>JASAOM010001122.1:66931-398448 GCA_030849085.1 Borovskyia barvae | reverse complement strand
GGGGGGCAGCACCGAGTTCGAACTGGAGATAGAACATTTGCGACGTACCAAACAAAAAAGAAAGCTGGGAGGATGAGGAAGGCATACGTCACGGCGGTGCGTAGCGATGACTGCAAATGTGCCAATGGGAGTCGTAATAGGCAAACCAATGAGTCTCCTTCGCAAGACCCATCATCGCTTCTATCAAAAAAAAGTCCTCAGCACAATGCACTTGGAAGAACACCTCCGCGATGCGAAGGAAATAGCGCTCACCACATCAGCAGCACTTGCCAGAGACCCAACTGCACGGAGGGTCGTAGCTCTTTGCAGCGGTGGACGGTACCCTCTCAATTTCACAGCTGACTACTCCGCCACCACGTTCTGTTCACCGGGACCATCCTGCGGAGCGCCCTGATACACCTCAGTACCTGAGGTACGGCGACGAGCGGCCATCGAGGTGGAAGGGTTATTGGCGTGCATTCGGGCTTCTTTTTCAGCAATACTTTCCTCAATTCGACTCTTTCTCTCCAGCTCGAGGCGGTTCCTCCGTGCAGCGGCTTCAGCCTGGAGAGCCTCACGGCGCTTGAAAATCTCCTCCTGTTTCCTCTCTCGCTCCTCGGCGGTCTTCTGCACGGCAGCGCAGTTACGCCGCTCACGGGCGATCTCCTTCTCCAGCTTGACGAGTGTCGTGTTTTCTCGAATTTCCTCTGCGCGTTCGAGTGTATCGTAGCGACGTGCCTCACGTTCCTTGATGGCTTCGATCATGGCAGCCTCACTCTGCGTGAGGGGGCGGTTTTCCCTCTGGCAGGCGCTATAGATCTTTGCCGCACTGTATGGCTGCTCAGTGATCGGAACCGCGCCAGTACTTCCATTGGAAGAATGGCGGTGAGGCGGAACTTGAGAACCGCCGCCGCTGGGAGACCTGCCATTGCCGTACTGCGGGGGAGAGAAGCTACGGCGACGTCCTTGGCTATCGTAAGCCCCCGCTCCCGCCTTGCGGCGTTCCTGTTCCATGAGGCGCTCGTGCTGATCATCGAATTGCCGTTGCATTTCCGCATCTTCTTCGTTATGGGCACTTCCAGGCTCGGCGGTTTTCCGCACGGCAAGCTTCTCACTAGCTTGCTGTGAGCCTCCGGGAGCGGCGGCGGCCTTCGCTTCAGCCTCTTGAGCGATGATTTCTTTGTAGGCCGACCTCAGCTGGGTCATACGTGCCTGGCGGCGTTTCTCATAACTGTGATACCGCAGCTCCACCATTTCCTCTGCCACACCAGGGGCCTTGAAATGATCTTTTTTGAATGGGGCAAGTTCGCTTGGATTTATATCGTGTTTCTTGCAAAGCGCGATACTTCGAGGCGTGTTCACACCCTCCGCGAGTGGGGCTTGATGCTCCACATTGCTGATATTCACCTTTTGTGAGGGCTTCTTCTTGCGCAGGGTTGTCCGCTTCGCAGGAGCGGAAGGTTGGTGCTGCTGAGGCACCTTCCGATCATCCTTCGTTCCTTTTGAGTGCTTTGATAATTTGGGCATCGTGCTAGCCTCTCCAGCGTCCGCCGCATGGTGAGACCTTTCCCGCTCGCCATCAGTTTGCGGTGCTGCTTTGGTCTCATGTTTATTCAAGGAATGTGTAGCATCCGCCGCTGGCTCGGAGGCATCGCGGGGAGCCTCTTCGTGATGCAGTTCCTCCGCCGCCACTTCTTCCTCTTCTGGGTAGTCGTGCTCAGACGCAGATTCGCTGCACGACTCCTCTGGTGTAGTCTCATTATTATGCCCAGCTTCATGAGCCACGTGGGCGTACTCGTGTCGCTCTTCTTGATGCATCGCATTCTCCGTGCGCGGGCCATCAGAGCCGGACTGCGATGAGCGACCCTCCATCATGACGTCTAACTGGCTCGTGGAGGATCTGTACTGATTCGAGTATCTCGTTGTACTTGTGCTCTAACGGTGCTGGTGCGCAAGCGTGCACTATTGATGCCCGCACTTTTGCCTGTTTGTGGGTAGAATGAAGGAAAATAAGAGGAGAAAAACTGGGCTGCCGTTGAGGCAGGTAATTAATGAGAAGACAGCGTATAGGTGATGAAACCAAAAAAAAAGATGAAAGAGCGAGAAGATCACAGCCCTTTGATTTTTTTTACAGGGAGCTCTCCTGCTGTTCACCTTTCGAGAAAAAGAGTAATGCGTGGTTTTTGCGTTGCTGCAGGTGACGCGAAATGCTACCAAACGACCCTCGGCGCAGGTCGGAACAGGGAAGGAGAGAGGGAAAAATAAACGTGTTGACTGTGAAGCTTTAGGAGAGCCTGAGAGATCCGTAGCCGAATAGCGGAAGACGGTGCATGGAAGTACCAATGGTTAATTCCGGGGTTCCAAAGTGCTCTCTGAGGCACTACTCGGACAAGTGTCGCACAGGAACCAGGCCCAGCCAAGCCCTTTTCTCCGTGGAACTCCATCTTGTCGATACTTTAGTAGAATTCCTCATTTTCTTCGCTTTCTCAAGGGATGACCAGTTTGAAAAGCCGTGCCTTCCATAATAAGCGGTGTACCTCTACGATTGTCTTATCGGTCATTTCGGTGTGCTTCTCCTGTTTTCAAATTAGGCGATCGGCCCTGCACCTCATAGCAGCGGCGGTGCCTCAGGAAAATGACTCGACAGTGTTCCGGAAGATTCTGCGGATCTTCCGAAGAAGGCGGTAGGCTGAGTAAACCGAGGGGTTTTGAGAAGTGGCAAGGAAAAAAAGTGAGCTGCAGGGAGGGCTGAACTCACAGAACCGTGGACGGTTTGACCGTTACGCTCCACTGCAAGTGACGATAATGATGACCAGGGAGGTGGAACAAGACGCACAGCCACCACGTGATCGAGCGGCATAACTAAACACGCTATTATCTTTCCATCGGTGTGCTCGGTCGAGAAAGCAAGATCGTGTATTACGGATCCCGAGTTACTTGAAAAAGAAAGTAATGTGCCTCGCTGGCATGCGTCATCGACATGTAATTTCGAGCGTGCGGCTTGCCTCAAGACTTTCCAGCGTAGGCGCTGCCTAAGCCCATATACCGCACAAATGTGGTTTCTACCTAACCCGAAAGCAGATGGCCGGCGCTTCGCCTGCCCACTGAGTGAGTACAAGGCCCTTGATACCAAGCTGAGGTAGCCCAGCATCATCAGAGAAGCAGAATTCACATTTGAAAAAAGGTGGGGTCACTCCTAGCGATGCCATTCAAGCCTGCATCCCCTCGAAGGTAAGCGAGGATGTGAAACGAAGGGTTTTTTTGCGGCACCCACCGTTGCCTCGGAACGCTTCCCGGGACAGCAGGAAGCTGAACCCGACCACATTCCCCACCAAATCCTTATTTTCCTTCTTTTTTTTTTTTTGGGGGGGGGGGCCTCACCAGACGCGCTTTCCGAGCACCTCCACACCACTAGCACTAGCCCTCGAAAAAATAGCAGGTATGAGAATATGTAAGCAGCATTATACCGGTGCTCTGCTGAATGGCTTTCCATATGATAAAAACTTTCATAGGGGATCCTCGCCCGTCACCACCACCGCCATTGCAGCAACAGAACGTTTCGCCTCTTCGCGGAGAAGAGAAACAAAAAAGTATCGGTTGCGAGGAAGAGGTTGCACGAGCGTTCAATTGCCATATCCCTCTCATTGAAAAGGGTGAAGGCCCTGTCGTCCTCGAATGGCGGCACTCCTCTTTTTTCGCCTTTTCCCTTGCGACTAACGTGATGCCGTTACCTGTCCTCTACCGCCTCCTTTTGTTCGTCTTCTCCAGAACGCATCTCACCAAGAGCTTGGCGAACGGCATCCACCTCCACCGCTGCTACGTTGGGATAACCCCATCGCCGCAGTGCCGTGCAGGTGTTCACAGCACGTTGGGTCTCCGACGCCATCACGAAAAGTTCTGCAGCCTCCTTGTGAGGAGGCAGAATGGGGCCGGCAGCCCCTGAAAGGATATCGTGTGGGTGCAAGGCAACAATACCAGGAGCAATCAGCGGGTACCGACGCCTTTCGGGCTCACCTCTCACGTCGATGATCAGGGCACCGGACGAGGCGGCGGCAACAGAGAGCAAACCTTTCCTTATCGCTTCCGACGAGACAGTGTGCTGGAGGCGAGAATAAGTTTCTAAGCCCTTCTCAGGACCAAGAAAGTCATACCCCTGTGTCACGTATGGGGTGCCGTACCGCTTATTAAGGTTTGAAACCTTCCAGGATGTTTTCGGAATCCACTGCGCCATCGCGAAACCACCGGCCGTCACCGAACTTCCCTCCAGTGGAAAACTGCGGCAGCAACAAAAAAATGAGAAAAAATTGTTTCACATTCCATGCACGCCACCATGTTGTGTGGTTGACCAAGTGCGCCAAGCAGAAGAGAAAAGGGTCACGAAGGAAATTGAGGTAGCAGAAGATGGGCCAGAAAGAGGGCACTCCGTCTCTAAGGGGGCCACCGGTTATCCGAAGAGGCTCTTTCAGACGCTTTCGTGTGCCTACTTCAGAAAGGGGGGCACGCTGCAAGACAGCGAAAATGCAGAGAGGCGCGTCAATGTAGAAAGCTATACCCCGCTCACACACCCGCCTGGTACATGCGTACTCCATTTCTCGGAAGGAAGGTGACCCTCTTAGCACAGCAACGAATTCGCTCGGCTTCCCCTTGACAGCGATGGTGGTGAAGACTCTTTTGCCTCAGCAAAGTGCATCCAGTCACCTCAATGCTGCTCCCTCGGCCGCATGTTTCCCTATGAGTTGCATCCGTGTTTTTCGGATTACTCCCCTGGTGAACGGAAGCGAAGGGAAACTCTTTAGGAAAGGTTGATACCGAAATTAAGTAGAAGGGTGGGACGAGGTTGATTTCCTTGTCTACCCGTGGCGATTACACGGACCGTTTCAGGTGCTGCCGTGGTTACTTTTTTCAGCTAAGAGGAAGTTTTTGTTTTTTTGGAGGGGGCACGGTGCAGTCGTCGGGGTTCTGGGGCACCCTACCGGTCTCCCACATTCTCCACAAGCGTTTTCCAGGAAAAAATGCACAGAGGCTCAGGAAAAGGGACTCGTGGAGAGAGCTGCCACTCAACATGTCGGCGCTATTTTGTCACGAAAACAACAGAAAATGGGGGAAAGGTGGAGAGGGGAAGAAATAAAACAAAAAGAGAAATCGTGAGACAAGTTCGACACAACAACCATGCATTTGCCTTATTCTGGTGAGGAGGGCAGAGAGAACGAAACATTCGAGTGAGAACTTGAAGGTGCGAGCGACAATACTGACACGGGTTTTAATCGAAGAGGGACGGATTCCGTGACGTGAGTCACCGGCTGCGCTGAAGGGTGAGTTCAACGACGAAAAACTGGGCATCGCCGGTGAAATGGAAGAAGGGAGCAGATGCCGATGGCTCCAACCATACCAGCGGGGAAAGAAAGACGGAAGACGTGCACTTCAGCCGCGCGGGGGAGGAAGTATTCGCGAAGACCGTTGAATGGCCAACATAGACCGGTGACGCGCACGATCGTACCCTTCACTCACTAGCCCTTCCCCGCCTTCCGGAGTTTTGTTCGACGTTCAATCTCGATACTCTTTTCCTGAATCCATTGTGCATGAGATCAAGTGGCGTGCCGTGTACACGTGTAATCGAGATGGGGTGGAGGACCAGAGATCAGAGAGTGGTTTACCCAACGATCTCGCCAATGAAAAGCACCCTCAACCGCACTCATCCCCACCAGTCACGTACGTCACAGGCATGCGCAGTCACCTCATGAAGCTCATCAGGTACAACTTTCGCCCATCCTTCCATTTTCAAGGCAATGCCTGCGGATGGGAAAATAAATAAAAAGTGGAACCCTTCGGTCGATGTGTTACACTAGAGGTCTACAGAGAGCAGAAGGATGAGTTGTCGGGTGCTGCAAAGACGAGAAAAGTGAGGTACGACGTTGATTATGTCTCATCTCACCAATCTTGGCCATGAACCTCCCGTTACCGCTATCGATGTTGGCCGTAGGGGGTAGCTCTCTCTCTCTATATATATATATAAGGTATACCGAGGGTGCATTAACAGAAGCAGAAAACAGTAAGAGGGGTAATTTAAGAAAGGCACAAGAGCCTCGAGAGAGGAAGAAAGATAAAAGAGGGTTAGAGGGGAGTCACAGCACAAAAAGGAAAATCGAATAGTTATCCAAAAGAGGGGGGGGGGGCGAAGTAAATAGAAAAGAAACTGCAGTTGGCGTGGTCACAGTTGTCCTGCCTTTCTCTCTAGGCAACGAAAAACAAGAAACGCGACGCGCATCTCGGCTATGTATTCATAATGTTTGCTTGTGCCTCCTTGCGAAGTGATTATATTTTCCTGTGTATGACCGGTTGGATCGACGGAAGGAAAGAAGATGCGAAAAAAAAGGTGAGGGGTTAAGGTAACGGCAACGGTGAATTTGTTGTTCATGTCTCACCTACCCCTTCCTTTTTTCTTCCATTTCTTCTTGCGTGTCACTAAATGCCGATGTTTTTCACGAGAGGAAAGCAAAGAAGGTAACGGCAGGAAATAAACAGAAGAGCCAACGTGCATAAAGGCATTCGACATCGCGGATATGACGGAGAAGTAGAGAAAGAAATCGAACGAAAAACATCAACAGAAGAAGATAAGGGAGGGGAAGGAAGTGCTATTAGGAAGGAAAATCGAAACTTGACAGCTTCGCATACCACTGTGTGGAAGTCATCACATTCACAGAAGGAAAGAACATATAGGAAAGAAAACGAATAGAAGCACGAGTTACCCCTGGTGAGCTCTGTGAAACAAATAGGGCTGCAGTTCACGAGATGGAGCCCCTACGGGACTCCATACGGTGCGCGTACGCCAAATGCTCAAAGGCAACACATCCACGCCAGCATCTCTGCACCTCGGTTGTCAAAGGGAGACTCAACGCAGAAATGAACTCCGTAAAAAAAAAGCTGCCTGCTGCCGAGGGAATCAGAAAACGGGCAGTCATGCCGAGGCGTCGACGTTGCAAAGCAAAAAAAAGAGTGGAGTAATGGAACGCAGAAGACAAAGCACAGATGACATTGTGCAAACGGGCAAAGGCGAAGGCAAGGGTGAGAGAGCATCACAGTTCAAGTACCAGAGAAGATCTCTGCAGCTCCTGAGAGCGTCGTTGACACGACAAACTCTCCCACACCGCGAAAGTCAAACCGCAAAAAGTACTACCACTTGCTTCCCGAAGTTTCACCCTTCCCTTTCTTACTTCGCCCCCGGCAATACCGGTGGAGCCAGACCTCATCAAATTGCGTTATACACGGCAAATGGCAGCGTGATGTGGGGAGCACCCTTCATCTCTGTGAGCTCACGACACGATGCCCGCCGTCGATTTGCAGCTCTCGAGAACGCTAGACTCTTCTCCCATCCGACTTCTTTGCTGTCCTTCAGTTTCTTTTTTCCGCTGCTCCACACTCGCACGCACACGTGTAATGGGCATCGGGGGGAAAATGCTGCACGTCAGCAAACATCTTGAGGATTTCGGCAGCGATAATCGAGGCGAGAGTGAGATGTCGTACGGAGGTGTTACGACGAGTCTACATAGCGAAGTGGAGTAACGAGAGAAAAATTGTCAGACGAGCGCAATTCAGCTGCGTTCTCAGCGATGCTTTCCACCTCAGCGTTCCTCTACCCACCCTTCTTCCTCCCACTCATCAACGCTCTCGATGCCACGAAAACGAGAAGGAAGCGTGGCAGCGGTGCTTCGCCGCGTGTTCTGAAAAGGAGAAGAGACAGGCTGGCGTGGAATGAAGTAGTGATGAAGTGTGTTCAGCACAATTCACATGCATTTGCAGAGCCTGGGCGACAGCAACGTGGTGACTCGGGGGCTCAATGAATCCGAGCGAATCGCCTCACCGCCACTCAGTGGAATAGTAAGTCGCATCAGCTCCTCCTTCTGTGAAGGCAGCAAAGCGCACTTGGCCCTCGCCATAGCTCTCAGAGCAATCACATCATCTGCCTCGATCAGTTCGGTCACAAGCGGAAGAGCCAACGGTGATCGCACATAGCGCAACGCGGATTCACTAAGAATAATGTCACGGTACAGGTCAGCAGTACACTTGGTCTGCGAATTGGTCTGTAGCGCCTTCATCACCGCAAGTATCTCCGCATCACGCAGGAGCTTAGTGAGACGGCTGCACACGTGTATGTGCCCGCAGTCCTTAGTCCACTTGCAAAGGCCATCCACGTTCAGTCGGCAGACATGCTTCTTCCACGATACGGTGCACACACCATCCACGCACGGAAGCGTCTCCAACCCAACGGTGAGGCTCACGTTAAGTAGGGAGAGGCTTATGAGGTACGGCTCATCGCCATCCTGAGGAAAAATCGAAGCATCATCGAGGCTCAATTTGTACTTTCGGGCCGTTACGTGGGGTGCGCTGTTGGAATTCAGCATTTCTTGTGAGTAATAGCAGTTGTGCAGGCTGCAGCACAGCGGCTCGAAAGTGGCGCGGCACTGTGCCAAGTATGTGGGTGAGACATGAAAACAGCGACAACGCGCACCTTCAGCACAGCCAAGGCCTTGTGCGTGCAATAGGCATACGGAGCTTTTGCAGGGGCGAATGCTGCTAGATATCACATCATTGTCGTACAGCCCGATTGCCATGGTTGCCTCGACCACACACGACGGGGGAACGGGAATCCGCTGAGAAGAGAGGTGCAGTTGATCGACAAGAGCGAATCCCCAGACATTGACGTCGTGCAGCCTACGCAGCCGTGTGGTGCTTGCCGGAGTGCTTGACGGGGTGCTTCGGCTGAGGATCGACCGCGTCTCGCCACCAGAGGAGCACGACTGCATGGAGAGCGAGTTGCCGCTTTGGGAACGAGTGAGCTTGATTGGTGGTGTTGCGCAGCAAGCCAAGGCATCTGCGGAAGGCGCGGGGGTGGCGGAGTACTTGCCAGCCTCCATGAAGAAGTAAACTGATGGAGCAGGGTGAGCAAGGCACCCACTGAAAGAAAAAGGTGCTGGTGCCACACCGGTGAGTGCCCCCAGAGGCATTCCAGTACCGTCGAAGAGACCTCCGTGGCTCTGCGCAGGATACAGCGACGAGCCCTGGGGCACGTATAGCTGAGGATAGGCTACCGGCACGGGCATGACTCCCGTCTGCTGCTGTGTTGGGTACCACATAAACATCGTTAATGTGAGGCTGCTTTTCCGTTGCCTCTCCTGTTTCCCTATTAAAGAGAGTCGGCTGGGTTGCTGTGGTGACTCCGCAACGATTTGTGTTTTTCCGCCCTCTTTATGTCAGGCTAGCGTTCTCTCACACAGATACAGAATGCGTATGTCCAACACGGTGCAGTAAAACGAGAGAGAAGGAAGATGTGAAAATGAGAGAGTTGCCTCGACGGTGAAGAAAAGATAACAAGGCACTCGTACACGTTGTTCGTCCGGGTCAGCACTCTGCGATCGGCTGCAGAGGTGCAACGTGAGTTTTTACGAAGTCTCGTGTGGGCCCGATTAGCCATCTACGAAGGTAGTGACAGGAAACAGAAGCAGCACAGCTTTTCTTTTAGAAAATACCGACATGAACGACATCACGCATTCCATGTGCAGCTACAGCAAGGATGAAGGGGATTCACATTTTTTTGGAGATGACGTGACCGATGAGATCGTTCGTACCTCGACAAGGCTGCGCGAACACAAGAAGTGGCTAAACACACTAGTCAGGGACGAACACTACGCTCCTACCACGGCAAGGCAGCCACCCCATCTCTCTCCTTGAGAAACTGCAGTGCACCTTGCACCACATGAAAGCGATGAGCAATGATGGCTGCTTGAGCGGCCATTTCTTCTGTCGTTTTTGCAGTGACCTCCTGCTTTCGATCGAGGTCGTACCGCAAGATAGTTGCGCACACAATCGAAGTTACCAGGCCACCTGCGAGAAACCCCGCAACTCGAGGCCCCATAGTGTTCAACGAAGAAATAAAATTCCGCTACCTCCTACGAGCAATGAAGATTGTGAAAGACGCACTTCAACTACGGCGGTGGCTGTTATCCGCTGAAAGTGTTCTCCACGACTTGATGGCGAAGAGATAACAAGCGAGGGACGAAAGAGAACTCAGCCATTCAAAAAAAAAAGGTAGAGATGGCCGCCAAGTTAATGGTATGTTGAAGTCGAAGCGTCACAGTCACAGAAGATCAGCACGTTCGCACATGATAGTGAATGTGCACGAAAGTCTCCAAAATGGTGGCTTCCGGAACCTCAAGTAGAAAACCTTCCAGGAATGTGCGTGTATATATGTGGGCCAAGACGAAGAGGTTCGCAGTGAGAGTGAACTGACCAAGTAATGCGTTGGGGTCAAGGCTGAGCAGAGCCTAACGAGCTGATACACCACTGTATATCATGATGATCTCAGAACTGTGGCTCCATCCAGGACACGTTGCGTAGCGCCGACGACGTTCATTGATACAGAGTATCATTCCTCTAGGTTGAAGCCGTTGGAAATATCCTTGATGGTGGAGCACCAGAAGCTATATTTGCGGAGGGTGAGATAAGAATCTAAATTCTGTCTGACACATTTTTTTAGCTTCCAAAAGACAATCAGAGCTGCACACAGCACAAGAGAGAAGTGAAGAAGGCGGAAATGTCACGGGGTACATCCAGAAGGTATAACAATTCAAAAAGGGAAAACGAGTAAAAACAGCCATAGCAGGCGGAATAGGAGGAAGGGGGAGCAAATCCAGCTAGAAGCTGTGATAGGTGCGTCGCAAACACGCTCGAATAGATGCTGAAGAGAACGAGGAGGAGACGGGAAAGAAAAAGAAGCGCATCTCCCAACGTTTTCCTCTTTTGCCCTTTACAAGCACCGAGGATAGTTCGTGACTAGACTTCGCTGGTTCCCAATACTTGCGATGGGGGGGGAGCTGAAAAGAGAAGGCACCACCTTATGCTAGTATGTCTCACTTCACTTTCTTGCCTCCTACAGTCATCCTCAACGAGTCCCACCACAGCAAAGACTGTCTCCAATAGTTCCAGATGAGGTAAAAGGGGGGAGAGAAGTGTAGGAAAAGGCGGGTAAGAGTCGCTGGTGATGCATCAGGGTATGAGACGTGGCCGATCGCCCTTGTGTTTGTTCTCCGTATTCACAGGTAGCCGTATCGGTGAGTTCTGCACGTACTGTGGTGCCGCCTCGAACGTGGTGGTCTCGGCTGGTGATGGCGTATCCGCCCGATCGGCTTTGGGGGTATCTGGATCGATCTCCGATAAGACCCCCTCTCGAGAACAATACATGTGCATCAAAAACAAAATGAAACCATCCGTGTGATCAGCGTCATCGGTGGCGCGGGTAGAGAAAGGTCCACCTGGAACTCGACTAGCGATGACCTCCGCAGACGTAGGTGCCTCTTCCGTATCAACGATGAGCCTCCCCATTTCTACGCACTGAGCACCGCAGCAGTCATCCCCGTACGCTTTCCGCGCGTAGCTGGCGATGTATCGAGGATCCAGTTGGAGGGCGAGAAAGACAAGCTGACCAACAAAACCTTCGGCAGGCTCACCAGCACGTTCACACTTGTCGTAGAGTCGCAGAAAAGAAAAATAGTGCTCCGAACGTCCAGGCCTAACCGTACCGTTGCTCTCCGCTGCGTGCAGTTGCGAGATAGACAACGGGGGTGGGGAAATAATAATGTTTTCGTCCCTCCTCGTCGCATTCGCCGATCCCGATGCAGAGCTCATACTGCTGAAGGAATCGGCCATCATCACGCAAGGTGCCGCTGCCCTGGAGCGCGAAGGTGAGGCGTTGAGTATAGCACATTTCGATGCCTTCCGGTCGATACTACTCGCATGGGTAGCTACCTTTTTCAGAATATCCATAACCGGAACTGAATTTGAAGACAGCGCTGCATGAGTGCTGTTAACATTAAGGACGCCGACTAGATCAGCGTTACCCTCCAAGCGATCGTAGAGATCTGTGGGCACGAGAGCGTGCGTAGCCGACGCTAACGGCTTCACGACAACGTTGATGTAGTCTGAGAGCACCGTTGCACTGTTAGCGGCAGTAATGCGTGGAACCGTGACAGGGATGCCGTGTCGCTGCATCTCACTCTCCTCGCGGTGCAGCTCCGAAAGGAACGACGCGCCAATACGGCAGCACTGGGCTTGTGAGCGGAACGCAAAGCTATTACTTGCCATTACCACGAGAGCTGCCATGAGCTTCGGGGCATCGACGTCAGTGACGCGGCCGCTGACCTCAATGTCATGCAGGGCGGAAGTCAGCGAGGGGCGATTACGCGAGGCCGCGTTTAGCACGACATCATAAAGCGCTTCTTTCACCAAATGCGCACTGTCCACTGAAGCTGCCTCATCTGATGTCGCAAAAAAGAAATTGTCATCCCTCATCAAAGCGCTCGTCATGACAAGGAGAGAGGCGTGTTCCGCTATGGCGACATCGCCGAATACAGACGCTAATGGATGATCTAAAACGACCAACAGTGCGTCGGTGGAGCCCGGATGTGCCACGTCGATAGCAAGTACCGCCAAAAAACAAATGGCGATCTCCTCATCAGAGAAAAGAAAATTGACCGTGGGCTCCCTCAAAAATAAGGACATCATCTGTAGTGCATCAGCTGCGTGAGTGGAGTTATGATAGCTGTTGTCGCGCGGATAACGGGTAAAAAGTTCCTCCAGAAAATGGAAGAACTTCTCAGCGTTGATACGAAGTGATGTGAAAAACGAGAAATTGGCAAATACGCTACAGCAAACCGAGAGAAACAACCGTTCCTCGTTTTCCATTACACTACCGTCATGCTCTCGGACATTAGCGACGTCGAACTCGATCTGTTCAACCTCATCGATGTATCGCAGCCTCTGATAAGCAGCTGCGTTTAGCTCTGCGAATACCTCTTTAGGAGACTGCAGCGCAGGAGAAGCGCGCTGCGATAAGGCGTTGCGCGATGACAGCATAACAGACCCTGGAAGTCGTGACGACGCAATATCGAAGTTCCTTGTGCGAGTGCGTTGAGAGTCACTGTGGAGCGACGAGAATCGCAGTGGAGCGTGACCACTGATCATCTCTTCAAAGTAACTCTGCGCGAAGCTTTTCGGTGTCGCGGATTTCAAAGAGTGCGACTCCGCTGGTTTGCGAGCTTCGCGCAAGCGCGCCAGAGCGCCACTGATTTTCTCTCGCAATTGCGCTGGCAACGCCGGATCATCCCTTACCATTGTCAAAGCATCAAGTGGGTCTGCTTTTACATCAGTGCCCCGCGTTACGGGCGTCTGCCTCGGAGTCAAGCGCACTGGAGGTAACTGCGGCATGAGTGTGATGCTGCGATACCCTGGTGTATAAAATGAAAATGCTTGCAAGAAACCCGGCCGAGCACGCCAAGTGGCAGCACACGTGTGGCTGTGCAGCAGTTGAAATGCGTTGGATGGCGACGCCTGCACCTGGATGACGGTGCAAAGGGACGGAGAGGGGAGACAGTAGCAGGTAGAACATCAGAAGGCATTGAAATCTAACATCCAATACAACAGGATGGTTCAGAAGTACACAGTGCCCACAGCAGCCGCTCAGACCTCAGAGAGCATCAGACTCCGAATATGGATGAAAAGGAATTTCGGAGCCCTCATATAAATGTGGGTGTTGGTCGAAAGGGCAACACTGCAGGCAAGGAGGCTCGTTTATAAGCACCTGAGCTCACCCACAGCTACGAGGTGCTGATGCTGGCTTTCATCGTGCCACCGCAGACACGTATTATTATTATCATTATCACTATTACTAACTGTAGCGGTTCTGTGTAAGTGGGTGTGTCGCGCGCTTGCACTGGCACAGGCACAGGCACAGGCACGTTCACGTTCACGCTGCATCTAAACGGCAAGCGCTGACAAAAGGAAGGTCTGACTGGACGCATGAGTATTATGTATGTTACCTTGCCAGCTGTTGAGAACAATAAAGAGATGGAGGATGCGGGCGCAAACGCGTCAAGGCGCACCACAAGAACAAAAACGTATGATGAACACCGCCTCATGCTCTCCTCGAGAAGCACCTTCTTGAAAAGGTAAAGAAAAAGTACTTCGATAATGTTAAATAATCTGAAGAATTAGAAAATGGTGTACCCTTACAAATGAGATGCTCTGTGGGGCACCTTCTCGCGCTCCGTTGTGCAGTCACAAGCAAGCATACCCTCTTGATCTTCAGCAGACCTACTTCGTTAAATTTCATGAATGCAAGCTCTTTTTCTCCCTCAGTGGGATAACCGTCTCATAATATACAAAATTGCCCCCTCCCCGCGGTGCGTTGTGGGGCCCAACAGCTCCACTTTTCGCTTCTCCTGTTCGAAAAGGGTTGAAAAATAAAGATGGCGATCCAATTATGGGGGGCAAAGCGGACTCGATTCTTCGGTACATAAACCCTCAAATAAATAAATAATATATACCGTGGAGCTGGAGGAAGTCGAAAGACGTACTGCGGAAGCCGTCTTCTCCAAATTCTTCAGTGTGCCCCACGATCTCAGTCACCGAGTCCGTGAGCGCCACTCTCAGTATATAATTGGTCCCCGAAACGCTTAATGAATTTCGACCGCATCTTCAACCCCGCACGCTCCGCCTTCGAATGAGTAAAACAGTTGCGGGTGGTCTTTGCAACACTTTGACGGGACATAGGGGTACCTGGTATAGGCACGCGCACCCGAGGCATCATGTTGGACGGAGGAATCTCACTGCGCGGAAAAAACAACGGACTCTCGATCGCGTCGTTGCCCAGCGTGCTTAGCGAGGCAACCTGGAACGTCATGAAGGGGGACTCGCATTCGGTTTCGGTTGCTATCGACGTACCGAAGTTCACAAGCCGTCCTGAATCGTCGAAAGCTTTGCGTGTGCTTGCGCTCTCCATTCCTCGTCCTTTCCTGCATACGCCAAAGCAAGAGCCGTTTAGCTGCATCTAGCATCGAACAGACCGAAGACACGCGCAGTACCTTCCCTCCATAAAGCACACACGCTCACGAGCACGTAACACAACGTTACAGAATTGCACCATGACAATCTAGAGCGTGTTAGGAACAACCTCCAATAGAGAGGGGCAGAGCAACACCACACAGGCCATCTGCTTCCACTGGATAACAAGAAAGTGGAAAACGTCAAAGCTGTGACAATGCCGCCCAACGTGGGAAATCGAAAGCGTCGCGGCATATCTGCGTTCTGCCAGTCACGTACATGAGGAGCGAGAGGGGGTAAAGGGGAGCAGTGGATGCTTGTGACACATAAAGGTCGTTCAATGTGTCAACATACAAAATCTATCGATACCTGGTTTTGAGTGCTGGAGCGGAAGCTGTGCATGATTTTCATCATCAGAAGTTACAGCGATCCCTCCTAGGCAAGCGCATCCAAAATAATCTTGCTGGCGTAGAAGGATTTCATGCAGGCAGAGTAGGCGGCAAAGACTTTCTTTTGTGCAAAACCTCCCATGAACGAGATCCTGCAGGTGGCTAGACCTAGACATGTGTGAACAACGTGCGCCGTACCCAGCTCACAGATCTTACACATGCCTATCATCCTTCCTCCGGTAACGTCCGATCCGGCGCAGAGAAGTTAGAGTTGTCAAGTACGTCGAATGGAGTCGAAAGTCAATATCCAATGATGCGAATGCTTCATATAGATATACCTTTTCACATTGCTTGTCCAGAAGCAGCTGTGTATAACTCCTCTAGCAAAGCATCAGCTTGAGAGAAAATGTCCTTCTTAGGTACAAGGAGAAAGCTAAGCAACCCACCAAGATGAAGGTCACCGCTATTCATGACTCGTCATGAAGTGCAATGAAAAACGATCGGGGAGAAAGAAGCCACGTAGCGCTTTGTTCGATTACAGCAAACGAAAACAGTGGCGGTAAAACAGGTGGTACCAGGAGGGCCGAATTTGGGGGGGGAGGGAGTGGTGCGATCCAGCGCTCTCTGTTGCAACTGATACGCTGTGACGGGCAGCTATGCTCCACCCCGCCTCCCCGTCCTTAGCGCTACATCAACCCTTGGGATGGTGGAGGCAACACGAGGTAGGAAACAGATGAACGGCATCGAACGTTTGAGGCCTTGTGTGCTTTTTTGTTGCCACGGGTATCGGTAACCGATGTTCTACCACACGAAAAGATCGAAAGGAGAACCGAAGGGGATCTATGAGAAAGACTTGACGGAAACTCTTCGGAGGCCTCATTAGAAGTACCTTAAAACGAGCGAGGAAACGGAAGAGGAACTTGGGCCGGGGGTTCTCCGAATGCTGACGGAGTCACTGAAATCCTTCTTCCAAAAAAAAGATGTATACAACTTCGAGTTTTTTCACGCTTAAAGAAAGGGAACAGCTATTCACACGCATACACAAACGAATGTGTTGTCGGCTGCCTCCGTGATACGTTAGAACCCGGGGTCAGAATGCGCATGTGTTTTTTGTTTTTACCGGAATAATCATTAGATGCATTAAGGTCTGCGTACATTATGTATGTGGCAGTCAGCTCGATAAACGAACTCTACGCCTGCGGAGGGACCTCTATTGCGCTGAAAGACAAAGAGCTCTGGCGTCGGCAGCGCAAGATCGATTGGGATCTGGAAAGAGATTCACCCTGCCTGATGGAAACCGGTAGATCTCGAAATCAACTTCAAAAGCTCATCAATGAAAATGACGGGCATACTCAGCACCAACACGGTCTTCCAATCAGTGAAATCGGTAGGGAGCAGTACGTCCCAGGAGTTTGCGGCCGCAACAATCTCCGGATCGACACCGAGTGGAGTAATACCGAACAGGTCTGCAAAGAAAGGAACGTACATGATTGTGAGATGGAGTGCAATTGACAAACAAATGGAAGCGACAAGCCCTTTGTTTGTTGAAGGGCGGCTCACCACCAGCGACTGGTTCTCGCTGAGGGCATTCAGCGCATTAAGCATCTCGATCACCACCAAAATCGACAGAGCAATGGCGCGCGCGGTCTCTGGATTCGCAAGTATTCGGCATTTGTCATTACTCATGTCCGTGCACGTTGTGAAAGAGGCGAGATCAGCCCAAGTAAAGCCATTGACAAGAAACCACCACACAAACCCTGCGACAGTTGCCAGTCCAACATAGACGCCCACCACCATGTACCGAAAAAAAAGCCACCCGTCAACAATTGGCTCGTCTACGCGCCGCGGCGCCTGCTCCATAATGTCAGGATCTGCGGCGTTGAACCCTAACGCAGTGGCTGGCAGTCCATCCGTGACGAGATTAACCCACAACAGTTGAATGGGCGACAGCGCCTCAGGTAATCCAAACAGTCCCGTCGCCAGGACGCAGGCTACCTCACCAATGTTGCTGCTTATTAGGTAACGAATGAACTGCTTTGTGTTGTTGAAAATAATACGACCCTCGCGCACTGCCTCTACAACCGTGGCGAAGTTGTCATCCGCCAGAACCATTTTACTGGCTGCCTTGGCTACCTCTGTCCCTGAGCCCATCGCAATTCCGATATCAGCCTTCTTGAGCGCAGGAGAGTCGTTGACACCATCACCCGTCATGGCACAAATGAGCTTCTGTTCTTGTAGAAGATTCACCAATTGTAACTTGTGTGAAGGATCAGTTCGGCTGAAAAGCACAGCATTCTGAATAGCCACTCGCTTCTGGCTAAGCGTCATTTGATCCAACTCGTAACCTGTAAAGCTAAAGCCCTCCGTCTTGCCATCAGGCAGGAGTCCAATCCTGCGGCACACAGCCTCTGCGGTTTCCTTCTTATCACCTGTTATGACGATGACACGTATCCCCGCCGTGCGGCATTTGGAAATTGCCTCCGTAACCTCACCCCGCGGTGGATCAAGCATGCCGCACACACCCACGAACGTGAGGTCACTTTCGATGTCTTCGAACTTAGCTGGGTCAGATAGATCGAGATGCTTCACATCGCACATCGGCCGAAAAGCAAACGCAATGCACCTAAGTGCGTCCTCAGTACCGGACATTTTTTCAACTCTTGCAGTAAGAGTGCTGATTGTTTTTTGATTAAGTTGCTCGACATGGCCGTCTTTAAACATGATGCGTGAGCACCGCTTCAGGATTTCCTCTGGAGCGCCTTTCACAAAAAGGCTGTGGACGCGCGCATCACTGGACGAGGTGCAGCAAACGCTCATCGACTTGCGTGAGCGGGTGAACTCCAGGGTCGCTGCCTTTTTCCACAGGTTCATCTTTGCGGACCTGTACTGATCCACTGGCAGCCTGGCACTATCCCTGTTGTTCGCTGAGGTGCTGTGGAACAGCTTCTCGGACATTACGAGCAACGCTGCCTCTGTGGCATCACCGACTTTCGCCACCTCGTCGGATTGAGTATCAATGGAAAGCGACGCATCACTGCAGAGTGATGCGATCGTTGCCAACATTTCTAATGCAACGTCGCTGTCGAAGACGCTTTCCATTGGAGCTCCACCGCCCGACACAGCACCGCCAACAACGTTGAGCTTGGTATCGCTCAACTCGTACTCACAAGTGCTACTACCAGTCTCCATTGTCAGCACTTGCGAAACTGACATCATGTTCGTTGTCAACGTACCCGTCTTGTCGGAACAAATAACAGTGCAGCGCCCCAATGTTTCGACGCTCGGCAAGTCACGCACCAGCGCATTGTGTTGCGCCATTTTGCGAGTCCCCAGAGCGAGACAGATCGTCACAACAGTAGGCAGACCCTCTGGGATTGCTGCCACAGCCAAAGCAACCGCAACTTTCAGCGAATGCACCGTGGGCTGAATATAGCGGTCGAACAATGACTCATCTGCGATAGGGGTATGCGTTCTAAACCAATGCAGGAGGTTGACGGCAAAGACGAATAAACAGATGTAGCCAATTACTTTGGATAAAAGGACACCAAACTCATCAAGTTTTAGCTGCAGAGGTGTTTTTGTGACTTCCTGCTCGCGTACGCCACGCTCAATACTCCCAATCTCCGTTGATACCCCAGTCCGCACAACGACGCCGCGCGCCTTGCCGTAAACAACAGCGGTGCCACGATAAACCATACTCGCAGGAAATCGATCGTGCTTTCCACCAGCTGACTCAACCTGCTTCATAGCCTCAACTGATTCTCCGTTAAGGATTGATTGGTCAACGCGAAGTGTGGTGCTCTCAAGGACTAGCAGTCGAACATCGGCTGGAACACGATCTCCTGCAGCGACCGTAATTATGTCCCCCGGCACAAGGTTTTCGGAAAGGATGCTCTGGGTGATACCATCTCTAACAACCGCAGCGCTTTCCGGAACGAAGTCCCTCAGAGCATTGATAGCCTCGTCAGCCTTATTTTCCTGCCATACGCCAAGGATCGCATTGAAAGTCAAAATCAAAAGAATGATAAATGGCTCCGCTAAGTCCATCGTATTCTTCTCCACTACAGCCATACTAAAACTGACAAAGGCAGCCACAAGTAGGATACGCACAAGTATGTCTTCAAATTGTGCAACCACCAGCTTCCAGAATGGTGTAGGAGGATCAGCTGGGAATTCATTTTTGCCAAACTCACTTAAGCGCCGGTCCACTTCCTGCTGCTCCAATCCAGTTAGCGCGTTGACTTGTAACTGTTGGCACACCAGATCACCTTCCATAGAGGCAGGATCATCAGGAAGAACAGAACTTGCCATTTTCACGTAATTGCAAGCGAGCGTTTTAATTTCTAGTATCTTTGTCAGGATATATTTAGGAACGAGGGTCAACTAAGAATGAGCGAAAGACTGTTGTGAAGAGAGAGGAGGACAAAGTGCTGGTCGTAATATTACTAGCCACACAGCGACATGAAAGTGACATTACCCCTCACCCTCCCGCGGATTTCCTCTATCAAGAACGATAGCCTACACTTTGCGCAAATAATCAGGATTATTACGGGTGTCAACTGCCGATGGTTGTATCAATAAATAAAATGTGTAACATCGTCGCGGAGAGATCACAGAGCTCGCAGGGGGCGGGAAGGAGAATGCCTTTGCTGCGTGTACATTAAATCTCCTGGAGAAAGAACTATAAGGTACACCGAAAAAAGTTCTGCATGGTGTCACGACGAATACGAGTGCATTGTGGCGCGGGCATCCTGAATGACCATCACAGCAACCAGATGTAACGCCCAGAAATAGGTAGAAACCTGTTCCGCTTTTTTAATTCCGCGTGTTTGTCTCCTCTGTATTCAAAAGCGTGTAAAAGATATAAATATTTTCTGGAACTGCCTCATGTCTTCGCTGGGAGAATAGATTCAGTTTTGTCAACGGGTGAGCAGCGCGGTGTAGCGAATATAGAGAAAACAATGATTTCGTGAAATCTTCTTTTAGCAGGCTTCAACGCCGATTTTCGCCCCTTCTTACAACTAAGTTCTGCCCTCCTACCATGCACTGTCACTGTTTTGCAATGCGGACCACGTGGAAGCTTTTCAGTGCAAGTGTTATCAGAGAACAATACTCACTGATTGATCCTGAAGGAAACATGACTATAGAAAAACAGAAAATGTCGGCAGATTCGTCCTTTCGAAATCCACTGCAAATTCTCGAACACATTTAGGAATTGACTACATCTACCAATTTCTGCGGCTTTTCACGAAAAGTAACTATGCTTCAAAACGTCAGAGTTACATCAATCGTCAATTGTGAAAAAAAATTGGGGCGCCTGAAACCGACTTTCCACAATTCATATTCAGACGCTATGAAAAAAAGTTTTCTTGAAAATCACAAGAGTTCGTGTTATTCGCGATCATTAATCAAATCACCATTTTCTCTTCCAGCTCTGGAGTGGATGAACCCGTCTTCATTCCCTGCACGGAGTTTCAAAGGTCAACTTCGGCAAATCACAGCGACAACACTTTATACCTCCCTCGCAGCTTACCTGTCTAAGACCTCCCATAACATTGCTCCGAAGCAGAAATGCATTGAGTTTTTTTAATTCTGATTCCTAAACACTTCACTTACATTTTTCAAAAGGTGCGTCACGAAAGTCTCAAATGAATTAAGTAAAAGAAGCATACACACATTGACGGTGTGAGAACAGCACGAGGAAGAGAAAAATTCAAAAAGTATTTATTTGCGTCGTCAGCACGATAATATACTCACGGAGAGAAGTTTGTACGAAAGAAAGTTGAAGCGTTACGCTCAGCGTTTAAGCGCGTGTCCGCACCGGCTAAAGAAAGTTCTAGTAGGTTTGATGCGAGAAAAAGCTTGCGGTTGACAAGCTCCACATGGAGTGAACAGCGAAAGAAAAAAAGAGTTACCAACTCACCCATTGTGGATAATACCCTATAATCCAAAGTGAGGAGCTGCTTCCTCAAAGCTAGCAAATTTACTTTTCTTCGTCCACTTTTCATGCGCATTCTGAACAAGGCAAAAGCTGAAGAGACTCAAAAAGTATGCGGAAATCCCAGTCCTTTATATCGAAGATGCGGCGACTGCGAGGCATTTACTCTCCTTGCTGACGGTCATCGTAAAAGAAAGACGTATTCGGAAGAAAATTTGCTAGAAACAGCTACAAATTTTGTAATTAAACATGCACACATATTTTTCCATTATTCTAAACCACCTCAGGTGATCGAGTCGGAGAAAATAAAATATCTCCCAGTCTTTTTTTGCTTGGCGGATCACGGTAACGATCGGTGTCTAAAGAATTCCTTGATGCAAACATTACACAGTCGATACTCTTACTCGATAAAAAAATGCGCCTTTGAAAGATTAGAGTGACTAGAAGGTCAATGACACAATTGTATGGTACGCAGCTACAATCTCTTTTTCTTCAGCAAAACATTTGACGCGATTGACGTGGGCTTCAGAAAAGGGGGGATCGCTACACAATGAGACAGATCTGCATACACTTATTTTGAGCCGTCTATCCTTCCTCGAGTAATTATAATGATAATAAGCTTCGAGCGCCGCGGTAGCGGATTATATCGTATTCGAATGCAGGAGTTTCTCACGCATAACGCTTTGGTCTGGCGATGACATTTGGGGGGACTCAATCTTTGCAAGGTGCATAAATTCTTTCAACCTGCCATCGGGAGCAGAGATATTTGTGGTGCATAAACGTATTAGTGATCAGAGCAGACAAAAAAAAACACGCTCTCTTTTCACACTGAATCGAGTACTGTTACATGAAAATAAATTGCCCGAGCACTGATTCATCAATTCCGGCGATTATCTTTGGTAGTGTTAAAGCGGTTGCCGTTCGGTCATCACTTATCTGCTCTTTATTGGGAATATCAATGCGTGACAACATGGAAAGTTGACTACCTGCTCGACTAAATACATAAATGAAAGATAATTACTTTTCATGCGTCTCCCCTACGTCACTTGCACATGTTTTTAAAGTCGCCCAATCAAATTTATCGATTGCCGTAGTTTCGTTCCACCGTTATTCCTAGGGTCGGTGACGTAAAAAATATTTAGTTAATCGCGATGGAGCAACTCTACAGCAGTCCATTTGGGTTTATTGAAGAAAGTAAATCTATAAATGTATCCCTGCATTTTGTAGAAACCGCACGCTTTCAACATTATTCACAAAAAGCGAAAGGATGGTACATAATCACAAGTGGCGGTGACATGAGATAACAGCCATTCCTGGAGTTGCCTTTCCAACCGCCAACACGGAGAATCGGAGGCTATTAGTAGAACTGCACGACTGCGATATTGTGGATAGATCACACTTCATTCTGGAAACGTAAACAAATAAAATTATGAGGGTCGATTGGTCTCATTACTCCATGTGCAGGCAATTACGATGACCGACACATATTAAAAAAAGAAGAGTATCAATGCTACGGCGATACGCACCACTCTCACACAGCCAAGCGCATTGTCCAGTAATCCGTTGATGCACCAGATACTTTCTGAAAAAGTCAGCCAAGCCGACCGGAGACGGGGGAGACACACAAACAATAAATTGCTGTCATATCCAGGAATAAGAGTTGCGTTTTCTCAAACAAGTATTTCCCCACAACTGGTTTGCGCGGGGGACAGCCTTGTAATATACAGGAATCTTGCCGCTCACTTTGCGCTGTGAGAACCCCAGTTGATCGCTGAGCTGCGATGTGTGTTCTATCGAAAGGAGGATGGAGGGTCACTACGACGATCATTTCGCGCACAACCGTCAACGAGGTGCCCAACTAAGGCCAGTCCCAAGCCTTTGGTATGGAAACGTATACAAACAGGAGCAACATTCCCCCCCCCCCCCAAACCGTGGCACGGCTCCCTGTTTCTAGCCTAAATATTCGAGTCCTGCTGAGACGCCGGACTTGTCCATTTTCACCGCGGGATCGAAGTTGTCACCATCCCACAAATATTTCTCGTGAATTTCGCACTTAGAGAGTCACAAGCTTCCCCCCCTCCCCATCGTCTCCTTTACGTCATCCACACTGGAGTATTCAAGAAGGCAGTTTACTTTCTGTTGGCGCGCTGCCCGCGCATTCACGATCAGCGCAACGACCTCCAGAAACTCGTTTTTGAGTGCAGTGGCACCTTCACCTGGTGCAGGGGGTCTCTGTTGTACGCTGCGTCCCCAACGCAATGCGTGCGCGTAGCAGGCGGCTGCGCTCTTTTTTCGCAGTTTTTACCAAGCGCCATTCGTGACGCGCGTACCTCACCGCGCTATGAGCGTTTCAACCTTTTCTCTTCCATAAGGCCACGAATCCCTGTCCTTGTCGAAGCTGAACAGTGTCTGGTGAGCCGAGGGCGACGTTATGCCACGCGGGCGAGCCACGCCTGTCTCTCAACACCGGCGGACCCAACATGCCGCTCTACCCCAAATGGTATCTGCGCTTACTGTTCACTAATCGATGGAGTCAATTGCCAGCAGCCCGCACTCGGGTTGGGTTGTGGGTGCGGGTGCGCGTTGGCACGAGCATGTCGAGTTTGTGCGCATGCCGGCCAGCCCGGTAGCATACCACACGCCGAAAGCACTCACGAGAATGCGGCTCAATGTGGTCGAGAAAGTTACTTGTTTCATCGCTGACATTTCATGTAGCTGAGGCTTGCAATAGAGGGGGAATTGTAAGGGCAGTCGAGTTTTCCGAAAATACAGTCAGTTTTTTCTTCGTGTTGTCCGAAGACCGGTCCAATAACTAGCGGCACTCACGCGCGTCACATTTTTTTGTAACGTATATATATATATATATATATCCACAAGAGAATTAATCCGGCGTTGCTGAACCTTATCCTGTAAAACGCATAACCACACCAATCAAGTCACATGTAAGAGGAATTTTGTGGCATCCGACAACAGTTGTTCCCGTCCGATAATTTACTTTTAGTGAGACTAAACTGCTGTTCTTTAAGTGTGGAACAGGTTCGTACCGCATCTGCTTTCAATATTTTGTGAAAAGGCGGCTTTGAATCCAAAGATGAGAACATTATATCGGTTCCGAAAGGTTCGAGTAGTCCTCAAATCTCTCTGCTCACTGCAACTAGCGTGAAACGGGCAATAACGGGAGGAATTCTAATAAGAAGACTGCACGAGCTTGTCCGAACGCGTGTTCTAATTTTCGTATTCCCTTCTGCTGTTGAGTCTGGCAATTTAACTTTCGTGAGCTACTCAAACCTCTTGAAATGCGTACCGCGCGACGTTCTCTCTGCTTTCAAATTTATTCTTCCACAGTGAACATGCAATTCTTCTCCGAAAGTCGTGCCATCCCGAATATTGTAGTTCCAGGTTGTGAGTTTGCTCAGCAGTCCTGGGGAGAAGGTGCACCTGGGAGTGAGATGATTGCATGGCGTTGCCGCAGTCACCAAGGCGGCATCTCGACGCATGCTGGTACACGTCAGGAGCGTGGTCAGCAGCTGATTTGCGTTAAACATTCTAGGGCGACGAAGCTGCTGATGAGATGAAGGAAGGTCGGTGACCAGCTTTCGTGGCTACGCCTTTCGAAATCCAAGGCACTGGAAACAGATAAGCTTTTTCAGCATCCGAGTTAAACACACACACACCTCAGAGAGGCGTCTTGCTACTATGCGCCCTTGAGACATCCGAAATTTGGGTTCAACCGATTGAAACGATACTTATTCTATCTCGTATCTTCCATCGGAAAGCATTTCAAGTCGTTGTGTTGCTCAGCGCACAAAGGCGGCTTCGCTTAAGCTTCCAGAAGATGGCTTTTATACGGGTAGTCGTGATGTGTCAACCTTGAAATAAGAATGGTGGCAATAACAACTCTCTGCATGAGCTTTGAATTCTTCAATCGTGAATGAAAACGCTCTTCGTTTGCTTCTCGACTATCTGTCCGCGCAGAGGAGGTCATCGACCACATCCGGAAATAGTGTATGTAGCGGAAATTACCACGACATACGTAGCTAAAGCTCTTGCTGAGCCTTCTGACGGTGGGCGGGGCATCAACTACCGACCAAGTGTACGTACCCGCGAGGCTGCGCTGGACTGAAAACCATCTGAAAACGGCTACAGAAGGAGTAAGCCGTTGTGTAGCCGATATTGGCTTTGCTCCATCGGAGGCGTCTTGTCACGCCTAAAAGGACCATACTCGGTTCTGCTGTCGGGCAAGAGAAAAGTTGTCTACTGGATCACTGCTGCGTGCACTGCGCATTTACCAAATGGATGGACGTATGATGGTTGCTTTTTCTCTATTGGCCATGACTCAGCGTCGTACGCGCGGGTCAAGAAGCTACGCCTACTACAGTTACACGATGAATTTGGTGGGATTCACACCATGAATTTTGATGAACACGGGGCTTTCATTTCACCCAAGTTGACAGGGCAACACAACCGCACTGATGAGTGAAAGCTTAAGATGTCTCTTGTTCTCACACCACATCGCTGCCAGTCTCAGCAATATTCAGGACAATCATCTTTCAGTTGCGTATCTTGAAGTATATTTCTGTTTACCGTATAAGGGCCACACACCCTTCGCGCCTTGTGGGTACTGGCTCTGTCGCTCGAGGCACCGCGAAACGATGTGTAGGCGTGAGGCTGTAGGGTGTTGCACCAATTATGATCGTCAATACTTGCCGGCATTCTCCGAAACGCATGACTTTCACAACGAACGTGGGTCTGGAGTTGATCTTGACAGGCTCGATCTCGGTGCTCTGGGGATGAAAGTGAGCAACAAAGTTCGTCTTAGCGGCGCCTTTTCTCCTCACTTGTCAGCTCTTCTTGGTGACAGTCAGTGCTAGTGCAACTCGTAGGTTAGCTATCAATTTCAGCTGACACACACGCCATCTCCGAATCCCGGCGGGAAATTCTTGAACGTCAAGACAGTGCCGCTGCTCTCAGTATCAGCGACAGCTTTACAAGCAGCGATATGTGTTAATGCCGCTCTTGCCGTTGCTGGGCCGCTCCGCTGCTGCCCCTATCGGCACGAGGCATGACAATGGAGGCGAGTAGCAATAGTGTGCGATCTCTTCTCATTAACTATTTGACAGGTAATTAAAGGTCGACGAAGCTCTCCCAGTAGCTTGCCAAACGCGCCGCAGATGATTTACCAGATCGAAAGAGGAAATTGCCAAGCACCAAAAGTTGTGATATGCATGGAGTCGCGATCTATTGCAGTAGTTTTCCTAGTAGACCGTCGGTAAGAAGAAGATTGCGACTCATCTTCCAAATAGAGATGTGCTCCCCACGGGAAATTGCTGGACATGTCACTAAGAGAACACGAAGACATTGTTTATGATGCAGAGCAGAACGTTCTGAACCTGATCCGAGTTGGTGGCATAGCCCTGACACCTGAAAGTATATGCTCACGTCCTTGACAAGACCCACGAACGGTCAGCTGACGGAGACGTTCTTGGGGGGATTCTCAAAGAGGGATTTCAGCACGCATCGTTGTTTCACTTTGCCGTTTGCTCAGTGAGAATGCAGATAGAGATCATTCAGCAATACTTCGTCAGCACGTGCTGAATCGCGGTGGAAGGTGTATCATGTCCGTTGCTTGTCGCCTGCAAGGAGGGCTACGCGAAACCCGACCTAGGCTGGAATTTTGTGCGGGATGCTATGAACACTGTACTTACTATGATCGATCATCCGCCCACTGTTCCGTCTGTGTATCGGAGAGCTGTGTACAAAAAAATGCGCATTCTTGCCTTTCTGCCTGAGGGTGCAGCTGCTGAAACTGCTCTTGATTACATCAATGGAGCTATAGGCAGGAGGGTGACTTCTGTGGCGCGTGCTTCTCGAGATAAAAGTACAGATTGTTGCTCCAGCATCCATGCATGCAACATTGCAGGACGTCAGAAGATGACGGAACAGCTTAGCACATTCTGTGAGGTGGAAAATAACGTTCAAAAGGTCAATTTTTCCAGCTCAGTGGCTGAGTCTCTTGGATCACTAAACGAGATGGAAAACATCATTACCTGTGGTCTTCTGCGTGTTCCCTCTTACCACGCCACTCATCATGCGACGGATCTTGTCGCATTTCTAGATACTCAGAGCTCGGGAACTCAGCGCCGCGGACGCGCTGGTCGCGCAGGCCTTGGCTTGTGCATTTGCCTTTATTCCCAGTCTGCTTTTACGTTGTGCGAAGAGGATAAGCTGCCTTCCGTCAAAATGACCGTGCTGCTTCCCGTAGCGTTGCAGCTACCTCGAGAGAGATGCTCGATGCTCACTTTGGACTGGCTGGAGAAGCTCCCTGCCAAAGCTTTTATATCAGCATTCCATGAGCTAAAACTTCAAGGTTTCTATGTCGACGAGAGGCCGCACAGCAATCCCATACCGTTTTCAGGAAAATCGGGGCAATCCTTTCTTGATTCCCAGAGGTTTCAGAACCGCTGAGAAAGCTACTCTTTAGTGCAGGAAAATCTGGAAACATCGAATATCCGTCGGTCGCAGCGGTGACAGGCGTGCGCGACGAAATATTTTCTCGACACTCTCTCGTTCACCAAAAAAAAAAACGACGCTTACCGAGAGCTGCGCTGCTCCTATGAGTGAGAGTTTCGCGCAGCACCCCACGGAAACTCACTGTGCTGTTACCCTCCAACTATCTGTCAACAGAACATGAGAGTGGGGTGTGAAACAAATCACCACAGCAACGGGGCATTTCATTCATTAATGTGCTAATACTAGCCGCTTCCCCTCATTCTCCAACCTTCCTCGGAGCACGGATCATTCGCTCGGTGGCGCTTGTCTTGCTTTCATTCATTTCGTCCAAATATGATTGCGCTTTTTTTGAAGCTCACACTGAGGTGCATGCGGGTCGCTGCGGTAGTATCTTATGATTCTAGTATTGCGGCCCCTTTTTCTTTTCAGTTAACGAGGCCCTCATGCCACGTGTCTTTGTGAGCCGAACGGATTTTCCTCAACATCAGTTAAGGTGCTTGCGATCTCGCACCAGAAACTTCTCCCCCTTTTCACATTGACGCTGAGGCAGCCGATGGGTGGCAGGACTTCCTTCCGTCTTTCTATGAGCTACACTGTTGCCTTCAATGACTTTTTACCTTACCACATGTGATGCGCGAGACCGACGTTGAGCTTCTTATCTCTTCAGAGATGTTTCCTGGACCTTTCTGTTTCTTGCGCTTTACCCTTTCCCACAACTCAATACATATCATTCAATTTTCTTCTCAAAGTGTTTGGGAACTGCTCCATCCGACCGCGTAGATTTTCTGGGGCCCGTACTTTGTATGATATTACCTTGCCTTTTTTGTGTGTTTATCGCTCCTTTTCCGACAGAGAACTTAAATTTCGCTTATTAGCATCATTTTTCTTTCGGAAAAATTGACATAACAGAGGAAAGTGCGCAATAAACACAGCTTTTCTTTCTTATTCTTTTCTTTTCTGACAGGCTAGCTCAATTTGGGCGCCTCCTTGTATTACATATATACGTATCCTTTCTTCCCTCTCCATTAGACCTACGGTGGTGAAGACGCAAACCGCCACGAGGCAAAACAATGAGGAAAAGCGTCAATGAAGCACCCTCTTTTTTTCCCTTTTCTACGGTGCTCTCTCTCCTCCCTTTCTAGCTGCTTTTGACCGCTGCGCTTCTTCTCTTTCTAATCCCTTTCCGAGTCGAACCAGAATGCATTTTTCCATTGGTGTCGTTGTACTGTAGGATGTGATCGCGAATGCTGTCTTGTCTGACAACACTGCTGTATCGAACCTTGTGGTAGTCGAGGACACGTTGAATCTCCAACGACACGCAGTATCACATCTCGCGATGCGCGTGCGGGCGTATGCGTCAGTGAAAGTGAGTGTACCAGATTTTTTTTTGAAGGGATGGCGCACTCATGCATTTCATCGATTCGCCAAACCAAACTCATGAAAGTCTTTCCATACTCAACCTGAGATTGGTATCCTTCGCCGTTGTTGTACATCTGCAGATATCTTCCCTGAGCATTTTCACGTGGACCAAGAATGTCATCTGCATCGCGTACTCATCTCGGCTTTGCCCGCCGCGGTGACAGAGCTGCAGCAGTCTATCGTACGCACGTATCGAGCCGTAGAGGATAGCGAGGACTCCACTGGGAATAAGAGGGGTATCCGTCGACTTCTTCATGTTGTGCAGATCCTCTCCTTGCTCAACGGAAGTTCGAAAGGTCTCGCCAAAATGACCGCACACTTCGAGGTGCAGTTTTGGAGCTGTGACACGGAAAGCTAATAAGGGAAAAGGGGGTACTGATAGTGGTGGAAAGAGAAAAGGGGGAGAACAGGAGAAAGTAGACTCAGGAAGGGAAAAAGTTTGGTGATGCCGCAACAACCGACCGTGAGGAAGAGACGGCAGTGCTAGCTGCGCCGCAGAGCTGCGAAAAAAACACATCACGTCCCAATTCCAAGAATCACAAGAAGAGGGGTCTTGCTTACTTCTTGGCCGGTCGCCCACAATACGAAAAGGGAGCCGTCATGCGGGGGTGCCGGTGCAGTGCTCGACAGCGACACATATCGCTGAATCGGTTCTCTTTCGTATGCGGGGCCTCAAGGGGTAATCCATATGCTCTCTCCCCCTCCTTTTCCCCCTTTTGTCGCAACATCCTTTCCATAATCAGCACAGGCACACACACAAATATATATATATATATATGCATGAAACACTCTTAATAGGCCTTCTGACCTGCGAGCTCGCTTACACTTCATTACTTTTTTCTTTTCACTACGCTTACTCACCAACACATAAGCCTTCTCTCTACAGCTTCTTTCCCACTCCTGGCACCGCCGTGCCAACTGGAGGGTAGGGGAAAGGGACATCCACTACGGCGAATAACGAACCAACAACAAAAAATAAGAACTATGGACTCGGTCGGTGCGCCTGCCGCTATCAACGTCTACTACCGTGGAAATAAGTACGAGGTTCCCGTGAAGTTTGCAACCCGTATGCACCCTGGGGTACAGAAGTTTTGATGCAGTATCAGAAGTGTGACACCACGGAGGATTTCGAGAAGATGAGCCACTCATTCGACGCGCGCGTTATGCTCCATGAATGGATTATTGGTGACACCGGCTCCGAGCAGCTTAATAAAGTGGTGTCGCTTGGTCGAATGCAGGAGGAATGTGAAGAGGCGAGGTTGGAGGAGCGCGAACGGGGAAAGAGATAGAGCCGTATTGTGGGTACTTTTGGCTAAGCGTCTGTTTCGGCAGCGATTCAATTGCGCGGGCTTTGACCTTTATCTTGAGGCATGGCTGTTAGTCGAGAGTTTCACCGGTATGCATCTACTACGCTTCAGCAACTTCTGTAGCAGCGACTCAGCAGCCTTTTTTGCGATACCCTAGAAGGCTGATTGTATATATATATCGGACGAAAGACTGCGGACCCCTCTGATACCCAAGCGCCTCGTCTTCTTTCAATCACAATACCGGCGAAGAGAACGTTCCCTGACAACATTCCACATCTTCGCTAACGTCGGTGCTCTGTTTCTTCTTTCCCTTCTTCATCTTTTCCACATCAGCAAACGCTCGCTGCGTCGTACACTATTTTCTCTCCCGACGGGGGGCCGTACTTGAGAAAGAAGTCGATACGAGGAGGAGCGATCATGAGCAGGTTGCAGACTCTGAAGCGGAAGGAGATGAGAGGCATTCGCTTTTCTGCGCTTTAACTTTCGATGATCAATGCTGTGTTGCTCTTGTAGCGGAGAAGGGCGGCGACATCAGCTGAGGAATTCCGTCTGAGAGGTGCCATTGGTGAGAACTGCTGTACTCTGAAAAAAAAGAGGTATAGGCCTGTGTGTTAGAGGGATGAGTTCCCCTCCTTCTCCCTTCAAGCTGCGCAGGCTACCTCAGCTCCAGCTCCCCGCGCGCCTGCTTCACATGGGGGAGCTGTACGGAGACCGGTGGGCCGGATTGTTCGGTTGCTTCATATTCTTTTCGACGATGTGCTCCTGTGAATTCGTGTGTGGTAAGTCCACGCGCATGTCCGTCGATTGTTTCTCCCCAATGTGCAGAGTTGTTTCGTGCCCTTCTTGGCACGGTGTGCTGGTTTTTCTCTTCCGCCCATCTTAGTCTGCGTGCTGTTGTTTCTTCCCCGCCGTGTGGGCGTTGTCGCCTCTGCACTGCGTTCCAAGCCATCGTCCGGATCAAGCGACGCCAGCTTTGCTCTCACTCCTTCAGCCCGACTCTTCCACATGCTGGGTGGTTACGGGTGTGCGATCTTCTTACCTGTGCTTGCCGGGCATTCCTCGTGGTGGCTTATGGCCCTCTGGCTTCACGGCAGGGGTGCCCGCCGGTGCGATCCCCCTCACCCTCACCGCTTTCGATTCCCGTTTCTGGTCCGGGGTTTTTAGGGCGCCTTCAGGGGTTTGGGGTGGGTGGGTCAGGATGCAGGGTTGGGGGGCCGTGCCGTTGGCTGGGTCCTAGGGGTGTGTGGCAGGCAGGGCCTGCTTGTATTCCAGAAGGGGTGTCGCCGCGGTGGCCTCCTGTTCAGGGGCGCCCGCTTGTGTACTTGGTTTTCTTGTCTTTGATGGTGCGTTGGCATGGTGGCGCCGGCGCCGCCTCAGTCGCTTCGCGGGGGCATGCGACCCGTGGCAAGCCTGCGTGTTACCGGGTCTGCAAACGCGCCGGCGCCGACCCCAGTCGCTGGGAGATCGCGCTGGGTTGGCAATTGGAGAAAGTCTTCGTTGGCCCCGCCGGTGTGTTCCAGAGGGCCCTCACATCCCACCGCCAGTCCTCGCTTGCGCATCGGCTTCCGGACGTAGTGGTCGTAAAACGATGCCGGCCCATCGGTGCGGCGGTCGACACAGGCCTGTGTCTCACTGTCGTACTGAGCCTCGTTGATGGGCTGCATGAGGTAGTCGCTGTCGAGTGTAGCGCACATTCGATTGTACGCGAGAAAGTTCGACGCGGTGGGCGGGTGCTGGACGTTAATCGTTATGCCGACCTCCTTGCAGTCCAGCACCACTACCGGAGGCGCAAGGTCGGGCTCTGTCATGGCCGTCGCGTCTGCTAGAGTTGCCTCAGCTCACGTCACGCTCCGTGTAAAAAATGAGAAGACGTAAAAGTGTGCGCGATGCGAATGCAGTAGGAGGAAACACGACAAGGTCGGAGGGAGTGGTGCTTTGCTGCTAATATCGGCACTTGCGGTGCACGCGCTGATAAAATACGAAATAATTGACTGTTCTCACTCAATTTTTGAGAGCTAAGAGTGAGACGAGAGCGGCACCAGGCGGCGCCAAGAAAAGATTCGATAGCATATTGTGCATGTGAGAAAGGTGGGTGGAAGGGTGGAAGAAGACTCTGCAATGCCATGACAACGCGGGAGGCTTCTCTGAACAAAGCAGCTGCAGGCGCACAATGAAAGAGATTCCCCCACCATCTCCGAGGACAACAGCAGCGGCGCCAAATGCAGAAGCAACGTACTTATGGCAACGCTGTCTGTGAGAGGAAAAAAACCTCGCTGACTGTGTGCATATCTGCATTAAGCGAGGTAGCTGTATTTTTTCCAGCCCAACAACACTTTATTTCTTCTGATGTGTATCTTTGAAAGAGGCAGAGTCTACCTTAAAAACGAGAAAACAAAAAAAGGATGACTAGTGAGGTGTTCAAAAGACACGGCACAATAAAGCGCTGAGCGGTGTACCTGCACGCTTAACGGCGGCGGCGGCGGATCATCGTCTTCTTCTTCTTCGCCTGGAAGATGATGCCGTCATGAACCTTCTCGAACCACTTCATCGCCTCATCCTTCGTGATGCGGTGCTTGTGGCCAACGCGGTTGCAGCAGCGCTTGCGGTGCGCCACACGCTCGCCGCGGCGACCGAGGACCACGAAGAAGTCCATGCCATAAATGCCTGTGGAGGGGTCGTACTTGATCCCTAGATCGATGTGCTCGCTGATGCCAAAACCGAAGGAGCCGGTATCGGAGAAGTTGTAGCTCTTCAGCTCGAACTCGCGCACCTTCAGGCCCTTCTCCAGCAGCTCCTCCGCCTTCTTGCCACGGACGGTGCAATGTACCGCGATCTTCTCGTTACGGCGGATGCCGAACGTGCGCACGGTCAGGCGGGCGCGGGACAACACGGGAGTCTGCTCGCACAGCTGCTCGAGCACCTTGGAGGCGCGCGTCAGCCGATCGCCGCTCTCACCAACGCAGATGTTGATGCAGAGCTTCTTCACGACGATCTCCCGCATGGGGTTCGCAGCCTTGCTCTCAGCGACCATGTTTTTTCTCGGAAGTCTTCCGTCTGATGAACTGGTTTAATTAGAGGAGGGGCCCACAACACAGGAATATCGACAACAGAAAAACAAAAGAAAGATGACACCAGGTAGAAAAGCAAAGAGAGTGGCGATGATGATGGGTGGAAAGGGGAGAGAGAGGAGGAGAAAGCATCCACGACGAAATGGGCCTCAAAGCATGAGGCATGTTTTCGCTCCAACGCTTCGCGAGACTATAAGTGCGAAGGCTACGCAGCCACAGAATTGGCAGACACACACTTAGTCAGTAGAGTAGTGTGTGTCGGCACCTCTACCCATTTTTGTTAGTTGATTCGATCCGCATCACTCTCCACCACTTACACACACACACACGAGAACATGTCAAGAAATAAAGCAGTCACACAATGTGGTCAGACCTGTAATGGAAGTTATTCAACGAAGAGACGCAGCAGTGAATTCCACGATAGTCACCACGGGAGAGAAAGTTACCCGCTTCTGCTTCTTTTTCACAACAACACGCTCAGGGTGACGTGACACGGCACACCAGCAGCGCCCCGGGTTCTGCTTTGATTCGTATACTGAGCGGCACACCGCGGCCCCGTTGTCTGATCGTCTCTTACCGGCATTTCGCCGGGGCCTGTGACTATTCTGTTGCGGATGACGAAGGGACGAAGATGTAGACAGCTGTGGTCCTCCGGCCACTGCCGACAAAATGCCCTCCCACAACATCCAAATGGGTGTCTCAAGAGGCATTACAAGGCGCTCACTTGCTGCAGTGAGGTGTTGCTCTGTAAAAGGTGGCACTGTAGAATGCGCAACGGGGGCAAAACCACATGAGAAGGAATGCAAAATGTAACGAGTCGAAAAAATCAAAGAGAAGATCAGGAGGATGGACTGACGGCAGACACAGAGCCAACATTATGAAATTTCCATGAAGCTGCGCAGCGGATTACACATTACGTCGTGTATAAAACACTGATATGAAGGGGGAAACGCGTAACGTACAACGTTTGATGCCGTCGTGCTGGCTTCTGGCAAGCGCGTTCTGCTCAACCCTCGTGATATTATGGGCTTCCACGTTCTGAGGCGACATCTCGAGATGAGCCTGCAGAGAAGCACATGCATACCGCTCGCGTCATGAGATGGAGAGGCGGAAGAAGGAAGTTATGAACCCCAACGCATACTGTTCTTTCACCTTATTTTTGAAGGAAAGAGATGATCTGTGATGGAGAACGCCTGCTCCGTCGATGTGCACGTCCAAAAAGACAGCAAAAACGAAAAACGTTTCCTGAACCGGAGACGGCGAGAGGTGGCTATATCTGAACAGGTGTTTTCTGGTTTCAGAGGACTACTATTGCTTCCGTTCCCGCATACCCAGGAGACACACGCGTTATGCTACATTCGAAGGTACAAAGCGGAAGCGAGAGGCCCAGTACAACTTGTCAGCGTGCAGAGATGGATCTTCCACAGGGTCCACGTATGGATACACAAACTCTGCCCCGCCCAGCACCTCGCGTGCAGCCCGTACGACCACACAAAACTGAGTAACCTTGATGCGGTCGTCCATTGCGTTGAAGCGACTATGGTGCCGCAGCAGGGATGTCAGATGATCCGTGGACTCCATGTAGACAGCCGTGTTTGACTCGGCGCTGTCGTGGTTGATGAGATCCACAAACGGCACTAGCGCCGGTCCGCCGAGTATTTCCTCGCTGAAGGGGACATCGACGCACCTGCTGGCGCAGATGCGGTGAGCTCGCAGCAGGTCAGAGAAAGATACACGGATGCCGTGGCGTTCAAGGTCCTTGTGCATTTGTGCGACCACGTCGGCGTTCAACGCGTCAATTTTTTGCATCTTCGCCATCCTTTCGGCACCGAGTGCGGCGTTCAGCGTTGGATCATCACCCTCGTCGATTTCAATCGCTCGGAGGTACCCCTCCAGCGGACTGCGCGGCTGCATCGCAAGGGCCGTAAAAGCCGTTGTACATGCCGCCTCCTTTGCGTACAATACCGTTACCCCCTCATCCTGAAGAGAGTAGGAGCTCAAGGCATTCCCTAGTATCGTTCCCCATGGCGATGCAAGAGCCATTATAGGTGAGGTGCATGCCAGGTATGGCACCAGCGCTAATACTTCCCCTTCCTTCACGCCGTCTTCCTCTTTGCAGACCAAACCAAGACAGCCCTTCGCTGCTATGTATCGCCGCTCCACACATGGTGCCATCACAACATTAAGCCGAGAGAGAAGTTGTTTCCACATCACCCACGATGAGCTCCCCCCTTGCACTCCAGGAGAGAACAATGGACCCGGCGTGCCCTCAACCCGGTGGACTCTGTAGACGTGCAAGTCGTCAGTCCCCAATAGAGGATGTGGTGACAGCCCGCGCCTCTCCGTGGCCGAGGGAACTGAGAATTCGATTTCAAGGTCAAAAGAGCACCATGCAGTAATAGAGTTGGTTAGGTGCGAATGGGGTAGCCGGATGGTGACGCGGTTGATAGAAGTATAACACCGAAACCGAATGTCACAGCTGTGTGCGGGTTGGTCGGGTGCCCACGCACCGCGAACGCGAGCAAGTGATCACCCGGTGGACTCGCCATAACGTTGCAGCAACAAGGAGACGAGCGCAGGCAGAAGAGCTGATACAGAAAGTTTGGGAGAGCTTCATGTATATGGAAACTCTTTTCAAGCCTTATTGGAAAGAGGGTGGGGCGCTTCGGTTCTTCACGAGCGAGAATGCACCCCACGGCAGGACCCCTCAAAACCGAGAGGAGAGAGGAGAAAAAGACGGCAACGCATCGATACGGGAGACTGTAAAAAAAAAAAGGACCAAAGAAAACATGAAGAGACATTTGAAAAATGTACCGCTTCCCCCCAAAAAAAAATATGGGGAAGGAAACATGGGCATCCGATAGAAGCGACAATGGGAAACGAACTCGACCCTTCTCGCACAGTGGCCATCTCATGGGGGTTGGCGGGGGAGACGACAAAAGCTCAGGCTAGCTCGATGTAGTGCGGACGAAAGCGGTATGGTAGCGGAGAGGGCTGGGCGAGTCCGCAACTTCCTTCCCCCTATCTACTCGAGACCCTCTCCCAAGATGTCGTGGAGACGCCTCAACGTGTTGCGTTTGGGTCTTTCTCGGCAGCAGAGAAGGTCTGGCGCAGCTTTTCCGCACGTTCACGCTGACGCTCCTCCACCGATGCAAATTTTTTGAGCAGCGCGTCTTTGCCTACGTCGAGGTGGGCCGACGAGTGCTCTGTAGTCCAACGATCGCGAACTTCACTACGGTCAGCAGTCTCGATACCGCTGAGCCGGTAACGCTGCGCCATCTCACGTTCCTTTTCGCGGTGCATGCGCTCCAGCTCACGTTCTTGTTGCATATGCGCATTGGAGAGTTGCTGCAGGCGCTCCATGAAACCTTCAGACAGTTTTTCCCTCTCCACTGCAGCTTGGTCTGCCATGCGTTTCGTGGTGGCATCGTGCGCCGCTCGCAGTTCCGCTTCACGTGCTTGCATCCGTCTCTGCACATCCGCTTCATGCTGCATCTGGGCTGACCGCAAAGCTGCTTCACGTTCTCGCAATTCTCGTTCTCGACGTGCAATATCTTCTAAAAGCGCTTCCTCGCGCGCACGGAAACGTTGCTCCATCGCTGCAGATTCATCTTTCTGCTGAGAGATTAAAGCTACTTTGTCGCGCTCCAGTTGCTCTCTCCGTTCTCGAAGTTCCGTATCCATCGCTGCTTTCCGTTGTTTACCGAGGGCGACCACCTCGTCGTACTCGTGACGGAGCTTTTCTGCCGTGTCGTGCCAGCTAATTTTGAGCTGCTCTTCTCGTTCCGCCACCGCTTCCATCATACTCGAATGTAATTTTTCCACTTCTAAAGCGAACTTGTCTTGCAATTCCGCCGCCCGCTTATCGTAGAACGCAACTAGATCGTTTCGATATACTTCAAATTTGGTGTACTGTCCCATCAGAGCGTCGTTCTTTTCTTGTTCACAGGCACCGACTGTCCGCCGCATCGAGCAAACCACTTCATCAGCGAAGTGCAGCGATGCTTGCAGACTGCGCACGTGCATCTCGTATGTACTGCACGATTGCTGTAAGCGGTGACACTCATTTATGTGCTGTGCCAGCGAAAGACGAGCTTCCGAGAGCTGAACACGGGCAGACTGCAGCTCACCCTCCAACGCGGCGAGGCGCTCAGCCTGGTGAGCGACCACCTCCTTCATGCTCGCTTCACTCTGCCGCAGCTGTGAGCACTCACGTGTGAGAAGATCAAGACGTTGCTGTTGCAACGCGGAAAGTGCATTATGACTTTCCTGGTACGCTACAATCTCCTTCTGATGAGCAGTTGCATCCGTATTTTGACGTGTGACCAACTCTTGAGTGGTTCGGAAAGCCGTTTCACCCACCTGAAGCTGATGCTGAAAGGCATCCCATCTCTCCTCCATACTTTGAGCTGACACTGTGGGCTTGGTATCTTCATTTGTTCCCTTTTCAGCTACACTGGCACGTATGAGGGTGGGCAGCTCTATCCATTTCGGAGCAGCCCCCTCCGCGGCATGTGAAGTCGATGGCGGTGTCTGGGAAGCGCTAAAAGTGGCCTTCGCCTCAGGCGTCTTCCATGGCACTGTGGCGGGGCGCCAAGTCTTCACTTCTGGATGCTTCTCTCCTATTTCACTAGCGGCGCTCCCAGAAGTTGCTGGTCGCATATTGTCCGAGAAGGTGAGTATGAAGCGTGTATCGTCGCCGCACCATCACCGCTGTCCACAAAGCTCATATAAAGGTTGCGGAGCCCCGCAGTGAGAGAAGACAGCAGAAGAATGCGGAGTTACTAATACGAAGAGCACACGTGCAGCAGAAACACCATCACGCGCACCCGACCGCATGCCAGAAAAGGCACGAAAGGCATCATAAAGGGCCCCCTTTTTTCTTCACGCTGCGAGAGAATGAGGGAGGGAAGTCGCTGGGGGACCGCTCAAACTCGCACAAGGTGGGCCTTCACACAGCAGGATGGGGGTTGAGAGAGAAGATTGTTACCCTCGTCCTTTTTCAGTTCCTTTTACCTCTTCCATTTTTCTCGAGCTTCTCCGATTGTAATGAAAATACGTCTTAAGAGGGCGCGGAGCAGAAATAGCGGAGATACATTCTTCAGCAAATTACTTCACGATATTTTTCTTTCCGTTGTGGTTGTTCTGTGTCTCGTTCATCTGAAGGGGATGTAGGTGAGATCGGCAACACAATCTGGCGCTTCATTGCGCACACCAGTGGCCTACGTAACGTACAGCTTCTCTACCCCCTCGTACACTACACAGGTGAGAGATGCTAGCAAGAAGAAAAGAAAGGTGAAGATGACCGACGAGAATTTCGGCATTGCATATCTGTATATCACGATGTGCTCAAGAAAAGGGACGAGCAATAAGATGCACGCGTCGGTCTCACCATAAAATTCTTGATGCTAATAGGGAAAAAAGACGTTGAGGGGGCGGGAATAAATTGTGTGTCGATACGAAACTTCCGCAGGCGGCATGTACACAAGAGCATAAAAGCAGAACACACTCTGATGAAGTCCCTCATGGATCTATTCGAGCATGAGACCGAGCACGCAAGATGAACACAACGGAGAGCAGATAGTTTTTCTACCCTTCCCATGTGGCTCTTTCCTCTGCAATATAGTGGATTACTTTACTACAAATCGACAATTCTTCAGTGACGCGTTCGGACTTGCGCAGCGAGCAGTAGCGCAGATCGCATTCATCACGCTGCAAAACAGAAATAAGAAGCGAAGACCGTAGATCAGGAAAAAATGCGTTCAAACCACACCTCATTTAGCGTTATATAATTTATTCTGTTACTTACCATCTGCAGATCCCACTTTTTTATGTGCATTTGTTCATAAGGAGGTTTACCAGACTCCTGTTTATCTCGGTTGCACGTAGAGGAGGCAACACAATCGGTGGTGCCCCAAAATAGAGGGGGAAGGAGAGGGAGAGGGCGTGGAGTGGTGTAGGGACCCCCTCCCGTTGTATGCACTCTCACATGTGTCACCTCTCGTGTGACACACATATTGCAGCCGTGAAAACGCATTGCCCACCCGCCACAGAGGAGTTAAAATAAAGAGATCGGTCAGAGATGGAATGAGGACGTGCGAAAGCCCAACATTTTCGCAGCTGGAGGGAAGGCGTACGTGTGTAAAAGAGAAACGGTAAGGCTAGAGGTGAACGAAATAGATCTGGATTCCGCTACTGTGCTGTGGCGCGCGCCACACTAAAATTCAGTTGGCTCACACCCGCTTCCAGCCTTTTCATTCCTTCCTCCGAACGCTTGTGCGTTGTGAAGGCGATAAGAAACGACTTCTTCCCGTCAGCGACAATTTCTGGCGGAGCTATCACGAACCGCCCGATCAGATCGCTGAGCAGCGCCGTGAGAGCGATCTCGTTCACTTCGTTTCCAGTGACAACAAGGCAAACCTTTTCTTTCATCGATGGCTTTGACCGTTGCATGAGAAACTTGAGAGGGTCCATGCTCGTATCCCGCGCCACATCACTCAGGAGAGACGGTGGAATCGTTGTGTTGCCCGTCTTTGTGAGTAAGCATGAACGATGCGGCTCCTTATCGACCCCCTCGGAACGGATGTGGTAATATCTGGCGAGGGAGTGCACTAGACCCCGAGCTGTAGAGTTCGCGGGGGGTAGTGACATGACAGATTCTTTACCTTCCACGAACTCTCTGAACTGCCGCTCCACCCGCTGCACCGCACGCAAGTCATTTTGTGCTGCTTCCCACAACGACAGGGAGTAGATAAACTTTTCATTCTTCGTCTTGCTCAACGACGCTAATACGTCGAGGCGACGCGTGAAGAGACAGTCCTCGTCGCAGGGAATGGTGGCGACGAGGTTGCTCGAACTCTCTGTTTTTCGCTGACCCACCTTCATGCACGGGATGTGCCGTGACACACGTCCACAGTTGCACGTACACTTCACCAAGGCTGCACAGGGCGGGCATGGCACGTCACCGTGGCAAAGCTTGGTGCAACGATGCCCGCAATCGTCGTGCACCTTACCGCATATCTGGCGACACGGAAAAGCCTCCACGACGCACAGGCCAGTGTGACACATGCGATCACAGAAATGACCACAAGGAAGCTCCTGTCCACATTCTTCTTCACAGGTCACCTCCGCCGCCCCACACATTTGCTTTACCTTCGTCTGGTGGCGTGAGCAGGTCCTTACGACAGGGGTCTGACACGGTGGACACGGTCCGAAATGACACTCATGAGCGACGGCGTGGCCACATGGGCGCGCAACCTCACACAGTCGCTTGCACTCGGGTGGCTGCGTCCCGCAGGGTTGCGGGGGCCACAGCACGGATGCACCGCAGTGGCATGTGAGTGGTTCCATCGAGACCCGCGGGCACGGTGGACACTGCGCAGAGGAGTGACAGAGCTCCCCACACAGGTGTCCACATGGAAGATGTCGTTTGCATGGTTGGAAGCACACATGCGAGTCCGCCTGAGGCTTATTACGGTCCGGGCAGCACATCACTTTACACTTATGTCGACCACAGGAGAGCTTGGTGCCACATTCATAGGTGCACATAAAATTTCGTGACTCTGCGCAGGGCAGACGTTTGCGTACTTTACGACAGCGGCAGGAGACGTCGACGCGGACTTCACACGAAGGACACGGGCCTGCGTGGCATGTCAGCTGGCAATGGTGCGATCCGCAGGAGAGCGGCTTGTTGCAGACACGACTGCACTGGGGAATAGGATCGGTGCAAGCATGGCGCACCATCGTCAGAGGTGAGGCGCCGCAGGGGCAGGTGTGAACGAAAGCCGGGTCGGCCGGACAGGGCGGACACGGTCCTTCGTGACACTTCAACGAGCATGTATGCTTCTCGCAGCGTAAAAGTTTCCCGCACACCTCACCGCACGCGAAGGACACGTCCTTCGTGCAAGAGCGCCTTTGCGTAGTCTTGCCGCAGTGACACACCAGCTCTGTCGTCTCAGAACACGGAGGGCACGACCCCTCGTGACATTTCAAGGTGCAGTTATGTGAACCGCACGCTAAGGGACGCCTGCACGGATTGTCGCACGTTGTCTTGGGGTCTGGCTGTCCACAGGGATAGGTGTATTGTGTAGCCCCACAGGGACACGACTTGGGTCCGACAAGCAGCTGGCACCGTGGGCAGGGGCCGGGGTGACACTGGGCAGGGCAACGATGGGGGCAATATGGTCGCGCTCGCCCACAAATGCGACCACAAGAATGGGGAGTGATGAGAGGATCGTACTCCGGTTTCGAGACTTTGCCGCAGAAACACAGGTCTGTGAGCGGCTTCGGCTGCACATGACGACATTGCGGACACGAGAACACTTTACTCTCCTGATCCATCTGACCCCATCGCCGTATGCACGCAAAGTGGTAGATCTGAAAACATTTGGTGCACGACCAGATAGGCTGCTGGAGTTTCACCTTCTCAAGGCAGTTCGGGCAGTCGTATGTTTCTTGTCGCAGATCCTGGGCACCACGAAAAGCATGCCCCTTCTCGTTGCTCATGGTGGTTGCAGAAACCACGGCAAAAGAAAATATGAGATGCCCAAAAGGTGCCTCACCCGGTCCTCTACCACTGCCCAAACTCTCGCTTTTAGGACGCAGCGACCTGAAAGGAACAACCGCAGTGAATAAGTTCTTGGCCGGCACCGGCGATTTGCCCGCCCTTTGCTCTTGCTAAGCGTAATGGGCTCGGCCCTGCGTTGATGTTAACGGGTATCTGGAAAGAAGGGGGATGCTTGCTTGGAGGGAGTCGATATGAGTTACTCAGAGGCGACCCCCTACGGAAAGGCGGGAGTGGGTTGGCGAAGGCCAAGCCCGTAGAGGTAAAGAATGGGACTACTTACCCTAAAGAAAAAGGACGGGGTGGCGCGTGAAGTTCATGAAAGCACCACAGCAGTGGTGTTGCGACACCATGAAGAGGAAGAAAAACCACCAACCGACAAAAAAGAATGGAGCGTTCCACCCACCCATACAAAAGCACATCACGGGAGAAGAAGAGAGAACAGATTCATGTAGGAGTGGCACAGGGAGGGTGAAGCGGGGGACAGGGCAATAATCAAAGAGAAGGGGTGCCGCTCTGCTGTCAAAGATGGCAAGCTCACGTAAGTATTGGGGGAGGGAGGAGAAGGTGAAGGATAGTTCAGAAAGGAAGAGCAGCAACAATACCCGAAGGAAAGGAAAAGGGAGATTACACAGTAAAACACAACAACTCTACGCAACCTTTTACGCCATCCACATAGGAGTAAAATTGTGTTTTCCGCGAAGGACGTTCTCTTCACCCTGGTGTGTGTCTCGCATCCGTTGCGCAGACCCTTGAGGCTGTTCGGGGCATCACTCACTCACTGCTTCTCCCCGCTCTCCCCCTTCTCCTCCGCCGAGAGCGCAGCACGTACAAATGGCCGGTGACGGTGCCGTATGAGGGAGAAAAAAGGGTTACTTTTGAGAGCTGCATAGCATATCGCATCATTCAGTATCTTCGGCATCCTCGTCGTCGCGGTGGCGCTGCAGTGCCTCCATCATGAGCTGCTGACCGGGTGTAGCGCGGGCAGGAACGGCAACCGGGGCATCGATAGCGAAGGACGACAAACTTTGCGGCGGCAACAGCGGCTTCCCGGGTATAGTCACCATGTCCCCGCTCGTACCCACATGATCGCGCACTTTCTGGGTTGAGGAAAGAAAAGAAACACGGAAGAGATGCTGCAGTCGCGTTGCTTTTTTCTGCCCTAGTCCCGCTATCTCCTTCCACTCAGATGCCTCGCTCATTAGGATGTCCGCAATGCAACTTTTTCGATTAGCAATCCGTACCACATCGTTACGGGTCACGATCTGCGGTGTTTGGGTAAGGGCGTCGATCAGCACGGGCAAGGGAGCATCGCCCACTGATGGCCGTGAAACACGGTTAAACTCTAGCGATGTGACAGCTGAAGCTGCAAGGCTCGTGAGAAACTGCACAGCTTCGTCGACGGACCACACAAGCACCAGTCCACTTTGCTCCGCAACACCACACTCTATGTTTAGCCACGAAAGCGTCGCCAAGGAAGCGTCTGATGCGGTGCTCATGCGTGTCATGAGAATAATCGGCTGGTTGCCACACCGATGTCGTGCTTTCTTCACTCGTAGGACAAGTGAAGCTTGGTCCTGCTGTCTTTCAGCGTTCTGGATATCATAGTACAACACTGAAGAAGACCCGCAGGAGAAATCACAATGTTGCATAGCTTCGTTCACTTCCACGTGAATGCCTCGTTGCTGTCGCAAGCCGTATGTGATTTCATGTTCCGAGAAGCACACAGTTGTCACAATGGTTTGCAAGGTCGAATCTGCGCGCCTCGTCATGGCTCTCGACCCCCCCCCCCCCCCTCACAGAGAGGACCGTATTGAGGAATTAAGAGTTTGCGTGAGAAGTCGAGAAGAGGACGGGGCACGGATCGCAAAAACGTTCCGTACCGACGCATAAAGGGACCACTGTGAAGACCCTTGAGATCTTCCAATGAAGATGATGCCCTGGCCCTTCTTATAAACGCGCGATGTGCTCGGACGCTTCGTGGGCCGCCTCGCTTAGCGGCTACCCACTTTTCTGCACCGTGGGAGAGACGAGACGAAGGGGATTTAATATAAAGAAGAAGAGAAGTCTGTGAGTGAGGGAAGGGGTGTTTGCTATCGTCGTAGCGGCAGTATCTTCACTCATCGGCGCATGTCCCGTGGGGGCCGCTCTGGAGAGTCGCCCGCTCTTCTTCGGGCATATACACAGGCTAACAAGGGAAGAGAATTCTCCTCGAACGGTCCCGCTCAGCATAAAGAGAAAAGGAGGAAAGGCCCGAAAGGACCACAAATGTGAGGAAAATTGGCATGAGATAAATTGTACCGCGGAGGACTGCACCTTTCCTGCCCACGGTGATGCCTCTACTCATTCCCTTTCATGAAATCATAATAGCTGTAAAAAAAAAAGTCGGCTGAGAAGAGGCACCGATCTTTTTTTTTCGGTATCTGTGCATGTGAGCGAAAGGGGCTGAAAAAAGCGAAGGTGAGACGCATGGCGCAATCGAATACTTTCCCCACTTTGGACTGCTCAATGCGATAAAGCCTTCACGTTGTCGTTCAGCTTCAACGGCACTCACGTGCGCCGGCACCCTCCATAGCACACCACTGACATGACATGATCATGCAACTTCTTTTTTTCTGTTAGAGAAGCAACTGACGCTTTAAAGGTCACCGAGAAGCAAAAGAAGAAAAGACACGACAACCTAGCCTAGAAGTGAACACACACACACACACACAACATTCCCTTAGAATACACGCTCAGACAATCAAACAAATGTAACATTTTTTAAGTATCTCCAACGAAGGAATTAGAGCAGCCGAGGCTGCTCTGTTATAGAGAAGAGAAGATGTGGAAAGAGGGAGTCTGCACAAGGATATGCATATATATACGTACTGGGACAGGCGAGCGGGTTGTCATCCAACAGAAGACACTAGCAAGAAAAATCTCCCTCTGCATGCCTTTTCTAATGCCATTTCTACACACACACACACACATACACACAAAGACATCTGGCGGCAAAGAAAAAAGGGTAAAGTAAAGAGAAGGACAACAAAAAGTGCGGTGATATCGGGATTATCCGCCTGGTAGTATATACCACCTCAACATCGCACGCTCTGCGTTTCATGCGACGCCACGCCATGGTGGCCAGCAGCTGGTCCGGTTGAACGGATGTACGACTCGGATATTTGTATGCAAGGAGAATGTGCAGGGTCGACAGCCAACAGAGGAAGAAGAAAAACTCATACAATCTAAATTGCAACGTCTTTCAACACTGAAGAGACACACCGCCCTCCACACCCCCAAACGACGCATACTGTACTTCGGCGCATCGCAACGTGATAAACCTCAGGGCTTCGAAGTGGCGTAGAGGGAGAGGTCAACTTTTTAAAAGGGGGAGATTGCCCCATCTTGTGTGCTTTCGCTCTGCCTCAGCAAACACAAAGACGGCCACACGAGAGCATCATCAGCTGCGCACACCAAGCGAAACGACTACTGTGCTGTACAGCCAGCCGTCTGCCCTTCGTTGTCGTCATCCACCTCATCATCCTTCTTGATCTCGTCCTCAAGAACAGAGAGATCCTCACGCGTTACATAGCATACTTCCATGGACTCTTCATCGAGGCGTGTGTCGATACTCTTCGGCGGTGGCAACGCCTCACGCAACTGCTGTAATTGATGCCCCTCTATGCGTTCGGGGTAGTCGACGAGGAATTCGATGATTAAGTTGCCGAACTTATTTGCATGCTTGTAAAGTGGCATGCCTTCTCCGGTGACGCACTTGATGTCGCCGGGCTTTGTAATGCTTCCTCGTGCTTGCCGGACCACCAGCTCCCGACCATCCAGATGAGTGAATTTAAACTGAAACCCACACAGGGCCTCCGCCAGGGTGAGATGATGTCGCATGTGAAGGTCGCTGCCATCGCGGGTAAAGACATCGTGCTTTATTTGTTGCAGAACCACCACAAAGTCGCCTGCCTGTTCCACCCCAGGCTCCTCGTCAGCCATGCGGGCAAAGGCAATTTGTTGGCGGTGAGCCATGCCCCGCTCGACAAGGACGTTTATTGGAGCGTCGATCTCTACCGTTTTGCTACCGGAGCAGTGGGTGCAGCGGTTGCGCGGGTCCACGTGCTCGCCGGAGCCTTGGCAGGCTTCGCACATCATTTGCATCTGCTGCACCATCATGCCCATCTGGCGCACCACAATTCGCGAGCCACTCCCGTGGCACACCGGACATAGATTACCACCAGGCTGGGAATTCTTGCGTTTCGATCCGCTACCGTTGCACATAGGACACAAAACGGTGCGCTTCCGTGCCAGCTGGATCGTCTTCCCGCAGTACAGATTTTCGAGGGTGACAGGGAGAGCATGTGCGGCATCGCGGCCACGCCTACTCCGCTGTCCACGACCACCTCGAGCGGCCCCCATACCACTCATGCCACCACCGAGCATGGCATGGAGCATTTCATCCATACCCGAGCCGAACATGATGCCGCCTCGCGATGCAAAACGATGAAAGGTGCGAGCACCGGCCCCAAAATGAGAGAGGGCGATACAACAGCACAAAGGAGGAGGGGGCACTGTTTTTCCGTGAAAGGTGGAGCACTGGACAGTATCGAGCGTAGCGAATACGTCAACGATGGCCCGACAGGAGGAAGTGGTCGCCACCGTAATGCGAATACCCCGCCGACTGTGATGCAATAATATATATATATATATATTGGAAAAGCAAATGCAGAGAAGATGGAAAGAAAAACAAACGGGAAGGAAGGGGGGAAAAAGAGGGACTTGAAGAAGGAGATCGGTCAGCCTCTCACGGGGACGGACTTTCCGCCATTTTCATTGCAGACCGGTCTGATTGGATCGCCAGCGGTGGAGCGCCCATTTCCCTGCGTCTTCGTCGACAGCACAGGATGAGAAGGAAGAACTGCGATGGCAACAGCTCCTCACCATCTTTCTAGCTGCATCGGAGATGCGCATGCTTCACGCTTTTCCATTTGGTGGTTGTGATGGACGTATGTGGAGAGGGAGAAACGGCGGAACGAGCGCGACCGGTAGAGGACGAGAATTACTAAACGGAAAAAAATTCCAGTGCGCAGCAAATTCACGATGCGTCATCCTTGCAGGAAGAGGGAGGGGTATGGGTGTGTGCGTCGGTCACCGTCGCAGAGAGTGATGCAGGAGCGGCAGAGCTTTCAAGTAATGGCAAGTCCTCCATAAATTCCAGTTCGCATCTTTCTACATGCCGTGGGTGGCGATGGTCTCTTGTTTTCGGGAGACTTACCCGCCATCCCCTCCCCACACCCCAAAGAAAGTCGCACGGGAGAGGAACTCCTATCGTCGAGGGAGCTTCGTGGGAGCACCCCCATTGGTTGGTGTTCTGAGCAAAAGAGTATCAACACACACACACCCCGATATTCTCCTACCTTCAGCGTACAGAATGGACTGGTGGTCACAGCAGCGTCGCAGCTAGATCTTCTCAAAGACGAACAGCCGGTAGAGCCCCACCGCCTTCTGTTCCTCTGGTGTAAGGGGGATACCGGCGGGGCCGCCTTCGGAGTTGCGTTTGCGTTGCAGCTCCTGCAGAACTGCCTTTCCAGCCTCCGCGTTTCTATTCTGTTCGAAGAAGTGTAGGAAGTTGTCTTCCATGAGGAGTTTTAGTCGATGTTTAGCGCAAAGCGCGACGAACGCGTTCCACGGCACAACATACTCAGTCATGCCCTGAACACTGCGCTCTACCGTAGCGGCGTAAGGAATCCCAAAGAATAACTTTGCAGGATCAAAGTCCGCATCCTGGAGCAGGGTGAAGGCCTCCGTTTCGAAACTGATGTGATATACTTCGTTGCCGAAACTAATGCCATACTCTTTGGCGCGACGAACGAGTTCCACGTCACTCACCGTGGTGCCGACAAAACGACCGTGCACTACCAGAGCGTCTGCCACAGATTTCACGAAGTAGAGCAAAGACTCTTCGGATCGACATCCATAGTGCATCGAGAACTGACACGAAGCGATCTGAAAGGGTCCTCGCTTCCGCAGTGTGAGGTGCAACTCCGAATCCCGATCAAAAGCGTCGTACACGGCGAAGAAAGCAGGAAAGCCCCGCTGCTTCCCATTGCTCGATTTTAAACTCTGCCCCTCCGAGGTGGAGTAGCGGGCTGCCGCTTCCGCCACACATTCCACGGAGGCGTCGGTCATGAACAGAAACGCGGGGTGAAGGTGCTGCCATTTTAGAAGGTCTCCTCCGCGACCGCAGCACAGGTCCAGCGCATGAATCTTTGTGGAGTCTTTCAATTTCGAGCGAACTGCCTCGACTGCAGACTGGAGAAGAGCAGTTTTTACCCAGTTGTTGAAGCGACGAAGGTCGCTGCGCTCGGCATTCGCAAGCTCTTTTCCCACTTTGCCGTAATGCCGACTCGTCTCCTTTGTCGCATCGCATGTAGGCGGACGGGCGATGACGAGCGGAGCATCCCTCCGGCGCTGCAGAAGCGCTGCTATTTCCGCGCCAGCTGCACGGTTCCGCAGCCGCCAGTCGAGGTGTTCGATGACGTTGTCGAACACCGCTTCCTTGTTGTTGCCGCGCGGGTTGACATGAATAATCTCCCAATATCCAGTGTCGTCACTGTAGAAAACGTCTACGACGTAGTCGGACCACGCGTAACACCCTCCAGCGTTGGCCAGCGCAACGTAGAGAGCTTCTTCTAGCGTTGCCCCAGAGGAGACGCTGAGATCACCGTCCTTGGGCGGGTCATATCCAAGACCGGCACACTCGCGGATTTTTCGCAGTGGAAACGGTAGCGGGTACTTGACGGCCTTGTTGGTTTGGTTGGTGTACGCGTTGAGGAAAAGTTCGGTGTCACCGCGACTCTCTCGCACCGCGCGCAGCGTTACCTTCGCTGTGAGGCACCTTTCCCCCTCCGCAACATCGAATGAGGTCGGCTCCGTCGCCTCTGCGAAGGAGGAGAGCCCCAACGACACTGCCTGTTCGAGCTCGATGGCGAGTTGCTTTGATTCTTCTCCATCGATGTGGAGCAGCTCTAGCAGTCGCACCAGTGAGATATTCTCCACCAAGCTTTCGTAAACGGATATTGCTGTAACGATAGAATTGGCACCACGCTTATCAGGTCGCAGCCGCTGGATGTACCACTGCTGCCTCTCCGCGTTGTACGCACACTCGCCAACCACCGCCCTATCGACCGGCATCTCGTAACCGTGAGGATTGAGAATGTTCATGGGCTTGCGCAGTCGCCAGTGCCCAGAAATGTCGTCGCGGTGCCCGTAGTTCTTCTTCAAGAAGAACAAGAAAACTGTGTAGACATCCGGCTGCTTATCCGAGGCCTGCAGCAGCCAATCAATGGACAGCAGATGCCGCCATTTCCACTTCAATTGCACGTTGCTGGAGCCGGAGGCGATGGGGAAGTCGTTGGGAGTGAAGATGAGTCCGTCGTTCTCCGTGGTGCCGTAGGGTCCCTTGAAGAGGAAACAGTTGGACGCCGCATTGTACTGCAGCTTGGCTAAGCACGCCCCAACCTCACTTAGCGCCCACATCTCCTTCGCGTACCACGGCACAAAGCCGAGCGAGGTCCCTGATGTGGTCGTCGCACAGGTGCGCACCACCGCGTTCAGCGCTTCGTAGCGTTCCATCATCGTCTGCTTCGCTAGATTTACCACCACCGCATCCGTAGCATTCACGTAGCTGTAAAGGTCGAAGGCGCCGAGGACGAGGTGGGTAGCCGAGGTGGAAGGCAACGCAGATCCATGTACACACATGAGTTCCGCATCCAGCACAAATGTGTGGTACGCCGGCGTAGTGTGATCATCTAAAAAGAGGTAGAGGGCGTCGAGCGAACGGTCCAAGGCGTACGCCAAATGGCGCCCACGCAGACAGCGGGAAAGCGTCCACGAGAGAGGTGGACTACCGTCCTTTTCATCTTTGCTCACCAACGTGAACAGCTCTGTTCCAGCATCGCTGCAGTTGAAAGTAGCCTGCAAGACGAAGTGTTGTCCTTGCAAAAGGACCGGAACGCCCAAGGCACTTGCAACGGCTTCGTCCGTCACACGAAGTTGTGCTTCGCGGGCGCGCTCCAACGCCAGAACATCCGCTAGGTGAGCTCGTTGTCCCAATGGGGATGCGACCTCGACATCGCCTTGGGTGCTGATGTCCACGTCCCAACATGGAAACAACGGTGTCCAAACGGCAGCCACGACCACGCGAATGCCGTCACTTTTCTCTGTCACAGTGTAAGCATGACTACACAGGCGCGAGACGTCCTTCTTGCAGAATGGCGTGCACATCGGGCCTGGAAACTCCATAAAAGTGGTGCTGGGGTTCGGGTTAGATAGTTCCAAAACATACTTCAATGCCTCTGTACCAGGTACTGCTTCGGGACTGAGCATATCCTCCAGAGCCGCCTGCGCGTGTCTCATCCGGACGTCGCTTGACTCTTCCGAAGCCTTCGGCGAGTGAAGGGCGGTATACCACGCATCGCTAACCACACAGCACCATCGTGAGTGTGGGGTATCCTTTCGGACTTCGCTGAGCGCTTTGAGGTGGTGGAGCTGCATTACAAATCTAAAGTGACACAAGTTTTGTTCTGTGGGGAGCAGACCCAGTCGGATTCAGTTTCTTTCGCTCTTCTTGTTTGATTGTCCAAACCACAGCGCGCGTGTCAAAGGGGCTTTGCTGCTGCACCACACATCACAAGAATGCTAGTAGGGGTGCGTGAGATAGCGGGGAAGGGAGAGAAGAGTTCGAGGGTAGAAGAAAACATCATCGGATGGAGAGAAATCTGGGAGCATCGCGTGGAGCGGAAAGTTAAAGGGCATTTGTTCAGTACATCCCATCCCTCCTTTTCCACCTTTAAGGGAGGCATCATCAGTGTCGCATAAGGTTAGCTGTGGGTGAACGGGCAGTAGCGGTAGTTGCTTACCAAAAAAAAACAACAACTCAAACCACGTTACCGCATCCGTCCCCTTCCCTTACCTCCTCACGTATCCTAGGATGGCGTTGCACATAGATTTTTTTCAATTTATTTGGTCGGCGTTTTTGCCAAGAAAGCGGTGTATCCCACTCACCCATACACAGAGAGAAAAAATGATAGTAAAGCAAAAATAAAAACAAAACGAGAGAATACTATCGATGCGGCCACCTTGGAAATGGCATTCTGCCATGAAGGCCTCACCGCTTCGGCGCGAGGGATTGTTTGGCGTCCAGGAGCGCGTCGCTTAAGTGAATGAGCTGGCCGAATTTCCCCTTTGTTCGGTGTTCCATCTTTCCTCTTCTACTGGTCCACTGTTACACACGATGCCATCCCTCCATCTTCTTCTCCCCTCTCTCTCTGGGGATGGAGGGTGGTTGTGGCGGTGCCAGTCATGGATCATCGTCAGAAAAAGAGTATCAGCGGTGCATCACTCCAAAAAAAAAAAGAGTCATAAAACAAGTTTTGTGTCTTTCTCAACGCTACTCACAGGTGACCCTCAACGCACCCACTTCCTTGTTCCAAGAAGGAGGAAGATGGGGGGGGGAGGGGGGGGCACGCGAGTTCTGTAGCCGGGCTCTTCCGCGTTTTTTCTTTTTGTCCTCACCGTTAACGTCTACGTCGTGCTACTGTGGGGTGCAGGTGCCTCCCCTCTTGAGAGATGATGCCGCTGCCCTTTCTCTCAAGGGGAGGTATAGCGCGAGCACCTTATAGGGGGAGGGCGGCTCCCTCGATGACGCAGACACCTATTAAGTATCACGCACAGGAGAGTATGAACACCCTCCACAGAGAGGGAACACGAGCGGAGCATACCCCCCCCCCCCCCCCAAAAAAAAAAAAAGAGGAGCACAGAGAGTGTAGAAGAGAGAGAGAACATTTTTCGAAAGGGAGAGGTGGGGGGGAGGGGAAGGAGGGAAAAAAGTGCGACTGCAGGGCAGACGAGGAGGGGAGACAGTTGACTTGGGCGCTTGAGATCAAAAAAAGAAAAGTGGAAGGCTCTTCTCTCTCTCCTGCCCCTCTGCCAACAACTGGGAAAGCCTCCTTGCCTTTATGAAATCGATTGGGAGAAAAGGGGAACAGAGGGAGCGAAAGCGGGAAGCGAATTCGTCGGCCTGCCTGCCAGCCAGCCAAGAGGCAAGCCGAAGGGCCGTCCAGGCAGAGGCAGATCAGCTCCCTTGCAGAACAGAAAAATGATTCTCTCTTCCCCCTCTCCTCTTAAAGAAAAAAAGTAAGCAGGGCCTACCTGTTCCACCATATATATATATATGTATACATATGTCACCTCTCTTCGTGCCCTTCGTTTGAAAGTGCGAGGGTGAGTGAAAACCACACACCTCTGAATGTAACGGTGGGCTGCTCCCCTTAGGTATCTGCATTGTCTCGGGGTTGAGGAAAGGACATCAGTGATTCTTCAGAGACGCTAATGGGGAGGGAGAAGGGAGAGGGAAAAGATGATATTGAGATCTCCCCCAAAAGAAAATGCTCACTCAGAGAAACAATAAAAAGAAGGCGAGCAGTAGAAAGAGTCGCAAAGGGTGCGACGTAGGAAGCACATGTGGCCTGCCTACGAGTGCCTTCCACGCATAGGCTCTCTCACTCATACACGCACACCTACAGAGTGTTCCGTTTTTTCCCATCCAAGCGCCGACGGTAAAGATCAATACGTGGATGCAACGGGAAAGGACAAACACAAGCGTGCGCATCTCCCTACTGAGTTCGCTGCATGCAGCGACAAAGAAAGGTGATACGTCTTCCTCTGAGGGAGCCGCCTTGAAAGAGTCACTTCTTAAGGTTATTCTCTTCCTGTTCCTCCTTTGCGCCACTCCGAATGGAATCAGAGAACGAGAGCCATGTAACTGTGAAAGACGAAGGCGAAACTAAAAAATAATGGGAAAGAGAAGACAGCAACAACACAGAAAAATGAGGGTTTAGGCCACACGCACCTCCCTTCGACATCCACGTATACGTATATATATATCTGTGTATGTGGATACATCGTCATCCCTTTGTGCGGTGGAGGACACACGAGCGAGAGAGAGAGAGAGAGAGAGAGTGATAGTGACCAGTTCGAAAAAATCAAAAAAAATACCTGGGAGGTACAAAAACGCTCACACATCACCGGCTGATAAGTAGAGGAGGAAGGGAAAAGGTGGAGGTGTGTAAACCAAGGCCACACAAAAAAGAGAGTACACCTCGAACACCACATAGACATATGTCGATATAAACTAAGTTCGAGTGACTTGCCCTTCCTCTTTCCAAAAACACAGCTTGGCATAACGTAAACACACAGAAAAAAGAACGGAGGAGGGTGGAGAAAGGCCATGAGGTGCCAGAAAAAAAGGGGAAAATACGAAATTAAGAGAGAGAGAGAGAACAATACAAGACGAAATACAATACTACAGCAGTAAATACAGAATGTGGTATAGCCTTTTTTTTGTGTGTGGGGGGAGGGGGGGGGGAAGGAAGGAAGGAAGGAAGGAAGGAACAACATCGGAAAGAGAAGACAGAAAAAAATGAGTTACACTCTCCTCGCCCCTCTTCCCTCCCTCCCCCCCGTATAGCACATGAGGTCGAGGCAGCGACGATGTCTTTTCGTGCAGACATGTATATAAATTTCTACTGCCACCTTCTCTTTAGAGTGGGCCGACCATACTCTCTCGTTTCGGAGAAATTAGAGCACCTTAGATCAGAAGTATGTACCTTAGAGTGCGTGTGCGCCAGTTTCACTTCAGATCTTTTCTCGCTTCCCTTTCTGTCGTTGCATTGAAAAAGACTGAGGGAGTGAAGCTGGGAGATACGCGAGGTGGGCAAATACAACGATTCCTTTCTTACGTATGTACACGTTCCTTCGTGCTTTGCCGTACGAAGAAAAGCAATGAAGGCACGGAGAGGGGCTTCAAAGACAGATGATGCTCGTCCGAAAAAAAATGACCTTCGCTGCCAAACGGGGCATGACACTGAAAAAAAAACAAGCCAAACACAAAGGCTCAATCCGAGCAGATAGGTCATCTAACGTGCTCATTCCTGCCCCTGCTACCCTCTCAACTATATGGAGAACACCAACACGAGAGATCTTCGCCGGTGGGGCGGGGGAAGAGACACCACCGTTGTCTGCCAAAGAACGACGGGGAGAGCGACAAGGTCGGAGAGGGAAGCGAATGTGAACTCCTTTTCCTTCCCTCTCCTACCACGTTGCCTGGAGCGGCTCGTGCGTGGAACGGTTAGCCAGGTACGCCACTCTTTTTTTTCGTTCAAGTTTGTACCCATACGGCGAAGTCATACTTCCACTCACTACACACTACACACATACAATCACAAACGCACATGCTTCCATTGAAGTGTTTTGCACCTTGATGAGCAGTACCCACCAGAGGCAGCAGCAGGTCAGACTGGTCGCGATGCATTGGGAAGACAAAACTCAAACGAAAAAAGGAGAGATAATGAAAAAGGGGAGCGAGAAACAACGATCAAAAGATGTTGAAAGGGGAAGGCGTACGAGGACATTGAATTTAAAAGACGAAAACACGAAGCCAAAGGAGCGGCTTCATTGCCCTCCCGTCTGCTTCGTCGTTTGCGAAAACCAGGGCCCATCATAAGGACAGTGAGTCACCGGGAAAATGGGGAACGGAGAAGGCGGTGGAGAAAATGAGATGGAATAAAAAGGGAGAGAAGGGAAAGGGAGAGGGGGGGGAAGCGGAGAAGGCGGATTTTTTCTCCCCCCCCGCCCCGTATCTCCCCCGTATCGAAGAGGTAAGAACATCAAAAACAGCGTGTTAACGAGGCAAACTGGAACGTCGAGAAGGGAGGTTAGGGAGAGGCACAGAAAGAAAAAAGAAAGAGAAGAGTATCCTAATTCTCCTTCCCATCCTCATTTTGCGAAGAGTGTGCCCGAACACGTATAGCACAGCTGTACGGGATCACACACACACACACACACACACAAACATACACACCCCTAAAAACAATAGTGGGTGGCGTTTCCTTCCTCCCATCTGTTCCGTCATTGCAAAGCGGCTGGAAGCGGCACTCTCAACACATTTTTCAAAGGACATAACAGCTGTGAAACACTCTCCACTGTCATTACCGGAAGCGGGTGCCCGAGCTCCAACAGGAAAGGAAAGCGAAAGAAAAGGAGAGAAGAGAAGTCATCGATGAATCTCCCTTCATCTTCGTCGCATAAAGGGTCATAGACATTAATCGCGAAGGAAAACCTCCCTACAGAGAGCTCCTGCTTTCTTCTCGCCTCTTCCATTGCAAGAGAGGGTCTACAATTCTGCTTTGAGGCTTTTTCTTCGGTTTCCAACAGCAAAAAGAGAGGAATGAGAGAGCTTTATCTTTCCGTATCATGTGCCGTGGGGTGTTTTAGTGTGGGATGATGAAACGGATGGCTAGTCGAGATAAGCGGGGAGATGCACTGCAGATTTCGTTCAACGCACTCTGATTCCTTCACCACTGTGCGGTCACTGAGTCACATGCATGGCTCGTGTGCGTGGCCTATCCCCCCTCGCCTGCTTTGCGATCCTGCCGGGGAAAACATGAAAAGCTGAGCTCATCATCAAATGAAAAAGTTTTGGGAAACCATCCAAGGAAAAAAAGAGGGAGAGGGAACGGTGCAAGAAAGAGGAGCAGGAAAAGAGCAACGGGATGGGCATCACGATGCACACACTACCTCACACACAAGGCAACGCCGACTCCCCAAGAGACGGACGCCTCGGCGGAGGGGAAAACAGCAGAACCGGGCGAAATAAAGAGTGAGAGGCAAAGCCGCCATCGTTACCCCTCCAACGTCAACGGGAATAGCAGCGCCTAGAAAACAGTTCATTTTCGAAAACAAAGGACGGCACGGGGGGGGGGGGGGCGGCGGCGGCGACTACCGAACAGGAGGCTCACCAAAAGCACAAAAACTTAAACGCACACTCATGCAGTTACGCACCGGTGTCAGATCTAGAGGAGGGAGTATGGCAGCCCGACTCACCCGCGCTGATCAGAAGAGCCCCCCAATGGTGAGGAGTCTGAGAAAAGAAGAGTGCGTGTTACTTTACGAGTCAAATGTAATTCACCAGTACAGCGAGCATCGATCTCGTTCTAATGGACAAAGAGAGAACAAAGGGGAGAAGCAAAGCGCATCCGCTCGGCATACACCTTTAATAGTATGGGTATATATATGTAGGTGTCCCTTACGCATGGGTGCGTTGCGACTTTGATTGCTGCACCCTCCTCTCGTGCACGATATTCCTGGCTGTTCCTGGAAGAATGAAGAAAAAATGAGAAAGCAACGTACACACACCCCAAACGGAAAACAAAAGATTCATAACAATCGAAGATACACAAGTAGCTGATAGACATGAAAAAAGAAAACCATGGAAACATTCTGAGATGGCGCATGAGCAGAGAGTGACACAAAGCACCAAAGAAGAACGAAAAGAGAGGAGGAGCGAGGGGGCTACAGGTGTGTGTTGTGTGTGTGCTCCAATAAAGGCGAAAAATAGAGAAACCCTCAACCATCCAGCCGATCTCGTAAAAAAAAAACTCAAGCCGACTGTCTCGCCAGATTTGAAGGGTTAGGCTGCATTTTTCTGTGAATGCGGCACAACAAAATTAGGAAAAAAAAGAAAGACGTGTTCTTAGGAAAGCAAACATAAAAATGAAAGGAAAGTGGAATGATGGAGCGTGGAGACGGGCAACAGAAGGGGGTGGGGGAAAGAAGATACAAGCAAGCCAAAGCGTATCGAAGGAGTTCTTAGCAGCAATGAAACACATCACCGTGCATGTCCTTTTCCTCTCACTCCTGCCTGTGTCGCCGTTTTCGTCGGAAAACCGAAATGAAAATGGCAAATCTGTTTGGGATACTTGACGATCTTGCACTCTACTCCACCTCATGTTTTTTCTCCTCCATTCCGCAGTTTCATCCAACGCGATAGCGGCTGCGCAGGGATGGAGAACAAGAAAAGCGTGAGGGGGGGGGCTTGGCACTCACAACTTACCAGGTTTCGTGAGCGCTCTCAAGACGGTCTTGTTCTTCTCTTCGTTGCCACTCCGCAAAATACACAAACGACAACAAATCACGCGTGGTGGTGAGAAGCGGTTCGGAAGAAAACGAAGCCCAAAGCCAAATGAAGGCAGTTTTCTTTCCGCTAACTGAGCATCACCTCCGCATCGCTTCCAAATCAGCTCAGCTGCTGGTCTTGGAGGCAAGGGAAATCAAAGATGTGGGAAGAAAGCTAGTGGTATTACGGAAGCGCTCAATGCAACGTGGAACTGCACAACGTCGAAGAAGAGAAAGATAAAAAAAGGAACATGCAAGACGCGCACGGAGAGGATACCTGAGAAACAGGATCGTGGTCATTCAACAAGAACTGAGAAGATGAAACATTTTTTTTTTTAAAAAAGAGGGCATACAATTTTTTTTGTTCTTGTTCGGCGTGGCTTTACTTTACCCCCTCTCTTTCTTCACGGTGCACAGGTTGAAAACTCATGCACCGAGCAAGCGGCTGACACGTACACACGCATACAGGGGAACTCACCGATAAATGTGCATACATGTTCACTACACGAACATAAGTGGATCCGGGACAGTCCACCGGCTCACACAGACGTGAGGAGAGCGGCAAGGGAGTGTATCCTTCTTTATTGAAAATGAAACGACATCTAGACCACAACAGGATGAATAAAGGTAGGGAGAGAGGGGAAGGCGAATAGATATTTATTTCAATATATATATATATATATATAAGCCAACCGAGACCCTCCTCCATCCTTTACGTAGCGGAAAGATGGAGGAAGGAGGGGGCGGACGGGGTGGGGTGGGGGATGGGGAGCGGGAGAGCATCACCCATCATGAGAAATAAGAAAAAGACGTGAGCAAAGAGAAAAAAATGCAGACATAAAAAGGTGGGAACGTGGGAACTGAAATTACGAAAACCCCATCGACATCTGCACGTGTGAGGGGGGTGGGGGTGGTGCAGTTTCAGGCAAACGCACCCACACACACGCAAACACACTCCTGTACAGACGCACTCTTTTTTGTTTGCATGAGGTACGTAAAGGAGGAGGGAGGAAACAAAGGACGACTGGCCAGCTTCGCACACACACACACACACACAAAGAAAAACTCATGGCGGGTGAGATGCGAAATCACTTTTGAACTTTTGTGTGAACAATGATCATGGGGGCTGTGCGATACAGCACTTCCCTGATCCTTTTCTCTTCCCCCTCTCCGAAACGTACCACCTTGAGCTATGAGCGAGCGAAAAACAAGCAAACGTTTTCATCAAGATCCCCTCTGAAATTCAATAATCCAAAAAAAGATGGAGCAAAGATGAGCACACAAGAAGACAACGTCAGAAAACATGATGCGGAGCAATGACACGGAGCTAACCGTCACCACGACTGAAAGAAGTACAAGGGAGGGTGGGAGTTAGAAAGGAAAAAAAAGCGGATCGGTGTGTGTGTGGGGGGGGGGGGGAGGGGCGAGGGGCAGACAGAAGATGGAGTACTTAGCCCACCCCTCGCCATAAAGACAACGAAAAAGATGTATAAATATATATATATATATATATATATACGTACATAAGGGTACATGAAGATCCACAATAGCTATCCTTAGAAACAGACGCGCTCACCCGAGAACTCCATGTTTTCTTTTTTGAGATGTGCCCGGAGAAAAAAAAGCAGCCAAACGAAGAACCGAATAAAAACCGTAGCAGCAACGCTACAGAGATAATGTCGGATAAGCAGAAAAATGAGGAAGAGGGCTATAGGAGATGATAACATTCGAAGCCTCGAGAAAAAACAAAAGGGGGGGGGGGCGCAGTCGAGCCACATCACTTTATTGTTGCTTCACCTATTCTCTGGGCAGCGCACGAAATATTGAAGTTTTCCTTCCTTTCACCACCGTGAGGCGTGCGAGAGAAGCAGCTGCAAATACTCATGCGTTGAGGGGCTTGACGCGGAACATTATGCGTGCACACGCACCTACATCTATATATATGTGTGTGTATCGATACATACAGTTGATTCGAAGCAAAACCAAAAAGAGAAAAAAGGAGCAGGCACTTCAAGTATATATAGATAGATTTTCTCCATACTTCCCTTCAGCATATGTGCCTCCATGTTTTTTTGCTAAGACGCACCGTTACACTTTGTCAGTCAGCCTACTCCCTGCTCACAGGCGGCCGCCTCACTGCAACTGGAGTCCCGAGGGACGACGGCAAGGCCCATCACAAGACGTGCTTGTATGGTGAAGTGATTTAATGGACTGAATTACAAAAAAAGTTGAAGGGAGTGCCTACAGGAAAAAGTCAAGACAGGTGGCGAGGGGGGGGGGAGTGAGGGGGAGAGAGTGGGTTTTAGGAATTACTTTGTACCATTTGCTCTGCCCTCCCCCCTTCCCCGCCTCTCTCTTCGTTTTGACATACGCGTGCCTGTCTGTGTATTGAAGTCTGCTCTTAACAGAGAAGAGAAAGACACGTAGTCTTTTTTTCGCGCGACAAGGATGTCCTTCGTTTTATTTCTGTCGCTTTCGATCAGTGAGTACACTTTTTTTTTCAGCATGGGAGGTTTAAATCCGATGCGTTAAGGAGACGCGGGACGGGGGAGAAGGCTTGCAGAAACGAATCCACTTCTCACACTCTGAACATGAGCTTCTCCCCTTCACCACAACCCCTACTTAGAAAAACGTGATAAGCAAGGTGCATGCTCGTAGAAAGCGATGGTGGACGCACTTGGAAGGCGTGGGAATCTTCTCTGCGCGCCTTTATGAATACGTTAGATAAAAAAAAAGAGCGAAGAAAGAAGACCCTACATGAGCGGACCCGATGACGGGCATCGCTTTATATATATATGTGTGTGTGAGCGCGTGTGTAGGACTCGACAGCGGCGATTCCGTTCATGCAAGTGGGTCGAGTCGAGCGACGAAGATCCAGTGAAACACACATACACACCCACCGTTGTAAACGAATAGCGGATCGATGCGGCATACGAAAGAAAAAAAACGTGCATACACACATACACATACAAACATCCGTGTCAGCACATTAAGAGAGAGAAAAAAAGAGAGAAGGGTTAACGGTAGCAGAAGCAGTACGAGCCTTGGCGCGCCCATTTCACCATCAACGATGCACTCGAGAGTCGCCTACCTCAGCACGCAAATGTTGAGGAAAAGAACGGGCCGAGAAAAAAGGAGTGCGGAGGAGCGAACGGAGGAAAAATAATCGAAAATACAGCATCACAGACCGCACCCATGCCACAAAAAACAATCGCAGAGAGGGAAGAGGGGGGAAGGGGAAAGCGGGGGAGAAGAGGAGTCGATGGGATAGGCGACGGGGAATAACAACAACAACATGCGTGGAAAAAGGCACCGCTAACAAAGAGAGAAAACAAAAAGCACGTTTGAATGCGAAAAGGGTATATATATATATATATATATCCGCTAAGCACCGTCTTCCACAGCTCTTTCCACCCCTGTTCCCTCTCAAATGCGAACCGAAGCAAAACAAAAAAAGTGAGAAAGGACACACATACAGACCCACCTAAAAAAAAACGAAACCCTTAAAAATTGGAAGGGGGTTTAGACTGCTCGAACTCAACACCACCGGTGAAGGCGGTGAGCACGGCAACCCGTCATCTTTCCTTTCTTTATTCCATATGAGAAGATAAAAAAAGCACACACACATCAGAACTTGAATGGGAACGAAGCGGAGACGAAAATCAAAAAAAAGAGAGGAAGCGAAAGATTCTCCTACGCACACATAAATTAGTGTTGTGTATACGTACGTATTCTGATTAGTCACAAACGTACTCAAACATCATAAAGATTTCGGTAGCGTAGGGGAAAGTAACGTTGGTGCATGTGTCTAATGAAGAGGGATGGGGAGGGCCGGGTGACGGCACAAAAAGGGGTAGACACTCGACGCAGAGGCAAAACAGAAGAAACATAAGGCTTCGGGTTCCATGCCCTTTCCTTTTGTTCATCAACCCCTTTCCCTTTGCACCCCCTCCCCCCAAAAGGCACCGCACTCTGAAGCGAGGCACATCATGTGTAAACAAACCATTTTTTTACTCCAGAATAGAAAACAATAGGAATCATGAATGATGCCTTCGCTCACTCTTACAATGACATAGATGAAGCATATATATATATATATATATATATAAACGTGGAGCTTCTTGGAGGATTTCGATAGCATCCAGTTGTGCTCATTTTTTTTGGTGTGCGCGCGCGCATGTTGTCGTCGCCGTTTGCCATCTTTCCCTATTTGACCTTTTTTCCTGTCCCCCTGTAGGCTCTGTCGCATCCTACATACAAGGGAGCCGTTATCTGAGAGGAAAAGCAAAACATGGAAAGCGGGGGAACAGATAGGAAAAAAAGATAAAATAGTGTCACAAAACTTGAAGATGAGGCACCATAGAGGCTCACTAGCCTCTCAAGTCGTCGCCAGGTGTGCGTTCAACGCACGAATGTCTTCCCTTTTGTGTGCGTGACACTATCCTATCGTATTTCCTTTCCTCCTCCCTTCCGCTTTTCTTCTCCTGGGCGCTGCCTCACCTTCCGATTGCGGTGGGGCAGCGGGGTGGAACAGCTTTTGCCGTGGCAGTGGCGCTTTACAACCTGTGAATCGACGAGGAGCTGTAGTGGAGATGCATTCAGGTATGCGCCCTCCCCTCCCCTACACACACACACAACAGAAAAGAACTGGCAAGGATAACAAAAGGTGAGATCATTAGAAAAGTAATACACGCTAAAGGCAAAAAGACTTCGAACAGAGCACCATGGCCTAACAATAATAGTGAGTAGCGCAAATGGAGTCATATATAACTACATGCGACAAAAGAAAAAAGATGGAGCGTGAAGGTGCAAACAGCAAAAAAAAAGGCACCCCTCCTGTTCGGGGGAAAAAAAGGGAGCAGTAGAGCTGCCGCACGGTGCGGTGGGAGGGCGTTGGTGTGCAAGGAGCAGGGAGGAACCACTACCTCTTCGATAGAGGTAGAGACTATTTCTCTTACGAGGGGGCCACCAGGAGTTGGGGAAGAAAGAGTGATGAGGTGCCGAGCTGTTCTTGCATCATTGCGAGGTTCTCTAGCGTTGCTTGCTGTGACAGAGCTCGGAGCTGCATGACATAGGATGAGTAAGCAAAGCTCAGCAGCCCTACGGCTGTGATGTTCTGCAAGGCCCCGTCTGCGTCCATCACCTGTACGGTGTAGCGACGAAGGGGTAGAGATATGTGTGGTCCGTTGAACCACACACCAATCGACGAGATGTTCTCCAGTCCCGTGCGACTCAGCTCCGTTGGGTAGGGCTGTGCTGCATCTGCACGGTAAAACTCTGTGGCCTGTCGAAGGAAGGCATTCCAGGTCTGAGCCATGAAGTCCACGACGGGCGCCGGGTAACCTTCTCGGCGGGCGATGTGGATGTCACGCTTGGCCGCGACATTAAGGAGCATGATGGTGCTGATGCGGCGATCGGACTCGGAGGTGACACTGGCCTTTTCATGCGAGGCAACTAATGCGGCTGTTTCTGCTTGTCGGTGCATCATCACCGCCGCTTTCTGGAATGCCATATCCTCTCGCGCGTTCGTCAGATCATCCGTCGATGCCAAAGTAGAGGGCCGGTTGGCGTACGAAACGGTGAAGCGAGTTCTCGTCGGCGATTCAGGGATGTCGTCGCCCACGTTGGGCTTCACTGGAGGGCTCGCCGTAACCCACTCGGTCGGGGCTGAACACACGGCAGCACACATGACTGAAACCAGTACCCACAGCAGAGAAAAATGTTTCCTTTTTGTTTTAAAAAACGGGAATGGAGAGGCGCGATACACACACACACACACAGACACACTCACGAACAGAAAGGAAGGGAGTGCGGAAAAATGCGAGTAAGACGGTAAATGCGAAACGAAGAGAAGACAAAAAAGCGATGCGCCGTGGGAAGGGGTTCACTCTATAGAGACGACGCGCAGACAGAAGGGGGAAAAAAGAAGTTGCTCTTCCTGAATTCGTAGTTGTCAGTGCAAAGCGCCTAGCCTACGCACTCTCTTCAATTATACCAGCAAGAACAAGAGAGAGAGAGAGAGGAGGCGGAAAAGAAAAGAGAGGCAGGGATACACGACTGTATTACGATTCGGGTGAATAACAAAAAGAACTTTTCGGGAAGCGTAGACGCAGCGACTTGGCCACTTTTTTTTGCGCTTGCACCGGTAACGGTTGTGCGACGGTGGAGAAAACTAGAAAAAAAGGAAGAGAACGTAGAAGGTGATTAAAAAGAAAAAAGAGGAGAGGGGTGGAGAAATCACGCAGGCCGAAAGCACAGAACTTTTTTTAGGGTGGAGAGAGGAGCGGGGGGGGGGGGGGAGTACACAAAACGGAAAAAATGGACAAGAAAATGTGGAGGGTGGGGGATGGGAAGAGAAAAGCAGGCGAGGAACTCACGCAAGTGACACCCAAGGGTAGCCGGATTCGGGTGAGAGTTGGCCGCTCGTCTTGAGCAGCGATGTACGCGTTCCGTACTATATATATATATATATATATATATAGAGAGAGAGAGAGAGAGAAAGAGATTGCCAGCAAGATAAAAATATGAAACAGTATCCTGCGCCGGAAAGCTGCGTGGCGCACCCCTCGCCGGTAGAGTGCAAGAGGAAGGTGCAAGGGTGTCACCAGAAAGGTGAAAATAATTGAAAGAGAAGCCCCCCAATAATTATAACGGTGTACGACGGCTTTGTGGTGAAGCAGAGATGGTCACCACGTTGATGAAGACACCCCGCATACAAACGTCCGCTAATGAAGAAACTCTCTCTATTTGCTGCAGGGCAGCGAGAGAGTCAGCGACTCGGCAGGAAGACACCAGGAGGGGGGGACTCAATTCTAAGGCTGCAACAGCTGAATCGGAGTGTGTATGCTGAAAAGAGAAGAAGTAACAAAAAACGAAAGAGCGAGAGAGGGAAAGGGAAAGCGGTTTTGCAAAGGAAAACTAAATAAATGAAAAGAATCGACCGGGATGCGACTCACTACTTTCACGCCCAGGATATGCAGAAGAAAAAATGAAAGGCAAAGGTCGAGCAGCGCCTTTACTTGCCTCCTGCTCCCCCTTCGAGTGCGATTGGGTATGTGAAGTAAAGAGGGAAGGGGGGGGGGCGGTGGCGGCGGCTGCTGGGAGAAAGTTAGTGTTCTTTCTCTGTACTGTTATGAACGCTGCCACAAAAAAAACAAATGCGAGGCGCAGGAGATAGAGGAAGAGAGGGGATGGAGGCGTCAGAACAAATAGAGGGGATGCTCGATGATATATATATACATATTTAATATGTATACTATATGTATGGATAGTAGAAAAGAAAGAAGGAAAATATACTTTTTAAAAAAAGGAAATGAAAAGAGAGCGACAGTGATAATAAGCTTCACCAAAGACGTCGGAGAATTTTTTTCTACAAAAATGGTGAAATCAAGAAAAACGAGCGCAAACTTGGAAAAAAAAAACAGAGGCACCCACGTGAAGCGAAAAATGAAGAGGATAGGGTGCGCCACAAGCACGCACGCCACACTACGGGGGGTGGGGGGAGGGGAGGGGGAGGGGGTTACGTTTCTCTTAGTCTTTCAAGAGAGAGAGAGAGAAAATGTTTTTTTTCTTCCCTTTACTTTTCTGCCGGATACACAGGGGAGGTACCCCCTAAAAAAAAACGCTTACCTGCTCGATTTGCACGAAAATCTGCAAAAAAACAAAAGAATCAGAAATTGGGTGATGCGGGTGACAAAAATCCAAAAAAAGGGGTCGATGAGAGAAGGGAAGAGGAAGGAGCGGGGAACAAAGCGAGAAAGATAAGGGGCAGAGGGGCGAGAACCAACCCTATGATATATATATATATATATATGTGTAAGCAATGGATCGTAATGGTCACAGTACGGAGAAATAATAATAATAAAAATAGGAGGACAAGGAAAAGTAAACAAGGGAAGGAGGGTAGGGAGGAAGTTGAGAGAGAGTCACGAATGAAAGAATGGAAGAAAAACAAAAAAAACAAAAGGAGAAACGTGAAGGGAAAAAAGAGAGACAGGAATGAATGTTCGTGGAGAGAAAGAGAAAAAGGGGAAAATGAAAACGTATTAGAGTAAGAGCTGAGAACAATAGCTGATACACAAGTGTTGTTGCTTGGTGCGCACATTTGAGAGTGATGGTTGTGATTTCGTAATGGCGTGTGTGGGCGGAGGTGCGATACGGGTAGTGCATCGTACATGAGATGGGGGAGGGGGAGGAGGAGGAGGTGCGATCAAATCGAAAAAGCGAGAGCAGCAAGAGGAGAAGAAATTTTTATTTTTTTTGGTGGGGAGAGAAGAAAGCATGAGGTCATAAAAGGTGGGAAGGCCAAAAGGGACCACGACGGGAAAATGGTGATGTACGCCGCGGCGGGGGAGGCTTGCCGAGCGCAGAGCTGCAGAAGTCACCGTGCGTAGCAGCGCGTGCAATAAACTTCTGTCAGCGCCACAATCAGCGGGGGTGGGGGGTGGGGAAGCGGATCAGGAAGAGGAGGAGTAGTAGAAGCGAGAGAGCAAACAGCTACAACAAGAACGCCTTTTTGACACGACTTCTTTTGTGGTTTCTCATCCTCTCCTACCTTCCCTATTTTCTAGGTTGCGTGATCCCTGCACTTACCTCCTCTTCTCCTTCACACATCCACCTTTGATGTTTTCACCTCGCAGCAAAAATATATTGCCTTCCGCTTCGTTGTTGAAAGGAGGGGGGAGAGAGAGAAGGGGACATGGAACTTTTCTCTTCGCATCAAACCTTTTTTTCTTCTCGAATTGGCTGTTGATCACTTTCTTCGATGTATCTTTTCCAAAATTTCTTGATATATATACCTATATATATTTCGGAACAGCTAAGGATAGTTCAAACGGCTTCCTCGTGTCCAGCATGTACTTTTGCACATCTTTGAGTGGCGCCCATTTCATCAATCCGAAAAGCTGAGTCGACGGGAAGTGGAGAAGTCGGAAGAGCGAGTGGAGAGGTGAATTCGCGTCTCGTGCTCCATCTCCAGCTTTGTTGTTCATTCGTTCTTCCAGAGTAACTTTTGCGTTTTTCTGCACGCGACACAGAAAATACTTCATCGACATACTTAAGTGCTTCGGTCAAGCGCACTCGCTCCTCCCCACCTCATTTTTCTTTTCTCGCAAAATCGATATTACACGTGCCGCTTAAATTAAAAAAAAAATCCTTTCTGCCTCCGCAGGGTCCTAGAAGACGCGGGGTATAGAGGTGTGTGTCAAACACAGAGAAAAGCCCCCTGACATTGCGAACCTCAGCACACTTCCTACTCAGCTGTGAACGACTAAGTCAAGGAAAGAGGGCTGTTTGGCGTCATAGAATCCCGCGTATTCTATCCTCTGCTTTTTTCGCTGTTGTTGTGTTGAGGATTTGAATAGCTTTTTTTTGGTTGGTTGGAGGGAGGGGGAGACAGAGGACGTGCCTCCACAAAGGGTACGACTTCTTCTTCCCCTCCTTTCCAGCTCTTCATTCCCATTCCGTAGTGCCAGGCGGCTTTGCAGTGAGGTCGTACAAGACGCGTCCCACAAAATCGAACTTTTGCACCTCTGAGACGATCTCTTCCAGCACCTCAAGCGGCATGTAGGACGATCCGGGCAGAGCAGGAATACCGGTCATGAAGTCATTCGTCAAGAAGGTGCGTACCACAATGCTGTAGCCGCCCCTCTTACCAAAGCCTACCGGTATCAAAACAATGGGAGCCTGACTCAGAGAGCGAACGAGTTGATGCTTGACGAGAATGCGATTCACTGCGTCGTCAGCGAGGCGCAGCTTTTCCACAACATCGGGGGTGAGGCGGGTGGAGGTAACCGTACTCGGCGACTGAGGCTCGAGGGGGCCGAACAGGAATGCCACACGGTTGACCGCGTGCGCGACCTTCGGGATTGCGTTGGCGAGCTGCATCAGCACGGTCCACTGGTCTGCAGTAGGGAAGGCGTTCATGGAAAGGGCGGCTGCATAAGCGTAGGTGCGCCCATCTCCCTGTACACCTACCGTGCGAACCGGCAATACACACGCAGCGAGAGCAGCGGATCCGTGTAAGCTGTCCACGGCTGCAGCGACAGCGGGCGATAGTCCCACCCCGGAGCAGGCGCGTTTCACGACGTTCTCCGTTTCCTCGAACTTCGCATCACGAAAGGGCGTCCCATCGCTGCAAAGGATGCGTATGGCGAGCCCAGGGCCTGGGAAGGGCTGCCGCTCTACGAGGTGGCGTGGGATACCGAGACGAGCACCCAGCTCTCTTACCTCGTCCTTGTGGTAGTCGCAGAGAGGCTCGATGATGCGGCCCGCGTCGCGCAGCTGCCGTACGACAGCGGTGTCGTTGTGATGCGTCTTAATAGCGTCGGCGTGGGAGCTGGCATAGAGCGAGCCGGACTCAATGAGGTCCGGCCGTAGCGTACCCTGCGCCAGCAGCAGATTATCCACGTCCAGGTGCAGATCGTTGATGACTCTATCGCACACACTCATAAAAGTGTTGCCGATAATGGTACGCTTCTCTTCGGGGTCGATAGTTTCGCAGAGCTTGCCCGTGATGTACGCCGCACGGCCCCCCTTTTCAGGCATAGAAGTTGTCGCCTGGGCGAAGTCCTCTTGGGCAGCAACGAGGTGCAGTGGCACTCCTGCAGCTTTCAGAGCTTCCACCACTTGAGCGCTTTCGTGCAGTCGCATGAAACCATGATCGATATGGATGCACACAACCCTTTCAGGGCCGAGTGCCTTGAGAAGGAGTACTGCGCACACCGTGCTGTCAACGCCGCCAGAGGCCAGGCAAAGCACCTTCTTTCCATCTTCGGTACGCTCTCGTATGAGCCGTAGCGCTACCGCCTCCCGATCCTCCATCGTGAAAGAAAAGGTGCAGCCACAAAGCCGCAGAAAATTATGGAAGATCTTCTTGCCGGACGTTGTCAGCTCCACCTCTGGGTGGAACTGAACTCCATACAAGGGCAGAGATCGATGCTGCACGGCGGCAATGATCTCCGCCGAACTGCGCGCGATCACCTTCAATTCATCACTTACCCGCGTGATAGAATCGCCGTGCGTAAGCAGAACCTTCTCCGTCGAAGCAAGATCAAAAAAGATCGGTGATGTGGTGTCGACTTGAATATCATCTTGGCCATCCTCGCGTACTTTTCCTTTGCTGACTTCGCCCCCATACACATCGGTGAGCATCTGCATACCGTAGCAGATGCCTAGGACTGGCTTGCCTAGCTTGAAAATATCCTTATCGTAAGAGAGCGCGGTAGCATCCTTGACTGAGCTTGGGCCACCGCTAATAATCAAACCGCTCAAATTGGAATCATTTCGGAGTGTGTCAGCCGGCGTGTTGAGAGGAAATATCACCGTCTCAACGCCCAGCTCCCGCACCTTGCGGTCGATGACCTTTCCATATTGGGAGCCTGCGTCGAGGATCGCAACGTAGTCGCCCAGAGGGGCGCTGTCACGCGGCATTCAGGGAGATGGAGAGGGAAGTGTGGAGCAAGAGATGGCTGCTTCGAGGTGATACCTTCGGATGCGTCAAGCCGAGGGTGGGTTGGGGGAGAGGCACAAACACAAGTGTGATTCCTCCAAAAATGACCGGTTGCGCTCACGATTCGGTCCGCGCTTCTTCACGTGTGTGCGTCTGTGTGAGGGAGAGCAAGAAAGAGACTGAAGACAACGTTAGGCGAAACATGAGGAGCTTGGTTACTGGGATACAATGCGTGAGGTTCGAACTTTCCGGTTGTTGCTTCTGTCTCTGATTTTCGACTTCTCGCATCGAAGCACAGGCGATGCGCATGACAAGACAACAACAGCAAAGATGATGGTGGGGCCCGATCGTCATGAGTTGATGTATTGTGACCAAATCAGAAGTGATGAGAAAGGATCCGCCACGCATCAGCCACACCGTGGAGTATTTTTTTTTCTTTTTCAGTGAAGTTTCGGCGACGGTGTGGAATGATGGAGATGGTGAAGGAGGCACAGCAGACTTCGATTCTGTTATTACTTTCAATGTACCCTCGTCGTGAGCAACGAGCGAGCACTAAACGGAGGAGGAAACACCTGGTGAGATGACTCAGCGTAGCGACACCACATTTATTCATGTGAACTGCAGATACGGGCACGCTCGGGTGGGTGGGTGAGGGGGGAAAGAGAGAACTTCAGCGCAGTACTCCTCTCCAAAATGTGTGGAGATCGTTGATACACAGCTTATGGATGCTACTGCGTAGTACAACACAGCGATACATTCTCTCTCGGATCTGACGGCCAGCGCTCGATGCATAACTCGCATGCGTGTACGTGCCTACGTATACTAAGAATGGAATACACACTCAATACGGAGTGCCCCCACAAGCAGCGCCGCCTCAGTACCGGATAAAAAATCACGATGGCATGCGAGGAGAGAATCAGTCGTGGCGCACAAAAACGCGCAGAAACGCCCCTTCAAACTCCATGCCTTCCATGTTTGCTGCTGCCGCGACAGCGTCTTCCTTTTCATCAAACGTGACGTCAGCACCCGCAGGGATACCGGTTGCCCTGTCCGTCCCTAGCGGAGTGTAAGTGACCACCTCTCCAAAACATGCACAGAGACGGAGTAGCTTCTCTTCGTTGTAGGAAGTGGGAAGGCCGCTTACACGGACAGTTGCTGCCATCGAACCCGTCCGTGCCAACCCGGAACGGTGATAGTTTCACGGGCGGTGCACGTACGTACTCACCAATTTTTGTTTTCGGCAATGGCCCGACTTTCCACGCAACAGCAGGGGAGAGGAGAGCAAAAAGGAGGGAGAAAGGGGAGGAATGAGACGGAGGGCAGCCCACAAATGCGAACCTGAAGAAGCCTTACCGCAGAGTAAAGAGGTGAGAAGAAGACGTGACATAGCAGGCGCTGTTGAGCATGCTGCAGATAGCTGGATGGGGCTTGTCGGAGAAGTGCATCGCTGCGTTAGGTTCAAAGGTGCTCGCGGCGCAATTATTGCGGGCAGAGCGACGGTTCCCCCCTCTTTCTGTCGCGAACGAAAAGCCACTTCTCTTGAGAGGAGGGGGGGGGGGAGGAGCGCGAGGTGCTCTGAGGTGAAAAATTATGAGAACTTGATGGTTCCTCCCCCTCCCCAACCATCTCCGAGTAAATCGTTAGGTTTCGTTTCGCCGTCGAACACTTCCCTCTCCCTCTTCTTGGATCTAGCTGTAAGCAACAGAGCACTCGCAAATAAAAAAGTGCAGATCTATCTATGCATATGTATATATATATGAAGCTTAACACAGAAGAAAGGAGGTGCTTCTAAATGAGGAGAGCAACGCAGTTCAAGAGTGGCATCCACGTTGAGGGGGGGGGGAGGAAGGGAGAGGGGAGATTCCTGTCTCACGGCGGAGCGTCGGAATGCGACGTGGATGTGTGGATAACAGGGGAGGAACGAGGAAGAAAAAAAGAGGAGCGCGCAGGCTGTCGCACGTAAGCGTGCTCACCTGACTTTATTCCCGTACTTCGAAGATATATATATATATATATATATATATATAGTCCCCATTTCCCGCGTCTTATCCTCCTCCCTCAAAACCGAACAAAGGGCGAGTCTGCGTCAGATGTACGGTTGTAGTTAAAATAGGAACGAAACGAGGGATGAGCGAGCAGCTGCTGGAAACAGGCCACCACACCGAAAAGCAACAGGCCCTTCGCAAACCAAGCTCGTCTAGAGGAGCCTTTCTCTTTATGCCATTTTTGGGGCTGCGCCGAGCTCGTACTTCCCTTCCCTCCTTTTGATTCTGCGAGCACCAAATAATATTTATATATCGATATATATGTATGTCCCGACATCAATCACCCCCCCCCCCCCCATGAGCCCTTCCTTCCCTCGTTCCTCAAAAACAAAAACACGTCCCATCAGTTCGAGACACAGTAGCCTTCGACCATATCGGCTGAGAGCAAACAGACAAACATACACACGTATGTGGTATAGGCGCATCCATCAGACCGATACCATAGCACGCAGCTCTGCTAGGATTTTCAGATTCTCGTGAACATGGATGCAGTTGGCTTCCTGCAAGAGATCCGCCCACAAATCTTTGCCTTCCTCTGACGCCGCCACCTCGTCGAGGATGTGCTTGCGCGCCTGAGACTTTTCATTCCACTCCTTCATAGCTTGCTCCAAGGCCCACGATTTCGCTTCCGCCTCGATCGCCGCGAGGGTTTCTGCAATGCGAGACTTTACGTGCCGCATCTTTTCTGCATGTGCAGCTTGCTCCTGCGGTATCACGGTTTCAAACTTCTGGACAGCCGCTTGCAGCTGTTCCCGTGCCTCGTCGCGGGAGCGTTGAAACGTGGCAAGACGGTCGCTCGCTGCAGCATCCTTTTCGTTCGCCTCCTTCACACGGACATCTACGATCTGCTTTCGCTTCTGGAGTACTAGTTGATGCTCCTCGTTGCGGCGGCGGCGCTCCTCCACCTTACGACGCAGCTCTTGCGTCTCACGTTCCATCCGCAGGAGCTCTTCCCTCTTCTCCGCGACGTCTGCCTCGACGACGGTGGTGGTATTTTTGATATTTTCCTTCTCCAGCTCCCACTTGTGCATCGCCTTCAAGTGCTCACTCTTCAACTCGAGGAAGGCGCGGTTCATCGTTTTCAGTTCGCTTGCCTTGACCAGCAATTCATCTTTCAACATGAGGTACTGATTCACGACCTCCGTGGCAGGTGCTGCTTCCGCCATGGCTACGTCGATGGAGAACGCACGGGGCAGCAAGGGAATTTCGGTAGAGGGGGCTGTTGTAGTGGCGTTCGTGGCAAGGGAAGAGATAGGGCAAAGGGTAACAACACCAGTGCCGATAGAATCACAGGCACACGATGTATAGGACAATGTGATGAGTGCGGGTACAGACTAACGCCACCGCTTAGGCTCGCCTCTTCTTGCTTACACAACGAGATGCTCTTCAAAAGGCAACGAAGAAACAACGTCAGACCGCGACGGAGGAATACCGGAAAGAAATAAGAAAAGTGATGCTTCAAGCGGTGAAAGATTACGCGGTCGATACAGGCAATGGAAGCCCAAGATGGATTTCTCGACAGACGTGTGGGATAGTGATAAGTGAGGGGAGAGGCTCCCTCCGTCTTGGTATCACTCCTTGCCCTTTCCTCTCTGTGGGCCAATACGAGGAGGGGAGCGCTAAAGGTCTAATGGTAGCCGGAAGGAAGCCGAAGAAAATGAGTTTGGCAACAGTACCGAACGGTGTAAATCCCGCAGCGCTTTCCCTCCGCTTTTCGCGCTTCTTTTACTTGCCCCCGCCCCCCTCCCCCTCTGTTACGTTTTTTGTTCAACGTACGTTGATTTAGTTTGTTTGGTTCATCCGCGACGTTCTCTTCTGATGAATTACACACACACACACACACACACACAAAGATCGAAACCACCACCACGAGCCACCGATAAAATACACGAGCCTACATGTCTCGTTCCCCATCCCGCCTACAAAGTTCGTGTGATGTGGAAGGCACTCATCCTGCATACCCCACTTCCCGTTCCACCCACCTACAAAAACCACATATATATATATATATATACCTGTGTTACTTTGTCTTTTTTCTCTTTCTGATCGGCAGCGACATGGGCTTAAGCTTCTCTCTTTTCTTCTTTGACTTTCGATCGGTGATATTTGAAAACACAAACGAGTGCTAAAGTGCGTGATCTTGGTTCGAGAGAACATTTCAAATCCCACGCTCTCTGCCTGTCCCACTTCTCTCTCTCTTTCTCAACACACACCTATTTATACATAAAAAGCCTCCCCAGCTGCCTCGTGGATGCTGGGTATGCCAACATCGTTGAGCCCGATTTAGCCTACCAACACCATCACAGAAGACCCCTCCAAAAAAAAAACAAGAGGGTACAATAGGACGGTTCCTCGCGCAGCACTCGCGTTGCGTCTTAGGGAGAGAAAAACTAAAAAATTCTTCTCTCAAAAACATGAAGAAGAAAGAGATGCTTCGAGACTGCGGCAGAGAATAGTGAGGATAAGTAGAGGCGCGTAACATGAACACACACACACACACAGTAAACGCGAAGTACGTAAAGATTTTAGTATTCGCACCAAAACACAAAAGAAGGGAAGAAGAAGAAGAGAGAAAGAGCATATATATATATCATGCTCCTATGGAATGATGACCAGTAGGTTTGAGAATTGGCTTGGGGAGACGAAGATAGAAAAACGTGCAGTTACAGGATAACAAACGTGCGCGCGCAAAGTACACGGCACATATCGTGGCCAAACAACGGTTTCAGCGTGCAGGTAGTGCGCAGGGTAAAAAACATCAAATCATGACATCTAGTAGAAGAGAGGTGAGGCACTCAAACCACAGACGCACCGCGAGGCAAACTCGGCTCGTGTCCGGGGGACGGTGGTTGGAATAGGAGGAGAAGGGGGGGGGGGGAGGTGCGGAGGAAACAAAGCGAAGAAGTGATAAAAAGTGAAGTTTGTCTCTCCTGCCGCCTTCCTCTCACCTCTTCTAAGCCACGAGTGACGAGCTGCCACAGCGAAACACCCGGTAAAAATGAAAAGACAAACATGCGTTTCGCGTGTACGTTCATGTGTACTCGTGAATGGGCTCACATGCCAGGACGAAACTTTCTCACCGATAGGAGCTTCGCAGACCCTTCTCGTCCCACATAAGGTGAGGGCGTCAGACAAACTATAAAAAAAGCTGCTCTTCTCTTTTCCCTTTCTCTGCAGAAACATTTTTTACCATATGAAGAAGAAAACAAAACTGAAAGGAGAGAAAATGTGAAAAGCATGCAGATAGCCATCGCTTAACATACAGGAGGCGGAATAGGAAGAAGGAGGAGGAAGGCTAAACGATTCGAGGAAAAACCCATAAAGCAGAAAAAAAAAGATAGGACGAAGTAAAACAGTTTCTTAATTATTTTTTGCTCAGCGGCTCCCCACTACCACCATCCCATCCAAAATGTAATGGCTTACATACCTGTCTACCATTTTTCTCTTTACCAATTTTCGTCATGATACCGCCGCTGCCCCAACCCTCCTCCTTTCCTCTTCCCATCCGCTGAGAGAGTCGATCCTTGAGAACAATCGACATGATGGTGCAGCAGCGAACAGAAAAAAAGGAGAACTGAGGAAAGATAAAGGGGGAAGACCGACGAGCTGTGGTCTTCAACTAGGCTTGAGAGGTGACGTCTGGACAGTACTGACTCAGGTGCGTAGCCTTGCGTGGGAAAGAGAACGACCCGATCGGCACACCCACTCATTCTAGGAAAAAAAGCTAGTAGCAGCGGCAACTAGACGGTAAAACACAAGTAGTGAAGAACCTCGTAGCAATACGGACGTATCTGGAAAAGGAAGAGCAAGGAGGGTTAAGGCAAAGGTAGGAAGAGAGGGCGATAATGATAGTAGTTCAACGAAAAGTAGGGGAGTGAAAAATGCAGGAAAATAAAATGTTGCGCCTTTTGCGGTTGGACGTGAACAATGAAAATGAGCGTTATGTCCTACAAAGGAAGGAGCAACAACACGCACTGAGAGCAGGGAGGGAGAGCTCCACTCAGCGCCAGATAGATAGAAAAAAAAGAGGATCTTCGAGGATTGAGAAGGAGGAAAAGACTGTGGCAGAGAGCGGACTTACCATACCAAGCGAGAAAAAAAAGAGGTACGCGTAAAACGGATGTTGCAAACAGAGTGCACGACACCACCATCGTTGGTACTCAGAAGCCGCAATGCCACCGAGAAGCCCACAGGAAGGTACACACAAACATTTGGAAAGTAGGCTGCTAAAGAGCGCAAAGGTCCAGAGCACTGGCAGCGTTGGACAGTTAAGATGACAAAGACTACGTGATTGTTGCAGCAGACGCAACGTTTTTTTGTAGCGTTGCACTTTTCTTCAACCCTTTCTCTTCTCAACCCACTTCCTTCTTTGCTTTTCCTTCTCAGTACGCGACGCTGAACACTGGGACACTTTCGGCAGACTTCCTTCTTTAATGTGTTTATTTCAAAAGAGAAGAATGGAAAACATGGGGGAGGGAGCAACCAATCGGCACTTCCATTACCTTTAGACTTGAAAAAAAACAAAAAGATATCTTTTTTTTCTTTGGGAGGTGAGGGAAGGATAAGAGGAAGAGCGAGAAGGGACAAAAAGGGAGAAGGGGATGCGGAACGAGGGAGGCAAGCACCATAGTTGCCGATCTACCCATAAGCAAAGAAGTTGCCAGCGTACTCCGCGATGTTCTGTGCCCCAGCGCTAGATTGCGTATCGCAGAGTGCTCTCCCCACCTTAGCCCCCAGCATCCCTTCGCTTTCCACCCCATACTTTGATACCAGTTCTGCCCTTGTTACACCCTGGAACAAAAAAGCAAAATGCGGTGTCTCACTACAGCAGAAAGTAGTTCGTTTTTAACGATTGCTTTTTGTCGGCACGTAACCATTCAAAAAAGAAACAAGAGCCACGGCACACACACACATGGACGTACGTGTTTACGTAAACGCACGTGCGAGATGGCATATGTGTCTGTGGTTGCCGGAGAGGAGCTCGGATGGCAAAGAAGAAAACAGTCCCATCCCCAGAAAGTGATGGGAGGATGAAATCACATACGTGATGGCAAACAGAAAATCTCCCCAAGTCACCGTGTCAACGAACAAAAAACAGAAATAGAAAAGTGGAGAGAGAACATCCCTCTTGCCGTTGTCTGTCTAGCGTCCCCAAGCCACCTAGCGAGGTGCTCACTTGCGCCTCTCTCCATCTCGAGTGTACCAGAGAGAAAAAAATTAGTTCGATGGGGTCTCAAAAGCGCGCACTTGTATTGCTCAAACGTGCACACAGGAGGAACGTCTTGTGCAAAGGGTGGAAGGCATGAATTCAGTGCCAAACAACAAGAACAACATGCGAGCATCGACATCTTTATTCATCATTCCCTCCGGTGAGAGGTAGCAACGCTGTGACGTATATATATATATATATATTTACCGTTCTGGCTTCGAACTTGTGGGGCTAGTTGATTTTCCAAAGCTATACACCGGCTTCATCACTTTTTTTTGTCCATCATGATCACCAACAATGGATAGCAACAAGAGCAACTTATGTAGAAAGGAAAAATATCGTGGCGCGGAGCAGCTAACCCCTCCTCCTTTTTTTCTTTCTATCGTGCACCAACACGCCGACACGCTTCTCTCCGACTACCCCCCCCCCCTCCCCCCCCAACACACACACGCATTCTTTTCCCCGTCCCGCTACGTGAAAAAAATATGCAGAGCAAAAAACGAGGGGAGGGGGGAGGAGAGAGACCGCAACAACAACAACAACAAACGCACACAAGCCAGAAATCTTCGCTGCATTTTCCTATCTTCCAGTTATTTCCACCTGCAGTAATGAAAGAAAGGGAAATGCGCTTTTCATCGAGGGTTGGGAGGGAACACGGCAGAGACAGGCGCGCAAAAAGAAGGAGAGGAGGTGGCGGGGAGGTCAGAAGATGAAAAAGGCTCCTCTCCTCCCCTCATCCAAAAAAGAAGAAAACAACCATAATCCATTTGAGAAATAGAAAAAGAGATAGGAGAAAGGATAAGGCTATGCTTCCACAAATGCTTGTGCGCACCTCCACCGGTCTGCACTTGAGCAAACGGAGAGAGAAATAATGAGGTCGCGACAAACATGCGTCATACGTCCCGAAGGGACGTAACCGTGCAAAGTGGCCCTCCCTTTTTTTAAAGAAAAGATTTTCCTCGCTCACCACGCAGAAAGCGCTCGGAGGTTCTTCCGTAGACGCGAGAGTACGCATCCTTCCTTCGAGAAAGCAAAATGAAATAAATCGGCGGTGCTGTTCTTTCTCGCACCTGCTGACGTACTGGAAATCACCTCCTCCACATACAACATCGAAATGTTATGATCACCGAAGGCCTTTTCACCCCTCCTTCCCACCCGCTTCTATACATACAAATATACAGGTTCACCATGTCGCTAAACCCTTGCAACGCAACGCGCGCTACTTGAGGAAGAGCATGAGTAAAGGAAGGGAGAAGGCAGAGGTGGAAACCACAGAAAAACGCAGGCGTGCGTGATGCAACTGGACGTCAAACCTCTCACCCATTCTGTCACACAGTCCCACACATAAAAAAAGATTGAGATATCAAAAAAAAAAAAAGACTACCCAATTCAAAAAATCTCTTTCTGGATAAAAAAGTGCGCACGAACGAGTTTCATCTTTCACGGAGAGATGCCCTTGAGCCCACGTCCCTGTTGGGCGAAAAAACAAACAAACAAGAGCATGGAAGTGCGAGAACGCCATCGGAAGGGAAAAGTAAAAAAGACGGCAGCTCCACCACCACAAGAGTTTTTTTTTTGTTAAACCTCCGTTACACCCTTTTTTATGAGTTGCGTACCCAACAAAAACCTACAAAAGAAGAAGAGGACGCTACACACCATGCTAAAGAAGGTAAAGCAGCGACAACAAACAGGGAAGAGCCGGGGACGCACGCACCGATCTCCCGAGCCTTTGAAAAACGGAAAAGTTCCGAAATCTTCATGATAGCGTCCATCGTAAATTCAGCACACCTCCCCTCCACCCTTTTCTACGTTGTCGACTTCGTTGCTCTCTCCGTCATCCTTCTTCGAGCACCGGGATCTCCTCTCCATCTGCCTTTGCTAGCGCTGTACGTGGCATTGTCACCGACAACAGTTTTGCCTTTTTTTGAAATTGAAGAAGTTGTCACACACCACCAACACGCAAAAAAAATATAGAAGAGGAATACGCTTCCTAGAACTATCAGCACTACAAAGCGCGAAAAAGGAGAGGGCGGAGGAGCAGAGAGCTCTAGTCTGCAGGGTTCAGGTACTCACAGGAGCGTGCGTGGGCAGGCATCGCCTAGTATCGGCTGCAACACAGGTCTATTCCTCTTCCTCTACCCAGATGCTTTAGCACGCCTCATTATTCTTTTTTCCGCAATCGAGAGAGAGAGAGAGAGAAAGGGCACCGTGGGTGTTTGAACTTTTGTGGCGGCATCGCTTTTACCATTTTTTCGCGGTGCGTGCCTTCTTCTCTGCCTCATCACCCCCTCTCTTCTTCCTTCTGTCTTCCCCTTCCTTTGCCCTTGGACCCCCCTCCCCTTGAAAAAAAAGGGAAAATAAAATAAAAAACAAATCGCTGCATCTCACATACATGTGCATAGGCGGTTCGCTGACTCCGTGGCCGGATGCAGCAGTAGGAGGAGGAGATAATTGAAAAAAAGAAGGGCGGAAGGGGAGGGAGAGGGTCAGCGATATGGTGCTCGGCAGGAAAAATAGATGGAAGTCGTTTTCACGTACATGTATACATACATACACACCTCTCTCTCTCCATATATATATATATATATATATATATATATGGAGAGAAACCGGAGAGAGACTCTCTTCAAAATGGGCTGATAGTGAAGAAAGGGATTATGGAGTCGGTGGCTGGCGAGTACCCGCAGAAGGAAAACATGGAAAGAACGCCTTGCAGCGTCTCACCTTTTTCTTTTTTCAGGAAGGCCCCGGCACGTGAAAACAATACTTGTCTCGATATCTATGTTGAGAAGAGAGCTCAAGTGAAGAAAAATGGGGAGGCTCTTATAAACACACACACACACGCATACTCTTTGCTTCGCGGTAAGCCGTAGTGTAGATCGAGGGTATGGAGAGTAAGTTATAAGAGATCGACATGAGGGGAGAAATAATAGTGCGGCAAAGAATGCTATAAACGTACCCAGACACGCGCACACCGGTGCGTATAAGCCCTCATACGTACTCGTGCAGCAAGCGAGCCCCTTGACCCTCGCCTCCCTTTGCAAGCCCATCTCGCTGACACCGTAAGAGACGTATGCAGACGTACACCGACTCAAACGTGATATTAAAAAAAAAGACAGGGGAGGCAACTGACACCAGAGAAAAATAGAGAAAATCATAAACGTATACGTTCCTTTATGCATGTGCCTAATAATGTGAAAAAGAAATCGTAGGGCTGCGCACAGGCATAAAAAAACAGCTGAAAAATGGACAGTCGTGACATCAAAGAACCGAAAAAAACAAAAACAAAAAGAAAGAGACGGAGATGATGAACTGGAGAAAACTTCAAGTGAGAAAACAACAAAAGGGTACGCTCAATCCCTGATCAGAGAGGAAGGAGGGTTATAAGCGCAAGGAAACGCACTGCCACCAGCAAACGAAAGAGTTGAAGAAAGTAAAGCTACCGCAAATCGGAATAACAACAACATAGATTATATCTTCTGGGGGTAAAGGATTACGTTGGAGGCCATTAAATTAAGGGAACGTAATAGAACTGGTTGGAAGTTGTTTTGACGCTGTCAGAGGAGCCGGCGATGCTAAGCGAAGACTTCTATCGATCTTACCCATTCGTATCCGGGAGCAAAAAGAAAAAAGCGAGCAGGAAATCAATAAAAAGAGCGCACAAAGGTTTCAAAGAAGATGCGCGTCGCCGAAAAAAAAAGCGCATCAATCAGGAAAAAAAAGGGTTAGATACGAGCTGGTTCTCTCTCGTATGGGGCAGACGCTTTGCTTCAGCTGCCTATGCGTGTAAGCTCCCTTCTTTCCTGTCTGATTCTGGGTTGATGGCCCACGAAGAGATGCAATACGAAAGATATACATATGTATATATGCGCTTCGTGAGCTTTTCCCTCTTCTGGTGGTACAGACCGAGAGCGCGCAGCAGGGAGGAGGGGCGTGAGTTCTGTCTTCACCGCCTCGCCCCCTTCCCTCCCTCTGCGAATATGCCCCCAGCGATGCACACCCCATTACCTCGGTGGGCGTCGTGATCAGCTCGTGCTGCATACCCCTTGGACCTCCACCGAAACACACACACACATCTCTACATTCAGACACACGCAAGTAGAAGTATCTCATTGAAAGGGGATGGGCATTGCATACATCGGCTGCGTGGGGGCTGACTGGGCCAGAGGAGTCATAGCAGACGGAGCCTGCGGTACAATGTAGCAATGGCCATCGATACTGTGCATCAGCATATAAGGCTGTCCCATCAGCGGCACGGATGGCGACGGCATCGAGGGCATTCTAAGAGACTCCTGAGCAAAATGTGGGGAGGATAGCTGCAGCTGCGAAGGTGTAACCCCGCCAGATATTCCTCCATTTGGGGACCAAGCATGGGCGGGAGGCACCAAAATGCATTTGTTGGACGTACTGGCGGCGCTGCTACCCGACATAAGAGGTGAGAATTTCTGGTGTGGGGTCGTGGCGCTGCGATTGGAGCTAGCGGATCGTGAGGAAGCCAGCGAGTCACACGTAGTATTGCCGCAGATTGCGCTGACGTTGAGCGGGTTTTGACCGGAGCGGCCGCTGTGAAGACGTGCACTGCGGCGGCGTTCGGTGTCAGTAATGCTGGGGGTGCTACACATCGAGGAGGCGTCAGCGTCGGATGTGCAGCTGTCCTGTCGTTCGGAGGCCGCGTAGTGCACCACGTGCACGAACTGGCAATCTTCTCCAAAGCAGCAGACCCCATTTTTAGAGTAGTGAGCGCAATGCTGCATCGTCACGGTTGGCTGCTCGTTTCGCATACACTGAATATAGTACTCCTGCGCACCGCGCGTGGCAAGAAGAAGACTACTGTCGTAGCTGTCCACCGGTGTGGGCGTGTTGGGCAGTGCAATTTTGAATTCCAAACCGCCAGGTAGGGTGGGATACTTCTTTACGGATGTCCAGCGGGTGTGCAACGAGTGCCGCAGAAGGCGTCCCTCCGGCATGTAGATGGAGGGCATGATGACAGCCGACTCTGTACTCCGACAAGTCGATTTGAGAGGGTTGGAATCCTCCAGGTAGAGGAGGCCCGAGGAAACACTGCCGGAGGAGAGCGGCTCGTTGCGTTTTTTTGCGATAATATCCTCTGCTGACGCGAGCTTGACGACGTTCGGGGCTCCGGTGGCGTTGCTAGGCACCTGATATGTGAGTGCGTCTTCGGCATCTTCCACGTTGAGGACGCAGTGCACTTCACGACACATCCACCCGTTGAGGCACTCCTTGGATCGATTGAACTGGGAGCAAACGAAGAGCTTGTTGCGGCTCTTGTTCGGTCCTAGCTGGTTGTAGTCGTGTAGGTAGTCCAGCACCCCACGCGTGATCTTCACTTGATTCGACGCCACCGTGAAGAGGTGATCCATGTCATGACAGAAAAACCGAATGCAGAAGTCGCTGGGCAACGAGGCAGCTTGAATCTCATGCGGGGACATCTCCTCCAGCTCATCAATGGTGGGAATTTCTATCGTGTCCCACTTCTTGTGCCGCACCTTCCGCGTCCGCGAGTTACCAGAGCCGTGTGCCAACTTCCTGGACATCTTTCAGGTACTTGGGAGAGGAGAAAGTGGGGTGTTGGTCAAGAAGAAAGCTACGTTGCTACTGCTGAGGGCTGCGTAGATAAGGGAGGAGGCGGGTAAGATAGAGTGGGTGCCACTGGGAAAGGAGAGGGCGAGAAGGCGAGCGGTGCGGTTGTTGAAGTGAGTCACTGATGCTGCCAGAGATGCGGGGGCCACGGGAATGGGAAAAATAAATGAGAGAAGAGGAGCAAAGTGAGTTTCAGGTCGGACGACGAGAGCGAGAGCGCGCGCGCGAGAGAGAGAGAGAGAGCTCGCGGAATAGCTCAAATGGGTGCACGAAGATTCAGGTGTCGGCAGCAATGAAGGGAAGGGGGAGGGTAAAAGGAGTAAACTACAGCAGCTCAACCGGCAAAGGGCTCACGTGCCCGTCGTAATGGCCGAAACTCGTTGCTTCTCACTGAAAATCATATCAGCACAGTAAGCCAAAGGAGCAGGACGTGTGCGAGACGAAGAAGGGAAACGCGGGGGTTGAGGGAGGGATGCGCAAGCCACGGGTAAAAGCTTGTCGACGATTCGGTTGAGACACCGTTGGATTTAAGGAAGAGAGTGGGAGCACTTCCCCGCAGCGGGGACAAAAATGCTTAGCGGGTGAAGGAGACAGAGGGGACGAGGGACGGGGAGGGGAAAAAAGACCGTTTGTCTCTCTCGTGGGTGAGCGTGCACGGGAAGGCAGACAGGAGTCGAGTCTTTTGCCTTTCTGTGTGGAGGTGGAGTTTTTTTTTCGATCCTCACCGATGCGGCAGAAAAGGGAGAAAAATCCGGAGATGTAGAAGGCTGTAGGAGACGAAAAGAGTGAGACAGACGACGCGAAGCAAGCGTATGGAAAACGTGGTGCGGATCCCTTTGAAAGCAAGAGGATGTGCTCCTTACACACCGCATACACCGAGTTTGTGGTGAAAGAGAGAAGAAACAGGGACACTTGTACTGTCCAGAACTCAAACTTTTAAATCAATTTCTGTGTGACTGCAGGGTGGAGAAACGACCGAAGAGAAGATGTTTACAGCTGTAAGATGGATATACTCAAATTACTTCACCTCAATGAATGCGTACGGTCCTCCTCTCCTCCCCCGAACAAACAAACAGAGCCATGCGGCCCGATCATGAGGATGAATAAGAAGAGGAGCGAACGTGATAGGGGACAGAAGAAGAAAAGATGAGAAAGCATATCTGTAGATGATCCCCGGAGTGGCAGAGGGTAGGGAGAGCACCATGCATTCTGGTGATGGTGGTGTCGAAGTGGACACTATTAAGCAACCTGATCTTGTATTTTCTTGTCGCTCCCTTCCCTTTCTTATCGAAAAAGCGGTAAACAGAGAGAAGAACAAGAGAAACAGTCACTCCGCAATGTCGACAACGTGCACCATACAAAACTGTTTTCCTTCGGGGTGTGCATACATTTTTTTTCTACTGCTTGTCTTCCCTTCCCTCAATTCCTCGAAGCGTAGAGAGATTGGGAGGGGTGTACAGATGTATATACATATATATATATATATATATGCTGGGGAGCTTCTGGGAGGGCGTCGATCATCCCGTGCCGATTGTGTTTGAGAACCGCCTCACCAAAAAAATGGAAGGGAAGAGGGGGAGGGAGGGCAGAATGAGAAAGAGAAAGATTTGTAAATGAATGAATGTACGCTTCTGTGTGCACAACCTCCCCTCCCCCTTTCTTCTTTACAACTCCTCGAGCCTCAACAAGCTCCTCAGAATTCAGGGGTGTAGGAGGGGAAACATATAAAAATGGTGCAGATTTATCAGAGGATCAACGAGGGCAGATCTGAAGAGTCGCTGGCACCCGTCGACTTCGCTTCCTTTCCCTCTTTTCTGTTCGGACCTCCGTGTTTACATCGTCAACTCATCCACGGTGCCCCAGCGAGCAGCAGCACATCCTCACATGGGGAAAGCAACGTCATTCCATGGAACGAGGACAGAAAACCACCACCTTTATCAGACACGGCATAAAACCACAAAAAAATGACGACACCGGCGGACAGCGTTGAAGTCAAGTGGAGAGACCAACGAGGAAAGAGGGAGGGAAGAAGGAAGTCGGCAGGTGGCCAGTACGAGAGAAGGTTCTGTGTTTTTTCTACCAAGACACACACACACACTGACAACTGCGCGGCTCACCATACCAGCTGCTTCGTTATCCGTTTTCCATGTCGAGGTCCACTTACCTTCCGTCAACTCCAACGAGCACCTCAGACACGCACGCACACACACACCTACAATCCACACCAGCTCTCTACCCAACATTTCACCAGAAAAAAAAGAAAACATGAAGGCCAGCGCACAGACCCAACAGATGTGCATGTGAAGGGGGCAAACAGTGGCGATGCGTATCGTGAAAGGGGGCAGAGCAGAGGTGAGAAACGAGTGCCGTTGCGTGAAGCCGCCTTACACAGGCTCACACACACACACACACACACACACACGTCCAATCGACCTCAGGTTGATAAAGTCACCTTGCCTGCGCCCTTAGAATTTAACGAGGAAGCCTCTCTTCCCCTCCAAAAAAAAAACACATCAGAACATACAAATCGACGGGCTAAGCATTTCATAGTGGGGAGAGGGAGGATAAAAGGAGGGGACGGAGGGGAGGGGATGGGTAATAGGTGTAACATGTAGGATAGACTATTAGGCGGTGTTGTGCTCGACATCGAGTCTATCCTGTAGAGCTGTGATGCGCTTGACCGCGTCTTTGCGTCGAGTTCGCCATTCTCCCTCCAGATTTTGCAGACCATCCGTGCGGAACAGGATTCGCATGAGCTCTTCGTAGTACCCCTTCCTTTGCAGGTCCGTCAGCGACGACTTCATCGCTTCCTCGATAGCGGCGGTATCCTCCTCCACTTCAAGCAGTGTGATGATATCAGTATTATTATACTCCCCCGCCGCAATGAAGACACGGGCATCGGCACGAATGCCAAGATCGAACAACTTGGACTGCGGTGTCTGGGGCAGAGCCTTGCCTCGATAAATAACTTGCGCCGTTGCTCCCTCCAATTCAGGGACAGCGGCGACCACGGCGACCATCAAGTCCACCACAGAAGAGTCTCCTGTCATGGGCAGGCATACCACCTTGTTCAGCGAAGGGATATGAAAATCTACCGTAAGACGCAGACGTGCCCGGTGGTTCGTCTCACATTCATCTGTGTCACCGTTGGAGGCTTCCGCAGCGGGACTCGTCTGATCGCTAGACCGGGTGGAAGGCGGGTTTGCTTGTGAGATGGGTCCACTGGATGGTGCCTGGGATACTTCTGGCGGCGTCTGAGGAGGAGAGCTGCGCTGCCCGTGTGTGGAGGATATCCGCGCACTACTTGGCATGGAACCCTGCAGCGGTGGTGCCGCCGATGGGTACTGCTCTGCTGCCGAGGCTTCCACAACGTCCGCCTTGCCGCTTTCGGAGGGCTTCTCGATGGCTCTACAGGATTCGCTCGAGGTGGAGTGGGCAGCCTTGTGGGGCTTCTTGGGAGGATACTTCACCACAGTGCCGTTGGGCTTCGTATTCGCAGACTCCGGCACAGATTCCGCTGTGGCGCTCTTGCGCCGTGCCGTGCTAGTTGCCGGCGATGGTGCCGACTCGGCTGCTTTGCTTTTGCGAGAGCCATCGGAACTCGGAGCCTTAGCGGGAGGTGCACGAGCCGCCACACGCTCAGATGCTGAAGACCGCTTGTGCTGCTGCTGGGGAGACTTCGGTTGCGTGTGCTGCTGCTGTAATGGCTGTGGCGGTGGTTGCTGCGACCTATCAGCCGGAGTGGCGATACTGAGAGCGCCATAAGGGTAGCCCGTGACGTAGGATCGACTATCGGCCACTTGACCGTTGTAAAGCAGACAAGTGTGCGGGTGGTAGCTGTACTGATCAATGAGAAAGTCACACAGTTCACCGACGGTGCAGGTCGGGGGAAGAGCCATGTCAATCGTCTCGCCACGCGTGGAGCGAATTTGGGCCTTCACCTGCTCTGGCTGGTACCCATAGTAGGTCATGTTGCTAAAAAAAAAGGGGAGGGAAACGGGATGATAAAATATTTATGAGGGGGGCACGGGGTGGGGGACACCGCGTCAAGTGGAAAAAAGTGCCTTGTCGAAGAAGTGATAAACACCGGGTATGGCGGTGCCTGTTATTCTGGAAGAAGAAAGAGGGGGGTGGGGGGGGCGGCGGGTTGGGGAGAAATGCGATGCTCGCACTGGTGGAGCCACAACAAGTCGAGAGTCTGGAGAGAGAGAGAGCGAAAGAGAGACCGCAACGCCGGCAGCCTACCGCGGAATAGGAAAAGAAGAGGCGGCGGACACCAATGTTGCACCTACACCCGTTAAAACAATAAGGATCTTCCACACTAGTTTGAGACCTTGCAGGAAACTAGGTGGTGAGGCAGTGAGGCACTAGGGGGCGTGTATGTGCATATATTTACATATATATATATAGAGAGAGAGAGAGAGGGGGAGGGAGGGAGATGTAGCGAAGGGGACACGTCAAAAATGTAGGACTATGTATGGGTGGCTGACTGATAAAGCGTGTGCCCCATTCGGATCAATACAGATGTGTAAATAAGAGCTAGGGCTGCTTGTCCACGCAAGGTCAGGAAATGCACCAGCGGGGAGGGGGGGGGGGGAGAGATGAAGTGATGAGAGAGGCAGGAGAGAAGGAGCGGAACGGTAGTGGCCACGGAAAGTGCAACACGTGTCTCTGCTATGGATGCTCCGCGAGAGTAAAGGAAGGAGGTGTGCGTGTGTGTTCGCAGGCGAAAAAACGCGCAACACTTTCCCTGTACACAGATGCAGAACAGGCAAGCAAACCATTAGCGTAGTAAGACGCGTGCGTTCCGCCTATATGAGAGGCCTCAAAGGGGGCAAGTTCACAAGAAGCGTAAGATGGCACCGTTTGAGATAAGGAGGACGGGATGGAGGGGAACACGGCGAAAGTGGACGGAAGTGGAGACCAGGCATGTTCGTTTCTCTTTGCTAGGTTCAGTTGCCCGGTTCGTCCTCCCCCCAAAACTTCCCCCGATGTGATAAGCGCCGGTCGCGGTGGTGCGACGGAAGAACGCCCTCCTGAAAAGAAGACACCAACATATTGTGGTTCGAGCGTTGTGAAACGGAGACACTTCTGACTTGATCCCTGACGAGGAAAAAAATGGGGAAGAGGAGAGAAATCGATGCCTTCCGTTTTCTCCTCAACGGTGCCACCATACTTGTTTCCAAGAAGCACACGCACACACACACACCTCTCGAAAGTACACGCCGAAGTGTCTCTCTGAAAGGAACGAAAGAGGGAGTCGTGCGTCTTCCATGAAATCCCCACCGCTGACCCCGGACAGAAACCGTAGACACGCGGTTCATCAGATCGCTGACGCGAAAGTTTCTCCTTTGCTCCGATCTTTTTTCTTTACCCCCTCCCCAAATGGAATCCCCCTGTTCTTCTTTTGTGTTTTCATGTGAGCGGGGCGTATTGTACCGGCTTCCCTGGAATACGATATTCTCGGGCGTAGCGAACGATGATCCGTTCGAATGCCTGATCTGGTGGGAGGAGAGTTTGTAGATATTCTTTCAGATCTAGCAGATCCCAACGTTGGGGGCGCAACTCGAACAGGGACCTGAGGCGGTGCACAAACTCGTTGCTGAGGCTGTCGCTGGGCAGCCACCAAATAGTTCCACGCGGCCCTCCATCACCGCCAGGGGACATCTCCGTGGGTGATGCCACAACTGCTTGGCCGCGCAGCTTGTCTAAAAGCGCTTGCAACACACCACTGTCTTGGCGCTGCGGGATGCCAGCAACACCGAAGAGACAGGACGGGATGGCCCTTACCCAGGCCTCTAGGAACAAGTCCAACGCTAGACCTCTCGTTTCTTCGCCGGTGCTCAGCGTCCGCCGCTCGCTGCTCTCCGCGTACTGGTCAAAAACCCGGCCGGCTAAACCTCTTAGCACACGGTGATGATGCACAAGGGAGAGTAGCCCTCCCTCTAAAACACCATCGGGGTCAGATGATGGTGTAGTTGCCTGCTCCTCCTCCACGTTCTTTGCGGATGACGTGGCACCATACACCGCTTCCACCACGCGGAGCACCACTTCGGGATATGCGGATGGACAGAAGTGGGTGCGTGCAGCTTCCCAAGAAGCTTCAGACGGCTCTGCAGCGTCGAAATAAGTGAGTACCGCTTCCAGTGCCTCATACACGGTTGAAGGATGCAGCAGACGCACGTGACCTCGGTGGATAACCGCGCCCACGTCCTGGAGAAGTCCAGCGAGCTCTGTGGGGCTGCTACGGAACTCTCGTGCAAGCTGCGCAAATGTGTAGCAGCTGGAAGCGGTAGCGTTGGATCCACCGTCACGCGCCTTTCGAGTGACCTCGACCCCCTCTAGCTCTTCGATCGTGAGGTAGGATCCACTGAGAACAGCCGAAATATTCCGTTGTGGATGGGCTGCATGGCTGTCGAACATACGGTTGAGGGAGGCGATCACGACATCATCCATGGAAGCGCGCAGGCTCTCTTCTGTCGCGGTAGGGGATGAAGTTTCTTTCTGGCTCTCCTCTTGCTCAACCACGTCGTCGAGACCACGTTGATCGAGGGCCGCGCGGCCCTGATCGTTCCGACGCCGCTTCGCCAGCAGCATCACGTTAGAGTATTCTACTCGGTGGACGGAACGGGTCGCAAGGGCGTCGTGCAAGCACAGCTGATCCTTGCCTTTCAGAATGAGAGCGACCGAAGCGCGTCTTCTTTTACGCGTGGTGGTGACGGGGGAGCCTCGTTCTCCTCGCTTCTCCCCACAGACTCGGGAGGTCCCTTGGCATGAGCCGATGCATGGCTCCGTACAAAACTGGCGAAGCCCCGCGTCTTCTATCGACACCAGGCGGTACTCTGGCCGGTGCTCGAAGTCCGATCGGACGTGAATGCGATTCATGGGATGCGGAATCGAGGAGGATGAGGCTCTGAAGTGGAGTTCCCCGGTGCGAATAGGGGAAGCGGAGAAAAGCAACACATACACGTTTCTTCCGGCAGCGGAGATTCTCAGTGAAGTGTCCCGCCAGAAAGGTTCGAAAGCCCTATTCGTCGATGCGCCGCAGCTCTTCCGTGAAATACGTGTTACGACTGACTGAATGGGAAGCTCTGTGGTGTGGGTGTCCTTGGTGTGAGGGAGGGGGAGGGGGGGCAGGGAGCAGCGGACTCTTTACGTGGCTGCTGCCTCTCCCTTACGTGGAAGAAAAGAAAGAGCGGATGGCAAAGATGATTGGATTCATGACAGTGGCAAAATGCTGAGCAAGAGAGGGAGAGGGCGGCAATCCTGAGGGGAAAGGGGGGAGTCTTTCCCTCCATTGCAGCGAGAGACGATGCTGGGCAGCGCACAAGACGAGACTTCTTTCCCCTTGTGCCACTCCCGCCCTCCGCCACTCTCCTCTGCTCGCTCAAAGCAAAGGCGTGTCCAGAGTCGAACAGACGAAGCAGAAGCTCGAAGATCACGCGTAGGAGCAAAGGAAGAAAGTTTGACCGCACGGTAGTCGAGTTGTCTCTTCCTTCTACTGCGTTCCTCCTAGTCCCCCTTTGCCCCATACCTTTTGGGGTTTCGGCAGCCAGTCAAAGAGATGCCCGACGGTTCTGCGTCCGTTTCGTCCCTCCTCCCTCCTGCAACATGTCACGATCCTTTGCACTACGCCTATCGGTTAGAACGAAACAGACACACGGTAAAGAGGGAAAAGAAAGAGCGTCATCAGCACGATAGACGTACACATGTCGATGCGTCTACAACACATCCAGCTTCATAACGATGCCGTTGCACGAGGGATTCCCGTGCGTACGAGAGGATGAAGAGGAAGTGTCCGAGTGGGGCGTTCTCGGTGGCCCGCGTTGTGTGTGCGTATGCAGATGAGAAAAGCGCGATTCAGGAGGGTGAGCCAGCGAAAAGTTTGGGGTCGGCCAGGCGTTTCCCTTTCCTTCCTGAATTTTGTTTTTCCTCCTTTTCAACGACGATGGAAAAAAAACGCACACATCAACGAAGCGTATGAGAAGTTCTCACGAGCCCCCTTCTTTTTCTCCCCCCCTTTTTCGGCGAGGAAGAGCAACACATCAAGAGAAACCAAGAGAGAGATTTTTTGAAAGGGAGACGATGCACATGTGTGGCGTGCTTGCCGTGGCGCGCACGCCACACGTAGCCCACCATAATACGAAAGTAATTAAATAAACACAACAACCAACCAGCCCACCGAAATTTTTTTCTTACCGTAGGCGCAGACGCAGAAGAGAGGAGGCACAACTAAAAAGATATAGCTTAGGGGGCATGATCCACTGACCTTAGTATCATCAACTTTATCTCCCATGGGTTGACACGGGAAAGGTGGGCATTATGAGCAGGGAAAACGAGAGGAAAAATGTAAAACAAAGAGAGGAGCAACACGCTAAAAGGAAGAGGTGGGAGGGAGAGAGAGAGTGGCATGACACTTTCTCCTCTTGATCTAGTCTTTCGAGGAGCCGCTCTAGCCGAGAGCAAAAAAAATAGAAGAGAGAGATATGATAGCGATATCAGCGCCTCCCAACCCTGCACTTTTTTTTTGGGGGGGGGGAGCAAAAAGATCCCTTCACTTCGCCTCTCCCTACCAGCGAGCAGGCGGTGCTCACAAAGGCGGCATCCTTCAGAGGTAGAGAGACAGACGAAACACGTTGTGAGGAAAAAGCAAACACACGTACAAACACACACAGATGAATACAATCTCAAGAACAACAAAACCGGGGGAAATCCAATACACAAGAAGACTCATGAAGCCTTCCATGTTAGGAGAGAACATGCAGACGGGGAGGGGGGGGAGAGAGAAAATGCAGACAGACGGGTTGAAATACTCTCCACCCGGCACAGCGAGTAAGAAATGCGAAACAAAAAAAGAAATGTGGAGTTGACATCATCAGAGAGGTGAGAGGAGGAAAACTAAAAAAAATAAGGAATAGAAGGGGCGAGGATCAACAGCGGATACGGAAATATGTCGCGGATGGTTCAACCAAGGACACTATTCTTCTCATAGCTAGCGGCCAAGCAAAACAAAAAAGATGAATGTGTACGCAGATACACACACTCACAGGATTAGGGAGACAGAAACCGAGAGTCACAGAACACCAAACACTATGAAAAGAAAAGTCACGATGAAAAGAGCATCACAATATCGAGAGGGAGATGGAAGGCAGGAAGGTCGGGAGATGCAATATATAATACATCTTCGACGGAGAGCTATCCCACGCGTCTCTATTGACATGCTTATCGTCTCCTAAACTCTTCTCTCTCTTTCTACGTCTTCGTCCGAAAGGACGACTCTTGTCTCAGAGACGATTGAAAAGGAAATTTCCCTCGAAGTTTCAACAAGTGTGTTAAAGCGATAGTTACAGAAGACGAATCCCAATTGTACCTGGCAATGCCTCTTCGTAATGTTTCAAATTACACCTCCGTTGAAAAAAAAATGAAGCACATGAGGAATAAAGTGGTTAGAACACGTCATCATGTGAAGGAACACACAAGATCCTTCGCCCCTCCCTCGACGATGTTGGCCGACACTTACCGCCGTCCTTCCTTTACCACCCCTCCTGAAATCGTATCCAGCGCTCGTGAACCTCAAAAAGTAGAAAGGTGCGACGCCGAGTAGTAAAAACGAAATCAGAAAGAGTCTTCCTTCACCTTGGAAGAAGAAAAACTATTTGAAGATTTGTGCTTCTTTTTTTGGGGGTTCTCTCTTTTTCTTTTGTTCCCATTCCGTATATCTTTTATCCTTCTCCTTTTGATCTATCCGTGTTGCAACGGACGTCATCCTTCCGGTGCTTAGGGATGGAACGGTAGAACAGCTCAATCAAAAAAAGAAAAGACATCAAAGGTTGGGATGATAGAGGTCCCCCACGTCTTTTTCTTTCCGCTAATTCCGCATGTTCGGTGTGACACCAAATTTTCATCAGTTGAGTTTTATCTTTTCCCAGCTGAACTTGCCAGCCACGAAGCGGGGGGAGGGGAGGGGAGGTAACTTCGTTGAGCATCAAAGCGCCACTTCTTTCTCCCCCTCCCAACAACAGATGTACAGGAAGTGAAGAGAGTTCTGTGGTGGGTGCACCTTCAGAGAAGAATGTCTTACCCCCGCTTCTTATGGCCTTCCTTTCCTACATCTAAAAGGAAAAAGGATAAAGGAAGAGAGAGGAGAGAGGAAGGGCAAGGGAATGGGAAGGGGGTAGCACCAGAAGGAAAAACGCGAGACGCATCGGACAAGAAAGTACATACATCGATAGAAACTGTAAAAGGAAAAAGGGTACGCACGCACACAAACTTCGACACACAAAATAAAAAGCGGAACAGAGAACAAATGCCCAACCCGCCTTTTTCAGGGGGAGGAGGGGCGGGGAGGGGAGGGGAATGGCTTGTGTACTCCCACAGCAGTGCATGTAACTCGAACACTCCTTCATTTATGCGTTTGCCGAAAAAGAGAGGAGAACCGACGAGCTTGACGGGAAACATCGCGTACGGCTGATGGGACTCGCCCTCCTCCCGTTCTCCATTTTTCTCCCCCTCCCCCTTTCCTTCAGCATTTGCCAGCACTTTGCTCGTATAGCCTCTGCTGATTTCTCTTCCCCCTCCCCCCTCTTGTCCTCGCTTGAACCCGGTGCATTTCTTAGAGATGTTTCGATGATAGGATTGTACTTATCCCACGACACAGCAAAAAGCGAAGAAAAAGGCGAGCATCTCCCCCCTAATCCCCTCTCCGTTATCTTTTTGAGTGATGCGAGTACCTTCTCCAACCCCCGCATCTCACAACCACGGATATCCCTGCCCCCTCTCCTTTCTCTCCTCGCAGTACCTTCTGGAAAGACTCCCGTCAAACAGAAGAGGTGGATAAAAAGGGAAGAGCAGATTGCAGCGAGTGTGTCTAGGGGAAGGCGTTCAAATGGCGACCACTCAGAAGGAGAGAAGGTTGTGTGGAACACGAATGCTACGGAAGAAGTACACGTGGATAAGCTCAGAGAGATATGAAAACTGAGTGCGATATTTCGACAAGGAGCAGTACTGTCACCAAAGCTGCATCTACAATGCCCCTGATCTTGCAGGGCTGCGGAAGTCGCCATCCACTCCTCCCCTACCGGCCAGTATTCAATAAAAAGCCTTGACGTGCTCAAATTCGTTTGCATTTCGAAAGGGGGGTAGGGGGAGGGAAAGAGACAGAGGAATGGAGGAGTGAGACGCACACGCATACGAAAACCCTTTCCTTGTCTTTTCTTCAATTGCGGTCTCCCCTTCTCCACATCTTGCCAGGCCTTCGCGGTTCACAGACGTCTATTTCATCTTCTTTTAACACTTCTCCACCGCACTTCTCCATCCAGTTCAGACATGTTATACATATAAAAGCGAGGCACCCTCATCTGCATGAACATATATATATATATATATATATATATGTCATTTACACACAAAGAGCAGCTTCCCTGCGTTAAGGGTTACGAAGGAGAAAAAACAGATCCCTTCGAAAGCGGACTTGAACAGAGTGCGAAAGAAGGGAGAGGGGGGGGAGGGAGGGGAACAAACGCAGGCACCATCACCGATGGAGCCGTGCAGAGAACAGTGCCCCCGACCCCTCAAGAGGTAAAATGGTGTCTATTCGTCTGCTCTCTCTCCCCTCCCCCCAAATTTTCCCTTTCGGGGCCACACATCCGAAAAAAAAGGGAAAGGAGGAAAAAGGGGGTCGAATACTACATCGATACAGGCCACATATCGATATCTATATATATATCTTAGGACACGATGCAATTTGTTGCCCACGACCTCATCCACCACTGCCTCTCCGAAGAAAAAAAAATGAGCAAATCGAGGAGCCGTGCAAAAAAATGAAGGAGAGAATGGGAAAAACGCGACAACACCGCCCCTACTTCTCTCTTCCTACTCTCTCCATCTTGTTCCATTTTTAATATATATATATATCTGACTAGACTAGCGGGGAAGGGAGGAAGATGTAGAGGCTGTTGCTTAGCAAGGAAGAAATACATCGGTAACAGGTAAAAAGCAAAGGAGGGAGAAAAGGGGAGAAGATAGTCAAGAAAGATGATAGAAAAACGCGTCCGTCACACGCTCCAGAGACAGGGAAGCACAGAAACAGATACACACATATAAAAGTAGAGAGAGCCGCCCCTTGCGAGAAAGCAGTGAGGAGAGAAGGGAGAAGCCAGCATGAGCAAGAGGATGTGCGGAGGTGCTACACAAATCGATAGAAGAGAAAAAGTGGAAATGGGTCTCCCTGCCAAAGATAAGAAAAAGCAGGCAAATAAACAGGAGGAAGGACATGAACCAACAAGTTGCCCAAAAGAGTTGCTCACTTTATATTTTTCGAGCTTAAGAAGACGTGGAAGGAATCACCACGGCGGGAGCGAGTCCACAGCAATTGTTTTTACACGGTCAGCTTCACCGCACACCAACGTCGTGCATCGCTCTGCAGGAGAGAGACAGTCAGTGTGAGAGATTCAAAAGGTGCCCCTTCTGCTCCAAGATAACATCCGCTGAAGCACAACAAGAAAAAATGAAAGACAACAGCAACATGTGGCATGAACCTAAAAATGAGTTGAACCGAACCACCCAACGAAAAAAAAAGGAGAGGGGGCGAAGTGAATTATCCAAGAGTGAGCGAGCTAGAAAAGAACAAGAAGAAGCTCAGCACTAGTTAGATTATATGTCTCTGAGTGGAGCTCCACAAAAGCAACAAAAAGTTCATGGAAGCCGAGAGAATATATCCATCCATGTATATATATATATATATATACAGTAATGCAGGAGAGCCCCCTTTTCTGCACTAAAAGGAAGAGGCCTCAGAGTACGGATTATGCGAGAAGGAGCCGCGGGTGTGCATGCTGCCCATGGGCGAGTGGGCCTCACTGATCGGTTGCAGCAACGGTGCTCGAGCGCCGGAGCTTCCGGCGCCTGCGATGGCTAACAATGTTGTGTGCCGTGCACCTGCTTGGGTGTTACCCAGTGAGCTGTCCGCAAAGGAACTGCCTGGAGAGAATTGAAGACTACCCTGAAAATGGTTATGGCTCAGCTGAGGCTGCGATTGTGCGTGGTGGATGTGGGGACGACAATGGGAGTTGCTCGCGGAGGCAAAGGCCGGCGAGAACGAGCAGAAGTCGTACGTGCTGCCCCCCGCCGGGCTGTGGCGCGACAGCGTGCGGCTGTGACCCAAAAGGTCACCTTCGCCTCCGGCCAGCGGCATCTGCCGACACAGATGCAAGAAGCTGCATTCATTCCCAAAACGGCAGAGTCCCTTGCGGTGTTCGCGACAGATCTTGGACTTTGGAACATGCAGCACCATCCCCCCTGTCTCCGTGTAGAGCGACCATAGAAAACGCGTAGGGCAAATATTGTGCAGCGTGATCACAACTTTGCTCTCCGGGCTGTTGCTGCTTTGGCCCGTCGTCGCAGCGGTGTTCGATTCACCATTAGAGGACGATCCTGCTGCACTACCACTCTCGCGCTCGGCATTCGCATCCACTGTGGCGGTCTCCTTCTCGCGAGGTGGATCGATGATAACAGAAAGGCCCAACGGGTAACCTTCCACATTGCACTTCGCACCGTGCGCTGGGCAGCACGATGGCGCATTACACGCCTCTTGACGCAGCCGTTCTACAACTTCAGGGTTCGCGTGTACCTGGTAGCAACGCTCACCTTGACGACAGCGGCCTTCCAAGTAGAGGCGGCACACACCAGGCACAAATCCATCATCCTCGAACGCCATGGTCGGCTCCACCATGTTGATGGGAATCGACAGCTTCGTACTAGCGTTATCGATGGCCGAGATAAAGGCTGCCTCCTCGGTATGCCGTGCGGTTTTCAAGCTCGCCCCTAACGGGGACCTCGGTGCGTTGCCTTGCCGCGGCTGCAGAAGAGGCACGATTCCCATCGAAGAAGAGGCGTTCAGAGGACCTGGAGAGCCCATCGGGATCGAGCCCGCCATCGATCCCACGCGAATGGTGGGTATCGGAGAGTTTGCACCGAAATGGTGGGAGAAGCTCATCCTTTCAACGACGGAAGAAAAAAAATATAAAGGAGAAATAAAAAACGTCAAACGCAGAAACAACAACTCTCTTTCACTTCTTTCGCCTTTTACACACTCACCCCAAAACACACACACACACACACACACAGTGATCGCCTCACAGGTGGACTACTCCTACAAAACAAGGACGGTAGTAAAAAAACAACAACGAAAACTTCTCAACAACCACCACAAGATGAGAGGAGAGTGATCGCACACGCGGAGAACAGAAAAAAAAACACACAGAACGGTGCGACACAGCGTCGAGACTAGTAAGCAAATCAAAGGTTCAAACAGGGGAAACGAAGATGCGAATCCTTCTTAGGAGAGTGGCGGTAGTAAAACAAAAGAAGAAGCAAAAAAAAGGGAGATAAATGTGAGCGAGAAGCTCCGCTGCCTTCCTTGAGCTCTTCTGTTCAGTTCTCTGCCAAGGAGAAGTAGCGGCAACTCTGTCGATAACCTCTTTCCGTTAAGTTGCGCCACCCGAATTAAAGCGGCAATGAGATTAAATGAGGTAGTTCAAATAACCAAGGGTGAGGAAAAAAAAGTGAAAAGACACCGTTAAAAGTGTCTCTAATGGCCAGCACCAGAATAGCGATGCCCCCTTCTTTTTTATTCCTTCGTCGCCGTCGAACCCCAGAGAATCTGCAACAGCAATATATATAACGCGTTCGACGAAGTCCACACGATAGCCTTAAAAAAGGAAGATGGCAGGCGAAAAAACCACACAAAGAAGAAATCAAACAAGGAAGTGAAACGAAAGAGAAAGGGGAAGGGACGGGGGAGGGGGGGGGAAGCACCAAAACAAACTGTCGAGTTTTTTGATAGAGGATTCTATATTTATGCAGAAAGAGAGAGCGAGAGCGAACGTATTCTTTTTTTTGCTTCCTTTGCTTCTTTTCCCTTAGGTATCTTTTTGGCCTAATGGGAAAGGGAGAGAAGAAGAGAGTGGGAAGACTACACAACCGAATTCTTCTTGTGCCTTTCAGACAACGAACGAAAAAAGAGTTCGAACGCGTCGAATGAGATTCTTATCCAAAAGAAGGAAATGGAGAAGAAAGGTTCGTACCAAAAAAGCTGGAGGGTGAAGGAAGGCGAGGTCGGGGGAGGGGGAGGGGAAGAAGAGAGAATTTTTTTTTGAGGGGTAGGTGCTGAAGGATTTGTATATATATATGTGTAAATAAATATGGAAAGATTGAAAAAATGGGATCGTGCTTGCCCACCTTCGCCAGACGGCTTACACGTGCCACAGGTCCCCGGCTTTTAAAAAAAGGCCTAACAAAGAAACGATTATGAATTGTAAGCTTATCAGTATCGCTGGATGCGCAATCACCCTTACGTTCGAAAGGAAACGCACGAGAAAAAAGAGAGGTGCGTGTGTGTGTGAAAGAGAGAGAAGATGAAGAAAAGACTGAGGGGAGAGGGAGACTTCAGGCGACGAAGGAAAGATAGACAGCAGCGGCAGAGAGTCTGACGCCTGAATAGAGTGCGAGAAAACAAGCGATGAGAAAACTAACTAAAGTGTGAAATGGAAACTGCTGATTCAGCTCCCTGACGGCTGAACGTCTACACAGCGTGTTCGAGGAAAACGCACAGCAGGCCAAAACAGCAACAGATAAATGGGACTAAGTACAAAAACGAAACGACTTCACTTTTTCCACGGGAGTGGACAGGAGGCGATGCGAGAGGTCAAGAACGAAAGAGGAGGCGGTCGGTGAACGAAATGGAATGATGCTGATGACGTAGAGCAAACGAAAGAAACAAAGACACGATCCCCGAGTTATTGTAGAGAAATGAAGAAGCCGATGAGCCTACAACAAGGAGAAACAACGCGATTCGAGGAAAACAAAAATGGGAAGGAGGGGGGGGGGGCTATTGTTTTTGAAGGGCCATCTGAGTAAGATGAACTTGCACGCACACACACGCACACACGCTCACGACACAGCAACAAGAAGTAGGTTCAGTCCAATGAAGACGAGACAAAAGGAAGAACATAAAATCAAATGGAAAAGCAGCGTAGCGGCGAGGCTTGGCAAACAACAATAACAATGAACTCCAATCAACGGATTCCCTTCAACACGGAGAGGATGCAGAATGAGGCGAGAGGAAAAACGACTGGCGAGACCCGATGGATGACGTTGAATAAAGGTATATGAAAATCCCTCACCGACACACTTTGTGTCTCACTGGCTACCGTCTCCTTGGCGTGGGATTCCTCGAAGACGTTTTATGGAAGCTTCTTGCAGACAATTTTTTTTCCGTGGATGATGCCGATATCGTTTGCGGTACAGAGCGACAAAGGATGAGGAGGGGAGCAGGGAGGAAGAAACTCAGTGACACCCACACAAGCTTCCCACCTACACGCTAAGAGGAAAAGTTGGATGAAACCCCTATCCTGTTCGAGCTGCCCAGCGAAACCTCTTCCTTTCTGCAATGAAAAAGGAAAAGGAGGAGCCCAATATGAAAAATAGATGGAGAAAATTAGAGGGTGTGCTGGGGGAGGCAGAAGCGGGCTGTAGAAAGCCAAAACGACAGGGAAAGAGAGAGAGAGAGAGAGAGAGAGAGAGAGAGAGAGAGAGAGCAAAACACATAAAATGAAGGACCGGAAGGGTGACACGAACTGGACGGAAGCGAAAAGAGCGGAGGTGGGTGGGCCGAGGGAGAATGGAGAGAATATCAAACCAAAAGAGGGAGGCAGTACGATCTTCAACACTTGCACTTGCGTGATGCGGGAAATCCTCACTCTCTTCTTTTTTTATTCCTCCAGGGGTGTTTTTCTCTGTCGCTCCCCCTTTTTAAAGCTTCCCCGACCTTTTACGAAAGTGAGAGAGCGAGCGAGGGGGGGGGAGGAGGGGGGTAACACGAAAAAAAAACTTCAAGAAACAATCTGACAGGCAATGCTGAGGAAGCACAATGCAGCGCTGCGTCCGGTGTGTTTCTTGCCTCTGGTTTCTGCTGCTTCACCTTTCACTGGGGCGGTGGATGGTGCACGGTGCGTTTCAGTAGACACACGGGAGAGGGGAAAATGCAGGGGTGTCTCGATGAAAGCAGAATCCACTTGAGCGTGAGAGAGAGAGAGAGGAAAAAAATGGGAGGAAGAGAAAAATAAAAGTAGTGGAGCGGTGCAGCTGTTTTCGACTTGGATGTTGCTCGGAATATAAAAGAAAAGGCGACACACCAGCTCACTATGCAGCGAAGGTGGTCGTGGTAAGGGCAGTGGAGACGAAAAAGGGTGAGCGAAAGAAGAAATTAGAAAACGTCACCAAAAAGAGAGAAAAGTGCCGCTGCTTCGTTTCTCCAATCACTGAAAAGACGAAGAAGAGGTTCCAGGAGGCTTCGAACGTGTTTCAAGACGTACGGAAGGCGAAAGTGCGAGAGGACAGATCTTGGTGGCTCTCTTCGTTTCTTTTTCTTTTTTTCCTCCTCTTGCGCGTGGAGGTAGTTGTAACTCTTGCAACGTCACTTTGCAGGGAGAGTCCTGAGTTCACAACAGCAGGCCGATGAAATAAAAAAACCGAGACTCAAGCGCATTCAGACGCAAAAAAAAAAGAAGAGTTGTTTCTGAAAGGTTGGGAAAATGCGAGAGACGTAGCAAGCTGCTCGGAGTGGTCACAGCTGAACGTATGCCAAGTTGTGATGCGGCAAGAAAATGAGCTGATCCGCTCTGTGAAGGGTAAAGATGAGAAGCAGAAGAGAAAAGAAGGCGCAAAACTTTTTATTTCGAGTGCGAAACGGTTCCTTGTGTTTTAAAGGTGATGTGAAATACGAGACCTACGGGAAGCGCACGCAAATATTCCCTCGTCTGGAATATAAATATAAATATATTTATATTCCGAGCGATGTGGGGTTTAGCCCCTGTCTTCCCTTTCGTCTCCTCCTTTTTCAGCTTGAGGTATTCGGTCGGTTCCGGGTCCTGTTCTTCACAGCTTTACGAGTTTCTTTCAATTGTTTTTACGTTTTCCTTTTCAATTGGATGATGGTGATGACGGATGCGTAATCAGCAAAGTGGCGAGTGGAGAAAAAAATCTGAGGGTGCATCGCCCGTGCGAGTCGATGTCGAGGATGGGCAAAGAAAATGGGATGTGGGACAGAACAGTTGCCGTGAAGACAGATGGGAGAGGGAAAAAGGAAGGAAGTAGGGGAGATGGGGTGTGTGTGGGAGATGGTGATAAATCGAGAGAAAAATGTGCACGCACGAAACACCACACGTGAGTGAAGGTATAGAAATGCGGCCCGGTGAGAAAGACGAAAGATTTCCTCCACAAGAAGAGGACACCTCTCTCTCTCCCTCTCTCTGATCGTGAGATCCTCTCTTTTCTTTCTTCCGGTCATGATCACCCCAAACTTCGTTATCTATCGCTTGCGTCGCGACGCGTTAGATGTCAAAAAACCGGGGGTGCGAGAGGAAGTGAAAGCAGATGAGCTAGAGCCGACATCTCCCATCCCATTCTCCCTGTTCACATCGAGTGCAGCCTCACAGCAACCCACGCCTGTGTAAAGCCTCTTGCTTTACCGGATGCTTTCGACCTCTCGCATAATTCCAAGTAGGCAACGCGTTTTTACTCCAGCGCACATGCATTTCGTCTATGAGAGCAGAAGGCTCGACAAGGCAAAGTGTTTGGGGGGCGGGGAGGAGATTCTAAAAAAAAAAAGATGGTCCGTGCCGAATTCCCCTCAACACCATCGTGTTATACCCCCCCCCGTTTTTTACGGAGCGGGGGTGGAGCAGATGGAGGAGAGCGAGCAATGAAACGTCATGGAAGCATGTAGACTACCCCCACGACTCTCAGAAAACGCAAGGAAACACACACACACACACACACAGGGAAGAGGCCAGGACGATCCCGTAAGACCCATGCTCTTTCTCTTCTCCCTCCCTCTCGTTTCATATGCGTTCGGTCGCGGGGATGAGACTTCGCTCATCTTTTTTCTTCACCCGTTTTTCTCGCCGACAAAAGCACCTCTGCACGCTTCGTAGACAATTTTTTTTCCAGCGGAGTCGCCACGGCGATACGCCCGAAGGCATTCAACGACGTCCAAAGTGCTGCACAAATAGAGAGGAGAACAGTTCAGATAGAGGAGAGAAGGAGAGTGTGGTAGGCGTGAGACGACGCACTTCGGCGAGAAGCTTTTTGAATTCACATCCTCGACGATGCCGTTAGAAATGTGCGCATCTGCATCTATGTATGTGCAGGGGAGAGGGGAGCGTGACGGTATTGCAAGGCGACAGCCGTCTTTCCTTTTGAGGCGGATGAAATTCTCTCCCTGTTGGTGCAGAGGTGCGGTGTGCGAGAGTAGCAGAGGAAATCACGATCGATACTCCGCCCCACCCACCTCGCCCGTCGTGATCATTCCTGATGGGCTCGGCTTGTGGCGACTCCCCCTCGCGTATTGCGCGATGGAATACTGGGGAAAAACAAGAGCAGAGACGGTGGCGGTGACACTATCACCCGTTCATCCTTCTGAGGTCTTCTTATACTTCTCAGCGCTGTCATCCCCTTGCTGCGTATCCACACTTCGTCCTCACCCTTCCTACCCCGCCCTCCCGCTCACTCTTGATGCAGCACATCTCACACACGCACCGGCACCATGGGTGCCGTAGAATCGATAACCAAATGGTGCGACTTGGAGGACTTCAAGCACTTTGCAAGCATGTGCTTGCGAGCTGCGCAGCTGTTATGCAGTGCATAGAGGGAGGCTACACACGACAGGAGGACAAGCTGCTTCTGCTCCTCATCCTTGCGCTCCGCCTTGCTCCAGTGTTTCTCGCGGTTGGCCCATAGCACCATGAGTTGATCGAGCAGCACAGCGTCCGATGCGACGTGAAAGATGTAGCGAACAGCTTGCTGGCGGAACACCTGAAGGGCGTATTTGGCCTCCTTGCTCACCAACTCTATAGACGCGCGTAGCAGGGAGATCATTGGCACGTGTCGTTTGTAGGCGATGTAGCGGGTTGGCAGTCGCGCGTCGTCCGTCATAGGCTTCTTGTCTTTCAGGACTTGCACCGTAACGCTGTGCGCTGCCTCAGCAGTTTTGTTTTTCCTCTGCCTGCCGCAGATAACGTTGCACAGCCACCGGCCTGCACATCTCGTCGGTCCACTAGCCTTGTGCTCTGGGTCGGCGGTTCCGTTAGAGGTCACCCCCGCTGCTGGAGATACGGCCGCTGCGTTGCCGCCAGCACCTACACCGTTGTTGGGCTGCGAGAGGAGACTCCCCGGTTTCACGGCGAGAACAGCACTTGCAGCCCCGTTTACTTCGAAAACAGCGTATCCAGCGCACCACACTGTCTTGGAGGATGTACACACCGACGCCGGCTCATCCAGCTCTGTGGTTGGCACCTGCACTGCATCGATAGTCTCGTAGCAGCACTCGACATAAATGCGATCGGTGGAAGGACCAGCGAAGTGGAGAGCTGCGTCCTGTTTCGGGAACTTTTTGTCATAGAAAATCCAGGTATAGTCGCCTTTCTTCTTCGTGGATGCGACGATTTTGCGTACGGGAACCTCGATGGCGGGGAGGAAGACGTTCGCAAGGGTGACAGCGCTTACAAGACAGAAGCACCGCGCATCCGTCGGTGGCTTCTCCGGCACACGGACTTTTTGGAGGACGAAGGACAGGCGCGCTTCACCGGGCAAGCGACTTGCGGGGCTGGGGATGAGGCGCACGTTATCAGCGGTGATACTCGGCACCACGTTGCGGCGTCGCTTCTCTTCTGTATCCTTCGTGGAGAAAAGAGTGGATTCAACGGCCCAGTCGTGGAGGTATCGCGGGAAAGGGTGGCCGGCCTCATACGCAGCGAGCGCTTCCGTAGGGTGGAAAACAACACGAAAGAGGTTCTCGATGTACAGCAGTTTGCGCGAGGCCTTCGTTCTCAGCCCTTCTGCCGACTCCACCATGAAGACGCTGCGAAGGAAAAGGGGATACTGAACGGTACACGTGCCCCTCTCCGTGTCGTGGATGGAGTAGACATCAGCGAGCACACAAAGATATGTTGCCGCCTCGATGTAGGTCTTAAGACGCTGAAAGAGGGCGTGACTTTCGATGCCACGCACGATGGCGTGGCGCCCCATGTAGACTGTTTTATGCTCCCAACGGATAGGCGTAGGTTCCCCCTTGGCGACGCATTTGCGTACGATACGCAAGACGTACACCGGCGTGATCTCCCACTGCGCCGTTGCCGGCTGCTGCTGGGGAATCTGGGGAGGGTCGTTCAGGGATGGCGGTGCAGCCGCCACGCCAGGTGCTGCGCTCTTCCTCTCTGAAAGATCCGTAGTTTCAGAGGGTGAGACTGCCTCAGGCTCAATAAGTCGCTCGACATTCATGACTAGCTCGGGTGCGCCCTCCGCAGCCACGCTGATGCTGATGCGATATCCGTTCATTAAAGGGCTTGTGCCGAGGCCAAGGCGCCGGAGCAGCGACCCCAGCAGGCTCAGCGACACTTCACCACTACGGTAGGGGTCATGTGCTACGAAGGCTTGAGCAACCCGCTCCTTAGCACGAGCCGCAACGCACGTGCTGAAAATGTCCGACATCGCTTCCATTGGCAGCGGTACCGGAGCGTTTTTTAATGCTTCGCGTCGCTCCAGATGATTGAGGCGCAACACTCGAAAAGCGATGCGCACGGAGCGCTCACTGAAGCAGCCGTCTCTCGTCGGAACAAGGGGTGCACCAGGGTCCTGCTGTTCTTCTTTTGTTTTTGTCAGCTGCTTTTCATTTTTCCTTTTCATAATCTTCGCTGCATGATCCACCGAAGCTTCTCCTTGGGCGGTGACAGCTGCCGCCGGAGTTTCTGGTCTCATACTTGTGGGTGCCTTGAGCGTGTGGCGTATGCTCCGGGCTTCAAAGTCCTGTTGCAGCGCCATCAACCGTTCGAGAAACACCCACATCATATCGTCTGCCGATCGTAGCGCAATGAAGATTCGTTTTGGTGCCGGGGGCGGTTGCGGGACGTCCTTGGTTGGTGCACGAAGCACCACCACGTCGCGCATTACCGTCGGCTCACTTTCTGACATGACGGAGGTTACTGAGCCACTATAGCCATATGAAGATGTCGTGGTGGACGTCGACTTGCTTGTTGCCGTGTACGTGTACGACGAAGAGAACGGGGATGTACGGCCCTCGAGTGGCGCACGCTGCTGCTGTGTCTTCGTGGTGGAAGGATGATGCACCCCTTGGCTGTCCGTGTAGGAAGAGTAGCTGTACGACCCACCAGAATACGAGTAGGAAGAGCTGCCATCCGCGTACGACGAGTCGCCGTAATAGTAGTAGTCGTCCGAATTGTCGGTATAATCTGCACTTGGGGTGGAGTCGGTGTAGTAGTCCGAGGAGCTCGACGCCGTTGCGCCTCCACTTGCTCGTCCCCCAGTTCCGGTTGAAGAGGAGTAGGAGTAGAAGTACGAACCGCCGTCGTCGCTGTAGGAATAGGACCCGGAGTAGGAATCGGTATAGTAGTCGGAGTAGGAGTAGGAGCCGTCGGGGCGTTCACTGACGCTGTAACTGTAACTGTTACTGCCCTCGCTGGAAATTGGAGGACGCGATTTTTTCTGCGCAGCGGCGACATTTGTGACTGCTCCTGCCATCGAGGGAACTGGAATGGGTGGTGGGGCTCCCGCGGGGCCTTTCGCGGAGGCCGCCGCCACTGCGCTGTGTGCCACCTGTGGTTTGTGGTGTGGTGAAGGCTCCTGTTTGTTCACATTCGATGACGCATTATCATCCGTTGTAGAGCTCCCCGAATCGCTCTCGCTCCCGCTGTAAGATTCGCTCCCGCTGTAAGATTCGCTCCCCCCCTCATCTGTGTAGGAGTAGCTATAAGAGTAGCCGTTCTCTGTATCGTAGGAGCTTGAAACACTATCTTTCTTTTCCTTCTTCGGTTTATTACCACCTGTGCGGCGAAGGGAGGCGGTATCGCTGTAGCTGCCGCTGTAGCTGTGGCTGCCGCTGTCTGTGATGTCGGTATTCTTGGCCTCAGCTGCTTTCGAGGTTGACTTTGGTATGCCACCTTGTGTGCTCGTGACAACGGGGGAGGAGCGGTGCAGTGCCGACGCTTGTGTTGCACTCCCGCTTTCCGATCCTGTATCGTCAGAATAGCTGTAGGAGTAGGACTCGTCACCGGTGTAAGAGCCGGAGTACGAGTAAGACTCACTGGACATGTTGCGGAGGAAAATGGAAGTTCGGTGCTCCTGATCGATATATATATATATATATGTAGGCCGTGTGGAAGAAGAAAAGAAAGTACACCCGCCCTTGCACGCAGTAGATCGCTCTAACGTTGTCAGGTCACGGTAGAAATACCGTGCTGCTTTAACCACCTGCCCCCACAGACACCTACAAAGAAGAGGGAAAAAGACGTGTGTGTGTGTGTGTGTGTGTGCGTGGAGAACACTTCACAAACGTTCAAAAAAAAAGAATGCGTTTCTATGTTCGTCAGAGATAGTGTACGTGTGGGTGCAGGTATGTGTCCGTATCTCTGTATGTGCGCGTGTAGATGCGCACCTCTGGACAAGGAGATTCAAGCAGCAAAAATCGGCGTCGAGCTTATTGGGCTAGGCTACTTCAGCACATGAAAAGCACCTCACCTTGTTGCTGTTGGCGCAGAATGACGGGTACACACTCGTGCGTGTTCGACAAATATGGTAAGGTTGTGCCGAAGGGGAAAAAATATCAGACACAATGGCGAATCAGGAAGAGGAGAGGAGAGGAGGGGGGGGAGAGTGATTTTCTGTATGGTTATATATATATAAGCATATATGTATGCAGATGTGCGAGTGCCTCTATGCTGATATGAGAAACTAAACAAACTAAAAAGAGAAAGAGTGTTGTGCAGGGTAGGAAAGCAAAGGATCTCTAAAGGCAAGCGGCAGCGAGGCTCCCGTTTATGGGCCTTTTCATCCCAAGAGAAAAGGTTATAGACGCGGAGTTGATATCGCCGTTTTTGGTTTGTCTCCAAGGAATTTAAAGTCGCGCATATGGCGAAGAGAGGATGAGATTAAAAAGCAAATACATTTGAAGAAGAAGACGATCGTGCGATCAAAAAAGAAGAAAGGAGCAGGAGAAAAGTAGAGGAGTGCGGGAGGTGAGAAGGCAGTATCGCACACCTTTCGATCCGAAGATAGTCCTCCCCCCTTTCTACATTTCCACTCGGAGCGTATCACACGTGATGAGTGGTCGTCATGATAGAGTAGATGCGCGTCGGTCCACACAATAGGTCGAAGAAAAAAATGAGGGTTGGGACGCACGCTAAAGCAAAAGGCATACCAGTTTGTTTGCTCGCAAGCGCACAACCATCGAGGCATTGATACGGGCACTGCGGGCGGCACATGACCTCATGGTGGTAGTACGGACTCCACAGTCTCTTATCTGCACCTCTCCCGTCAGCCCACAGGGCTTACTTTTTTTTGTTATTTCTCCTTTCATTACCCATTATCCAAATCATGAATAAAGAATTAGGGCTCAAGTCTCGATATCTAATCCTCAGGTACTACTCGATATGTCTGCATGATGTGTGAGCATACACTCGTGTATAAGTGTGAGCGTGTGCGGACCTCGCGCAAAGAAAAAAGCTTCGTTGAGACACATCAAACCGTGGCGGCCATCTCCTCCTCCAAGAATCAATAGGAGGGTGTATAGTTGCATGCTGCTACACTTTAGCAAGAGACTGCCAGGAGGAGGAGGAGGAGGAGGAAAGATCATGATGCGGAGGGAGCAGGCTGAGTATCAAGAAAAAAAGACAAAGAGATGATGAATCGAAGGCGGAAAAGAACATTAAAAAATTATACATTGGTCCATATATATATGTATATATATTCTCTGATAAATGTGTGCGTATATGTTTATATATACCCGTACATATATGTATATGTAAGCATATATAAAGAAGGAGTGGGATGTAGAGAGCACGCACTCCGGTTCTCCTTTGTGCGTCCTCGGAGACCCTCCAATATCAGAACGCACTGAAGAGAAGGGAGAATCAACAAAAGAAACATCCAAAAGGGAGGAGGAAAGAGGAGGAGGGAGAGAGAGAGAGAGAGAGAAAAAGGAGAACGAAAACAGCAAAAAACACTCGACATCGAGCGGTGAGGTTGACACTTGCACACATAGCAGAGGTGAAGCCTGTGGGTACATCAAAAATACACATCAACCAATACACTGGATATACAAGGCAATCCGTAAGAGGAGAGGGTGAGGGGGACTGGCCGGAATGCATTCGTGTGCGCTTTCAAGTGTGCTCCAGATGTGAGGAGTTACAAGGAGACGGAGGTGGGGGTATAGCGAATGTCCAGATCTTTTTTTGTCGGATTTGGCTGCGAGAATTCCAGCGAACTAAGAGAGGTCGAGTCATCCTCGCGGAAAACGTTCAGTGCGTGCGTGTACACATCCCCGTCCCCCTCTCCCTCTCTTTTTTTGTGTATGTGATAGACATTTTTTTTAAGTAGCCAGAGGAAAATATTGAGAACGAAGACATCCTCACATACAGAAACGAGAGGACATCTGTACAGGAGCATCAGGATCAAAGCCTCCCCCAAAACAACAATCGTGTCTCAACGTTTTCCCCGGCTTCATCATGCTACCTTCTGACTGACTCCAGCCCGCGTCTCGTGACACCGTCTTCTCTGTTGAGAAAAGAAGGAAAGGAGAGAGAGCAAGAGCGAGCGAGATAGGCACTGATGGACGGCTTGCGCGCGGCGATGTCTCCTCCACAGTGCAGCGCATCCACACACCCACACATCCATATGACATGTTTGTACTTTGCGGTGGTGTGTTCCCGCTCTGCGCGTGCCCACATAAATAGTAATATAAATAAAACATTTCACTTACGCACACACACACACACACACACACACAGACACACACAAACAAACAGACACGCACAGATCTACCATCACAGATGGACCTCACCAGACGTTCAGGCTTAACCCCAGCCGATCTCCCTCGCCAATGTGTAGAAAGAGGGCTGCGCATCTGCGATGGTGATGGGCTGACAGCGATTTATCGTCCATGTCTGTTCCCTATCCTTCTCTCTTGGGGTCCCTCTTTTTTTTTTGTGGAGGAAAATAAAATGAGGATGGGGAGGGGGAAGAATGGGCAGGAGGGCGATCTTCCACGAGCAAAAAGGTGCCATACGTCATTGCCTCCACTGGTCTCGCTTCTGCGAGCATACAGCTCATGTCTGCCACCCCTCCCCCCTACCTCTTCCCAGTGTGGTTGTGCCTGTGTTTGCGTGAGCGTGTCTATACTTTTTGGAGAGAGCGAGAGAAGAAAGAAGGAAAACAAAAGAGTGAAAAACGTTCGAAACTACAGATAAGTCGAAACCGAAAAACACGAAGTAATTTTTTTTTTACAAACAAGAGATTATATATCATAATAGTGCCATCGGGAAGAGGGGAAGACTTCAACTAAAATAGTGGGATCCGTAACGCGCGACAACGCAAAAAAAAAACACTGCGAGAAAAGAGAAAAAGAGAAGAGGGGAAACCCTTCAACCGTTCGAGGGGAGTGGGTGGGGGAGGTCCGACGGTAGGGAGAGGGGATGAGGAGGCAGAGGTGGCTGAACGAGAAGAATTGGGACGCACGTGAAGAGCCTGGGTCTACTTCGACGCAGTGGCACAGAACGAGTGCGCGAAAGAAGAAGTAAAATAAAAAACTGAATACATTCCCCTCTCCCCTCGAAGCAACGGCACGCTTCTCATCTCCTTCAGAGATCACATCACTCTTCTCTCTCTCCCCCTCTGAATGGCATTTTCCTCTCACCATCGTTCCCGTTGGCAGACCTTCACAACTGCATAATCGCGTAGAGAACAGCAACAATGAGAAAGGATGATAAAGAGAGAGAGAGAGAGAGAGTAGAACAGTGCGATCCACACCCACAAATTTCTTTTCTAGTATTTTCGCACCAGAACTCGGCACTTGCCTCGTCGCATATGAGCGGAGGTGCGTCTGCTTCAATTGAAGAAAAGAAAAAACGGAAGAAGTGCGATGAGGGAGTGGGGGAAGAAGGGTTGAGCCTCCTTTGGAAGGATAATGCGAGGTGGATGCTAGCGACCAAAGGGTTGACAAACGCAATCATGCACACGAAGGACCTTCTTTCTTTGAGTTTATCTACGTCTCGCTCAAGCTCCATCTCTCACTTTTCCGCGCTCTCTCTCTCCTCTCTCCTTGAGGGGAGTGCATAAACATAATGAAAAGGGAATCACCTCAGATAAACTTTTTGACCGAAAGCTGTGCAGCGAGCTAGAGAACCGCGAAGCGAAAATGGAGAAAAACATGTTCTTTGATGGGAAAAAAGGGACGAGAAAAAGCGGGTGATGAAGGAACGTGACGTGGTACAGATGCAACCAACGGGAGGATTTAGCGGAGGGGCGAATGGGGAGGGAGAGAGAGAGCGGCAAACAGAACAACTCAGCTCACCTTGTCATCACACTGAAGAATTTTTTCTGCTGCCGCGGCACACGCACGCACCCCCAAGCGTCTGCTCGATCATTCTCATGCTGCCTTCGCCTTCGGAATACATGCGTTGCGCTGCGATATCTGGTCGTTGAGTTGGGCGCGAACAGTCTGGGCGGCAGTTGTGGCCACCTCCACGGAGCGTTGCCCCACCATAGGCACTTTCTGCACCATGGACATGCAGTTCTGCACCGCCGCCGTCTCCGCTTCCTTCTGCTGGATTAGGTTCACCACGTGGCGCAAGGGGGAGATCATCTGCGTCAGGCGCCACATGACGTACAACACGATGCTAACCATGCGCGTAATAGCGAAGAAGACAGTCGTATTTGTCAAATCAAACTCCTGGAAGATACGCATAAAAGGCCGTGCCTTTTCCGTCACGCTGTTCCGGGCGGCAGTCACCTGTTCCTTCGCGTTGTCCATGGCTGTCTGAGCGGTATGACGCACATTATCCACCGAGCTCTTGGCAAGCTCCACCTTGGCCTTCGCGCTCTCCACAAACGGATCCGCCTTCTTGCGAACATCTTCCACATAGCCCTGCGCGGTGTCGACTGCCTTTTTGGCGGCATCTTGCAACTGCGCCTTCTGCTCCGAAGCGATGCGCTGTCCATCTTGGACGAAGGACTGTGCGGTGCTCATGGCATTGTGTGCCCCGTTCTGCATGGCCGCTGCAATGTTTTGTGCTTGCTGGATGCCAGCACCAGTTGCATCTGTGACCGTCTTCTGAGCTTCCTGGATCTTCTCGTTGACGAAACCCTGTTCCTGCTGCTCCGCCTCAGTGTTGCCATCCGCCGTACGCTGCTTATAATCGCGAGAGCGAGGCATCTTATCTGGGGGCGGTATGTTAGTAGGATATGGCGCCTGTAGTGGTTGGTCGAGCAGTGGGAAAGAGACAGAAAAGACGAGCTTTGGGAGAAATGAGCACTAATAAAAAGGAAGCGCCGTATATAGAGTAAAATGCCGTCTTGAGATGCCGGGGCCTGTGCTCAAATTCTTTTGATAAGGGGTGAGAGAAAGGGAGAGAAGAGAGTATCAACGGTTGCGAGAAAAGAGAGAAGAGGGCGGTGGGGGTGACTCTCCGCTTCTTGCAGAGGGGGGACGGGGACGTAAGGCGAAAGAAGCTATAAGTATTAATAATGGAAGCAGCAACAACACCGAACTCTAATGTGTACAAGCCTCTAATCGACCTAAATGGAGGAGACAGAAAGCAGCGGGGGAAGGGTGGGGAATAATGGGTCCAGTTCGCGAATTGTTTTTTTTCTTCGTTGCCTGCTAGTTTGAGGCTATCACGTGTGAAGCGGAACCACCTGTCGAATTGCACGTGTCGGCGTGTGAACTGGGAAGAAACAACAAAAAAAGAGGATAGGAAAGAGGGCTCAGCAAAGTCGGTGAGGGGCTTTAAAGAGGAGAGTCGAGAGAAGAAAGAAGCAAGCGAGCTGGGGAGGGGGAGGGAGAATAGTTTGAAGGCAGAGATGTTTTTGATGTTAAGCGCAGTGATGCAGTATTCAGAAAACAAAATAGCAGTAATAAATAGGAAGGCGGCGTGGAAGGTGAAGGTGAGGAAAGACAGGAGGCGGGGCCAGGGTAAGGGGCTGCAGCAGTAATAGGAGGAGAGTGGGGGGGAGGGGGGCGCACACAAAGACATCGCCATTGACGGTTCTCCTCGTATCCGCCCTCTCCGCCTTCCAGAGACAGAGGAGAAAGAAAGAAGGAGGAGCACCGTTACAAGGAAAACGAAAAAGGTTCGCCCCCACTCCTTCTTTCACTTTCATGTTTCGGTCGCTTCTTGTATTGTTGTCCATCGTAAGAGCAAGCCAGTCCATATGGAAAGCCACTAGACGCTACCAGCGTATACAGAAAAAAGTCAGGTCCACACGCTGCCACGGCTCATGCAGAAATGAGAAATTGAGTAGGCGGTTGCCTCGCGGGGCGAAACAGAAAGAGAGAGGGAAGGTAGAGCGGGGTGAGGTGGAGACGACGGCACTGTCGAGTTTGTCGCCATCGACCAAAAGACTTCAGAAATAGTCCCATTCGCTGCTCTGTACTTTCTTCTCCCCCCCCTCTGATTTCACCGACGCCTTCACCTTCTTTTATCCTTCCACAGAGATGAGCGAGAGGAGTCATTCCTATGCCCTTCCTTCCCGGCTTCGCTTTGCATTGTTGTCGTTGAAAATACTCGGATAAACTGCGCGTGGATCAGGGACCGGAGAAGAAACCCTTGAGGAGGGTGAAACAGGGGGAGCCAGATGAGCAAAAAAAATACGACACAAGAAAGACTTCGGGAAGCAGGAGCGGGGAATGGAGGAGGGAAGGGAATAATATATAAAAAGAAAAAGCAGCCGAACAGCGGGGTACCTGAATGCATGTACCGATGCATGTGTATAGAGTTACAACTCAAAAGAGAGGTATCCTGGAGCACAACCATTACTGCCGCTTTCCCTCCTGCTGCTACCTTTAGGATCACCATGACAACCTAAGGGAAAAAAAATCACACCTTCATGAAGAAGGACGACGTGGTGCCGCATGGCGTTCGCATCGAGGTGTAGCCTGATGCACACACCTTACACATACACACGCCCATCTTGCGAATCACACCAACAGCAGAAGGAAAGGGAAAAGAAAAAAGAGGGGGGGGGGGGGCACAACCCAAGCGACCACGACAACACATCGCGGAAGGTAAGGGAAGACACACGCAGCGATACAGCAAGCCATTCATAACAAACACAGACAACATACCCGAGTAGAGACCAACCGAACGAGAAAAAATCAGCAGCGAAAAACTTCAGTGCATAAAGCAGCCCTTTGCGACGCTGAGCAACTTCTGGTCAAACCCTGGCGAGCGCCACTGTTTCCCCGTCCGAAATCAATGCCGAGACACGCAGTGCTGGAGAGAGGAAAATGCAGGTGGGAGGTGGGGTGAAGGCAGAGCCTGCACACACGTGCGTACGTGCCACCCGATGGACAGCTGACATTTCTGAGGGCGACGAGCCACGAGCTGCTGTTCGTGGACGATACCACCACCACCTGAGTGTACCTGCCTTTCGTGCACGGCTCCTGATCCCTCCTGGAAACTTTGTCTTGGCTAGACTAGTGCATAAGTAACGCCACTGAACACGAAGGACCGACGCCACACGCGAGAGCAACAACAACAGAAAGCCTCACACCAAACGTCGAGTTGACTTAAAACGGTGGTGCTTCGAGGTATTTGGAAAAGAAAGAAGGAAATAAAAATGGAAAGAGAGAGAGCTGAAAGAGAACGGAGCGCGTAGTGTTGGACTACATTTGCATACAAACACACACCTACAGTCACCCGCATACATCCTTCGCCGCCTCCCCCCCCCCCTGCTCCAAAAAACAACAACAGAGAAGCAGCCATTACACAACGGTGGGGAAACGATAAGATTCGGAGGAAATATCTCCCACAAGAAGTAGCCGAGTTCTCCTCATCTCTTCGTTCTCCAATCCCTTCATTACCGCGTCAAAGTACCCAAGAGGGTCGAGATCCCCGTCCCTGAAAGTACTCTCAGTCCACTCAAAGGAGCCGCGACAGAAGACGCAGGGAGCGAGAGCCAAGAAAAAATGTTTGGTTGACAGTGGATGGCTCCGAGGAATGGTGAAGAGCATCGATCTATACATGTATTGATGCAGGCATTTCTTTTTTTTCCCTCACCGTACTCACTGCGCAAAGAGTGCCTGAATGTTAGGAAAGCCAGTAAGGAAACACACACACACACACACAGAGAGAAACCCCGTCGACCTGTTGCGTGGTGCACCGTCTCTTCCCTCCCATCCCCTCGATTCGTTTTCCTCCTCCTCCCCTTGCCTTCCTTCGGTAACGGCGGCGGCACATCGCGACACTGACAAAAAGGCGCTGGAGCAGTGCCATCTTCCCATACACCATTCACGGAGGGGAGTTCACGCAGAAATGACATTTTTGGCGGTGCTGAAGAAAGTCAAAGTGGGAGGTGCGGACAGAAGAGGCTTTACTCGATGCGGCTGAATGATAAGAAGAAGTAGCAGAGGCAGAACGCAAGATTCCCCGCCCCGCAGCATACACGTTTGCCCATTAAGAAAATAACAAATCATCCAAAAACAACAGCGACACACAAAAAGCTGCTTGGACAGAAATCACGAAGGGAACAAAACAGCCTCCACTGCAAAAGAAGAGGCGCAGCGTACATATTAGCATATGTATATGTAGGTCTATACCTCCCTACGGATATTACTGAAAAAGTATCAACGATGGCCGAAGTGTTTTGATGATCTGCAAAAGTTTCTTTTCAAAGGCTTCTTTTTCTTCACCTTTTTTTTGTTTTCTGCCTGATCCGCAACCCTCTCTTCTCAGAGGCCGTTCATGCTTTGGACCGGTTGTGATGACATAAAACTCACCGTTGATGCCTTTCGTTTTTCGCATCCACTTCCGCCTGTTCTGGGAGGGGGCAACGCCCACATGACGCACGGATAAAGTTTAGGAGATGGGGAGACCTTCCCTATCTACTGGCGATAACAGTACGAAAGGCTTTCACCCGTTAGTCTATCCTCACCGCGCCTGTCCCCTCTCTTTTTCCTACCCGAAACGCTCTTCCCACCTTCTTTTATTCCTTCTCTCCCGTCTTTCGAACTTTGTCCGACCCGCAAAACGTTTTGCGCTAGGCCTGCTCAGGACAGTTTTGCGGTGGAGGAGCTCTGCCGTTCCCTGATCTTCTCGGCATGCCGGGCGAAGGTACAGAGGGCATCATGAAGCGGAAGCTTCACGGCGGACGTGTCGATCCGCTCCTCGGCGCCAGGACGCCAACGTGCCGAATTACCAACGAATGAGTATCGAATATCCGCATCCTTACCACGCAGGAGCGTCTCCATGTACCGCCATTCCGCTTCATCTACATCGCGCTCAAGGTACTCCTCTGCCAGAAGGCGGCACTGATCCAGCGTAAACAGCCCCGTCTCCTTTTCGTCCAGCACCTGCGCCACTTGCAACAGGCGCTCGTATGACTTGTTACCCATGCGGTACCACTGATCGGGGTTGCGCCGGTTGAGCATCAGCCAGAGGCAAAGCACGTGAAAAGGCACCGACTCCGCCACAGAGTTGCGCGGGCTCATGGCAAAAAGGTCATTCACATCGTCTGGGTGGCTTGGGTAGTTGAAGAAGCGAAGAAGCCGGCAGGCATCTCGCCATCTCAACTCTGGTGTGCCAGGCTCCCCGACCAATACGGCGAAGTGAGGGAACCGATCGATGAGTTTGCTGTACTCTCTATCGGGCATGCCGTATTCCGCTGCTGTCACCACCAGAGACTGACGCCACTGCGCACACTGGGCAGACGTAAGATGCGCGCCAACCGCCGCAGGCACTTTGCTTATGATGTAGGAGATGCTTTGTCTCTTTGAAGGAGACGCAGCTACTGCCACTGTTGCCGCAACATCATCGCCGCCGTCCTCCAAGTAGTACGCCTGCATAGCCAGACTATCTTCAGCGGAGAGCGTCGCCTTCGCGTTGTTGTCCTGTACCTCACCTTCGCGAAGACAAGTCTCATGCTCCTTGAAATCGTGGAAGCTACCTTGCCAAAGACAGGCACTACAGCGGCCTTGCACACGCTCTAGAAGCCGCAAGATGAACTTTCCAGGGGACGTGAGCTGCTCTACTGCCCCACAACATACGGGGCAGAGCTGGAGACCTTCCACGCAACGGCGACAGAAAATGTGCTGGCATCCACTCACTTCGACAGGGTCTGTCCAAAGGCAGAAGCACACCGCACATTCCGCGTCGATGCCACACCTCTCATTGGGCATGAAGTATTTGGCCATCCCCTCCTCTATGGTACCTCGCTTCCCAAACGCCGATCGGAAAACGGTAGCTGAACAGATTCGTAGGTAGATCGATATCTCTGTATCGATCGATATTCTGTTCAATAACCGAGCCGATTGCCGTCAGCGGCAGGACACGTACGCTCACTCGGGTGAACCGATGACGAGGGCGGAGATACGTGAGCCGATCTCTTTTCTTTTTTCTTTCGTGCTTTTGATATCGCGCTTCCTTCCTTTCCCCTCACCAGATAGACTTCTTTTCTTGTGTACAGTCTATCGCGAAATGATGAGGAGGCACAAGTAAGCGATCACACTGCTGTCAGGGCGAGAAACTCTCCGATTGGAATCGAGCAAACCGTCACAACCGGAGGTGTGTCGATTGCCAGAAAAAAAAAGGAGCGCAGGGCGTTTCGTAGTGGTTACGTCACCCACACAAAAGGGAGGCAGCGGCAAATAGCTCCCCCCCAAAGCACTATATATCTATATATATAGTGAGACGGGTAATGGGAACAGTGAGAAGACGAGAATTTCAACAACTCAATAAGAATTACAGAAAAAATACTTCAGAGGTGCAGCACTGAGAGGGAGAGAGGGAGAGAGAGAGAGAGTAGATGATCCTTGCCAATTCGACAGTGATGATTCCACGAACCAGGGAGAGGGGGGGGGGGAGAAGAGAAAGGGAAAACAAAAGCGAAAGGGTGGTAATGAGGGAAGGAGAAAGAACAGTCGTACGTTAAAAAAGCAAAAAAGGGATGCTCAGCTCGAGGGAATCACTATTGCATAGCCGCTGCAGTTGGAATTTCGGGTTACTCCAACAGCGTCGTCAGGAGACATGCAGGACCCTGCAAGAGGAGAACTGGAAAGGCTATTGAGAAAGAGTGGTGGAGACTGCTTACATTCAGCGAAAAAGGAGGGGAAATAATGAAAAGGGAGGGAAGAAGGGGGAAGGGGAACAACGATGTAAAGCCATCAACGGCGGTGGATTCCGTAGATTGCACAGCCAATCAAGCGGCTATTGAGGTGAGCCGTGAAAACGATGGAACTGAACAGGAAAGAGGTGACGAGAGGAGGTAATGGCGATGCAGGGAGATCGTGGATGAGGAGTGCGTGACCATGGAGGTCAGAGAGGGACGAGAAAGGATTCGGCTCCATTGCTTTGCTCTGTTCACCGAACGTTGCCTTTGCGGTGCCGCTACCACAGTAGCTTCTCGCTTGTAGAGAAAGAAAATTCCCATCTTTTTCACGAGAAAAGGAAGCAGCAACAACGCAAATCATTGCCCTTTTCATTGGTCGCCCAAGGAGGACAACAGGAGTCTAGCTCGGGGACTAGCGGCGCTGCATGGGGATAGGTGGTAAATGGACAAGGACTCCCCCTCCTCCCCCCCGCGAGCTGCTACCACCAGGAAAGACTCCGGTGCGATGACCCCATTTCTAACTTTCCCCTCGTCCCTGCGTTCCGGACGTCTCTCACGCCTGCTCATACACACACACACACACACACAGACACACGGACGGATCTTAATATTTTTTTGAGACATTAGTTACTGTCGATATGACATTTTCTTACGCGACCCCTGAAGTTAGTAGAGATGAAAAAAGGAGGAAAATATGCGGGAGGAAGGGGGTGGGTGAGGAGAAAGAAGAAAGGGAGACGCGTACGGGTGTGAAGAGAGGGGCAATGGAGGTTCGCTATGTAGTCACGAAGCACCTCTCCTCTCCCAATGAAGATCGGAGAAGAAGAAGACGTCGATGCATTCGGTGCACACACCCATCCTCCAGCACGGCCGCATGATAGCAACTGAACACTTGTGATCCCCCGTGGTCACCGATGGAGGGAGGGGCATCTTGAACCTGGGAAAAGAAAACTTGTGTCCGCACAGTCACACAACGACCCTCACATCAGTTCTCATGTGCCAATGGTATGACCAAAAAAAGCGCTCCTATCCTCAGCGAGACGCCGAAGCACCGAGCTGCGGCGTTTCAGTGAGGGATATCCCTTTTGAGCAACCGTCCATTAGTCCCCACGAGTGTCTCCCCAAACCTCGTAGGATACGCTTCGAGACTTCCTCTTAATAGTTACGGAGGGCGACCCTATTCATCGTCATCCAATTGAGAGGCTGCTGAGAGCTTCGCCTGACGCCATTTTTCAAAGGAACGCTGGCGAGCTTCGTGTAAGCGTCGTTTGCGCTCGCGGTTCTTGGCAATTCGATCTTGCTTCGCTATCATGATGAGCTTGCGCTTCTCCTCTCGCTCTTCCTTGGTGAGGGTCTTCGCACGGGTGGTGCGTAGCACTTGACGCTGCAGGCGATCCTCTATCTTGGCTTCTTCCCTTCGATGCCGCTTCGAGGCGCGTTCCTCGTTGGTCGGATCATCGTTGCGGTGCGCAAGAAGTGCTTTGAGGACGCGGCTTCGCACCCGCTTCGCGCGGCGGTAAAAGTCGCTCTTCTCCTTGGCCCCTGCCTTGGCGAACTGTTCGTACAACACCTTCACTGGCGATGGCGCCTTCGTCTCGCGTGCACGCGGGGTGAGACCGATAATGCGCTCCATGACCCCCAGCAACCGTATGGAGGCGGCCGAGAGCAGAATTTGGTCCTCGTTCACGGCAGGCGTGATGACGGCGGAGGCCACCCAGTCCGTGTCGAGATGGACGCGGCTGTTGTACTGCAACACCATCTTTACCATATGCAAATAGTCGTAGGGAAGCGTATGCTTCATCTCGAAGACTTGCTCTATGGAGACGGACTGCACGAACTGGCAGATCGCGGCACTTGCATCGCGCTTCAGTTCGCCTGGTAGCCCACTCAATCGCGGAAGCATCGCTTCCGCAAAAACGCAGCAGCTTGTATATACGCGCACCCGCTGCGGCCCCTCGAGGGGAAGTACCTCCTCACTCTTCTCAAAGGCTGCTGGGAGCAAGACCCACGCAAAGCCTTGGCGATAGTGGTAGATATCCTTCTTGATGGAGGGCAGAAGCTTTTTGGTATCCCATCCGCGGTCGCAGAAAACAGACTTGTAGTACTCGTTCAGCACAATGCGAACCTCCTCGCCCGCGTGGTTTTTGTAGGCCAGCATGGCCAGAAAATGAAACACTCGCAGCGCCACGCTCTTGACTCGAACAAGACGGCGGCGGGCTGCTGCAGCCGCCTTGACTGTTGTGTTGTCCTTGCTCACCAACACACGACTCAGCTTGCGGAGGTAGCTCTGAATATCGCCGAGTAGCTGAAAGAGATCCGCCGCCTGGACAAAAGCTCCAAAATAGCGGTTCTTGCTGAGCAGCAGCATCTCTAGCGATGAGATAGCGCTGAGAAAGACAACTTCATCGGCGGCCTTCACATTCTCGCGGGCCACCGCCAATAAGACTTGGTAAACACGGATGACTTCAGCACTACGCATGCCAAGCCCAACGCGAGTGGCGAGGCGAATGGCTCGCACGACGTCTGCCTTCTCTTGATTCGCTGTGTCGGTGGGATACGTGTGCTCCAGGTCTATTCCACCCACCATTCCCTTGAGAGCATCAATGTATTGCTGCGTCGGTGCCTCTTCCTCTGTGAATACCTCGTCGGCTTCGTCGTCGTCCGCGTCTGATTCAGTTGCGGTATTCACGTCACTCACGCCGTCCTTGTCGTCCTCTGCAGCGGCTGCCTCGTCGTTTTCGCTCACGGTTTCCCGGTCCGAGTCGCCGCTGTCGCTCCCGTCATCACTCGAAGAATCGGTGTCTTCGTCTGGAAGTTCGCCAACGGAGCTGCCGCTATCCTGCTCTCCTCCGTCACCGGCGCCACCTTCCTCCTCGTCAAGTTCCTCATCTCCCCCGTCTTCTGCGCCGAGGGCTGCCTCATCGTCATCGCTGGAGCTCCCTTCGTCTCCGCCGGCTGCAGCAGCTTGTTTAGCCTTGCGCTGCCGCGCTTGCTCGCGACTGTCGGTGTGATACGCGTCCTTGAGAGGGGCCAATAGAATATCGAGCGTCTCTTTGGTACGGATAAACTTGGCGAACTTCAGAATGAACCCCATCGCAATGCGCCGTACACACGTCATGAGCGGCATTACATGCAAAGGGGCGCTGGCGCGCATCAGCAGCACCATCAGCGCGTCAAAGAACAGATCCAGCGACTCTAGTGTGCCAGATGTGTAGAACTGCGCGATGTCCGGAACAACGCTTTTGGCCATGACATCGGCGTCCCCATTCGTAGGGTCATCCACGCTCAATAAGAGGAAGAGGAGCGCCAAGAGAATTTCCATGTCGCCTTGCTCATAGAAAAGGACGCTGCGTTTCTCCCGCGCGCATTCGAGGGCTTCTACTACCCGATTGCGGGCTTTGCGGAAGGCACTGTGCTGCACGGCTGTCGTGTAACGGGTCTTCGACCTCTCCTCTGCCTTGAGGTAGGCAGTAATGATGGTTGTTGCTGCTACAGTGCTCTTTGGCCGCGCTAACGACCCTTGAAAGGTGAACGAGTACACATCAGCAAAGAGGTAGATGCACCGGTTCTGGCTTAGCGTGTCGCGCGACGGTCGAGCAGGGAAAAAGCCGAACTCGCACAGCTTCATCACGGCCATGTCGACGTAGGGATGCTCGACCCTTTCCCGCAGCGGCACGTAGAGGCAGTTTCGAAGCTCTCGCAGCACCCAGGTGCGGTTAGTGACGGCCGCCGGATCGCTATCCAAGATCATGGCATACTGATGAAGGAGGTCCTCCACCTTTCGGTGAAGGGCAGAAATGGGCATCTGCTTCAGCTCCTGCATTGTGGTTGGTTTTGCCGACGTGCGTTTGCCGTAGCCAACGTGCTTGCTGGCGAGCTGTAGCATCTCCATACGTTGCGCAGCATCATCCGACTGCACCGCGATTTGGCCGAGCTGCGACACGAGATTTTGAAAGAGAGCGCGACGGGGTATGTCGGCGCTACCGCGACGGTACGGCACAATGACGTTGTGCAAAATAGTGCTCAGGTGCTCCTTCATGGACTCTCCCATGGCGACCCGACGCACGACTAACTGGAAGATGTCATTCCAGACGGGGTGTACCATGGGATGATACGCCGTCACCTGCTCTTTTCGGAAAAGGGCGTTGGTGATCTGCTCCATCGTGGCAGGGCTGAGGGGATCAAGCTTGATATAGTCCTCGATGGAGGTCGGCAGCGCATGCGCCGCCGGCTTCGGTTCCACCTCCATCAGACGCAGCAGCAACTGAATTGCCTCAGGACGGAAGTATTGCATCTTGGGGTAGTGAAAGAAAGCGAAGGTCAGCCACTGCAGCGGCTCTTCCTGAAGGTACGTCTCCACATGCTGGGCCAGAACCTCGAAGAGGACGTTTGCAGACAGGACACGGGTTACTTTCTGTTCCACGTAGACGAAGGAGAGCAGCATGACAATTCGCGAGGCCTCCGACGGCTTGAGCAGTTTTCGAGAAGCCACGATGGCGCCGAGGGCGAAGACCGCCGCCATCAGGCGTTGGTTGCGCTCACCTTTTGTCGGATCAGTGATGTCATCGGGGTCGATACCGACATCATCATCATCGTCATCGCCATCCTCCTCGTCATCCTGGCGCCGCCGCTCTCCATCACGGCGCGTGTGACTGTGGCTCGGGTCACTGCGATGGGAGCGCGCCTCCAAACGCAGTTTCACAGCCTTCATGCGAGTGCTCAACACGAATTCCTCGTCCATCAGCTCCAGAACTACCGCAGGTGTGATGGATGTGTGAGTCAGCACGAGAAAAAGCGCATGGCAGTGCAAACACAGCATCGCGAAATCGTCAGTCACCATCCCTAGGAGCAAACGAGAAAGTGCATATACAACGGAGTGATGGGCAGTTCCTCGAAGACGCTCAAGATTGCGGGTATCGACGTCGTCCTCGTGCAGCTTCGCGTCCAGATGGTTGAGAAAAGCATGCTGGCCCTGCTTACGCTTCTCTGCGTTGTGACGGAGACACATCTGTAGGAGCGAACGCATGTGCTCCCGCTCTCTCAATGTCTGAGCCATCACCTGGCGGGTTTGACTCAGCGTCTTTCCCATCACCTTCTCCCCATTGGCGTCACTTTGTGAAGGCGCTGCAATGTCCCCATCCTCATGCTCCCCTGCTTTCCCGCCCATCGCGCCGCTTGGAGACTTCGCGAAGGTCTTCCCCCTGTTAGCCTCGTAAGAAGCCCATTCGTACCATGACATGAAGGAGCTGACGAGCGTCGGCATCCCCTTTTGAAACTTGGCAAGGTACGAACGGAAGGATGCGACAGGCTCTGGCATGTGTTGTTGAATAAGCTGCGGCGGCACCAGCCGGAAGAAGCGCTCGTTGAGGTCTTTGCCAAAGACGTCCTGGTGAGCACGATGCATCTTGAACACGCCAATACTCTCCCGCAAGTCAGCCGACACCTTTGCCGCAAGGTGCACATCGACGTCTGTCGTGCGGTTAGAGTCCGAGGCTCGCTGGGACCGGCGGCGGTCTGACCCACCTGTGGGAAAAGTCGGTCCACCCCTTGGGTTCTGCTGATGCTCATCGCGCTGTTTGCGAAACTTTTCCTGGTGGTACTTGGCCTTCTCCTTCTTCAGCCGCAGCCCCTCCGACTTGTGCGTACGCCCCGCCTGCGGATGTACACCCGCCATACCACCACCTCCTCTGGCACGAGAGTGCGGATGCGGCGGTGGACCTCGCGTGGGTCCCTTTGGCCCTCCGCTGAACGAACGGGCGGAGCCGGTGCGCTGCGGCCGGTGGCCTGGACCGGTACCTCCCGGTCCGCGCCTCGCCGCGTGAGATGGTGGCGGCATAATTCCTGAGAGAGAAAGCGAGTGCTAGAGAAAAAGGCAGCCTTTCACAAGAGCGGAAAAGTGAGGCTTTCGACCGTTTTCGATGTAACGTAACTCTGGAGTTACTTCCTTTCGTTGTTGCTTTTATTTTAGGGAAGAGTTCGGAGAAGGTGCAGGGAATCGTTGTCCGCTAACACCTCGCGCACCACCGCTCCCAGAGAAACACACACACACACACAAGGAAAGGAAAAGCGTTAGAGACTTTCAAAAAAGGATTTAATCGAGATCAAGGAAAGCCGAAGGGAGAAACGAAACGAAACAACAAGAGGAGAAGTGTTACGTGAGGCTATACGCGCGCACCGAACGGGCTTGTGTGCACACAACGTACTGACGTGCTCACATTAAAACAGAAACAGAAAAACGGGATGGCCCGGTTACTCGTTGTGCCCGATAGATGAGGTCGGAAGAGAAAGTGAAAGGGGGAGACGAAAAGAGGACGGGAGGGTTGAGCGCTTGCAACGGCAGAGACGTGAAAGGGTGCCAATTTGGGAAGGGGGACGAAAAGGGAGTAAGGCGGAGTTGCTCTCTACAGCGAACCCAGCAGCAATTTGTGACGGAGAGCTAAGGCACTCTGTTTGCTTTTTCATATATATATATATATATTCGTCGAGGAAAGTGAATAGTTATCAGGAGTTTCCTCTCCCTCCCGCTTTCCTTTCTTGAACTGTACGAGCAGAACCGAAAACACCACCACAGAGGCCTCCCCTCCCCTGAAAAAGGAAGAACAGACGAGGTGACACCGCATATATATATATATATATATATATATATGGATACATATATGGATCTTCCTGTAGAGTGGGGGGGGGGGGGGGGAGGGACCTTTAGGGCTCTGATGGCGCGCTCATTCGAGGTCCTGGGATCCTCCACCACACTTTACCCTCGGCGTCCCCCCCCTGCCTCATCTGCCGGTCATGTGACGGACCACGCAGGAGCCAACAAGCCCCTTCCCATCAGGAGAAGTAGGACAATCATGCAACGCGTGCAGAAACACTTCCCACACCTGAAAAAAAAAGAAGGTGAGAGGGTGCCACTCGAGTGAGGAGGGCAATGTTTCTTTAATTGCTGAATGCCAAAAGGCGATCCAGCGGTCGAGGAGAGGGACCCGATCACGCTCCCATCCGCTGAACCGATGCATAGCACATAGCAGGATAAAAAAATAGCAGTGATGCCAAACACCAGTGCATTCGATGGGATAAAGTGGGAGTGGGGAGATATATGTTGAGAGAGAGGCGGAGAAACGTTGTACGCGAAGGAGGACATTGTTGAAGTGATGCAGCTAAGGTAGCGGCAACGCACCACGGTAGTTCCCCCTCAAAAAAAAAAACACACAATCAAGTGCAAAACAAAGTAGCGCACCCAAGTATTTTTTTTTAAAGTTCAAGTTAGATAAGTTCTGTGGAGTAGGTTAAGGAAGGAAGGAGTGCCAAACAACTGCTGGCCGCACATAGGAGGTCAGAGTTTAGGTGGGTGATCCCTTCGTTCAGGTGCGCCACGCGGTTTCTCTGCCATGTATCGCAGAGCAAACACAAGGGGAAAAAATGGCGAAATGGCGACTCCATAAGACGATGAAGCTGATGGAGGAGGGGGGGGGACGTTATCACCGCTGCTCTCGCGTGTTCCTTAGATGTCGTGGCTAAGCGCCCTGAAGCACAGTGCCTTGTGAAGTACATCCTCAAACGGGAAAGAAGAGGATCCGGGGGAGGGAGGGTGTGCGTCTCCGAATTTTCGGTATGCCAGTCATGACCATCAGCAGCAGAGTTGATGTTCGCTGCGTCGTTGTATCACAGCACAACCCAATGCCGAGGTGTGGTGCTCCTCGACCGCAATGAGCCTGGCATTTATATCAGAGAATAAGCTTGGGGCCCTCGACGAGAGAGCTAGGGCGTCGATGGGTGCGTGATCATTACTGTGTGTGTTTGTGCGTGCCTGCAACTGGGCAGTATGCAGCGTCTCTTCACACGCGAAGAAATTTACTGTGATGACTCTCATCGATGTACGGGTTGAAGTTGCGCTCGACGAAGAGGGGTGTTCGATGCAACTCACTCAACAGCGCATGGTGACTGACAAGGAGCCATTTTAGACGCGAAAAAAAAATAGCTGTTCTGTTCAAAGAAAAAAGGGCATTTCGTGACAAGAATGGAAAGAAGCGGAGGCAGGCACCGATAATTGAGATGTCAAGAAAAAACGATGCAGGATTTCGTTCGCAGCGTTCGTGAAGGTCACGGCGCTAAACGTGGCTGAGCTTTTTGTACTTTTTGGTGGCACGGGGGAAAAGGCCTTGTTGTTTTTTAATGGAAGCGACTCACTTCTGCCTTTTATGTACTTTCGCTACCCGGCTCGCAGGTGAAGGGCAGCGGACAAGGCGAGGCGACCCTTTTCCCTTTGGCTTCCAGAGGGATAGCAAAGCATACACAGCCGAGAAGGAGGAGGTGAGTCCGATGCGTTGCCTCAACACTGGCAGAAATCCTTCCCCCCCTTGCTACCCCTTCTCTCCCTACCTCAGGTCGACATTTCATGTCTTCTGTTTGGCCTTACACCCCTTTTTGTGTTTCTCGTGTACCGCCCTCCCTTTTAAAATGGACCGGCCCCCATGCACGACGCGAAAATGCAGGCTTCAATTTCTCAAGGAGCCTTGCATGTTAGTTACAAAAAGATGAGGAAGCATACATCCATAACTGCGCCTGTTGTTCAAGGTAATCAACGTGTGTGAGCGAGGCGAAAGAGAAGGAGAAGGGAGATGGTGAACAAAAAATACTGCCTCCATAAACATGACGCCATCCCTGTTCCATCTCTTCTCTTCTCTTCTCTTCTCTTCTCTCACCCCCTTCTCAGCGGAGAGTCGTTAGTATTTGAACGTACACAGCCCTCACACACAAAAAACCTCGGTATACTCCTTGCAAGACAGAGAGAGGTGAACGTCTTGAATTTTATTTCTGTTGGCTTTTCTTTTTCTTTTTCTCGTTTGTGAACTATTAGGTACACAAGGAAGGGGAAAGAAGGAGGAGGAAATACACGCCTTGCCAAAGGCGTGGGCTACCTCCGCCGTCTTCCCCCTTTTACCATCTTCTTTGCACCCGCTTCCTACTTCGACGGAGCGACCTCTCGTTATGAAATCAAAGAGGCAAAGGAAAGGGGAAGGTGAGCACACGTGCGAGAGAACGTCAGGTGAAGGGGGAGGGTGCGGAGCTCGACGAAGTGACTCCGCTTGAATAAAAAAGAGGCAAAGCATACAGCGATCAACACCAGCATTTCCTACCAACACCTCAAAAAAGATAAACAAGAGTGAACGAAAAAAGAGTATGAAAGCCACCCTGTCACAAGGACAACCTTTACTCTCCTCGCTGTTTCTTAAATTCTCTGCTTCAAAAAAGGGAGGGAAGCTTCACATCACAATTGATTACGAAGACGATCGAAACACCTTCGCTGCAGGATGAAAAAGAAACAGAAAAAGAAAAGAGGGCTCCTGGTATATGAGATGAAAACAAACAGGCCGTGAAAAATACTCGGTTTGTAATGCTGCTTTCGCGCCCGCTCTCTTTCATGTCGGAGCCACATCCAAATGGCTGAATGTGGGGTCGGTGGATCAGGTTTGCGAGCTTGCGCGCAGAAGCACACAAAAATATATGCATCCCACTCAAGAGCAAGAAAAAGGAGCAGCTGCAGCATATAAGCAAAAACCCTACACAAAGCACGGAGCTAGAAGACTTGAGAAAAAATACTTGATCCATGAAAAACTTCCAGTAATATAAAGAAAAAGAAAAAGATGGATCACTACATTCCACTTCATTATCTTCGCACGCAAACGTAAATGGGCGCACAGGTGCACAGATATATCTACATCCATATAAAAGTATATATATATATATATGTCTTCATAGATGTTTTTTTTTCAAGTCAAGGGGAGAAATCATAATAAAAGATGCTCTGAATCCCGAACTATATATGCTACCTCATACTCGAAAATACAATGAAATGAGGGGGTGCACGTTCCACAAAAGATAAGGGGGGGGGGAAGAGAGAAGGAAAGTCATTCTGCTGTGCTTAGCGATCCGTACAGTGGCACCGCAACATTTGTTGCTGCTACAGCTGCGTTTTTTTTTTACTCTCCGATGGAGGCTGAGTGTCGTTCTTTCTTGAAAAGTAGGTTCATGCCTTCCAAGGTGTACCTTTAGACTCGAAAGAGGGAAGAAGGAGGAGAGCGTCACGCACGCGTAAGCACCACAGCTGGACGACGGCAATCGTTAAATGAATTCCATAGCGAAGGACTAATATATCTGTTGCTAAAAGTAAGCGAGGCCTTAAGTTTTTTTCTTATTATCTTAGTCACTCTTCAAATGATGTATTTCTCCTTTGTTCATGACAAGGAAAGAGTTCCACTTCCAACAGCAAAAAATATATATTTTTAAAACGCATGCTTAGAAAAGGACACGAACGACAGCGCCAAAAACGAGGGAAAGGGGAAATGGGGAGGGAGAGCGCTGCTGAAAGATGTTGTCCAAACGATGGGGGTGCGAAATACAAAGCCCATGTGAGTCTTCTGTCAAAATAATAATAAAGTGGCGACCAAGCCGTCACATCAGCCACCTCGAACGAGAGAAAAAGAAATGGAGACATAGGCGAGGATTTCCAGCCGCGAAAGCGTCACTCATCGCAAGGACAACAACAGAAAGGGGGGGGAGGGGGAGTAAAACACGTTTGCCGCCGGATAGCGGAGGATGCAGACTCCACGGGGATCCTCTCCTTCCTTCAAGATGAAAAAGAAAAGGCAACGGATTCCCACGAGGGGGAGCGATGCTGAGGGAAGGAGCAACATGTAAAGCGCCTTTGCCAATCGAAACGTCGGCGCACTCTTTACTTTTCTCCCTACGAGAGAAAAAAAAGAACACACACGCTAATGAAACCCGTCTCGTTGGTCCCTGATCCGCGTGTTTTGTCTGCGCAAGGTGCTGCCCTTTGACGATTAAAAAAAATGTTGCATGCTTCGCTCATTGGCCGCCAACACGCACGTTCTCGCAGAGGATGCCCTCCCTTCATCCTTCATCGAGCTCATCCTACTTCTTCCCGTGCACAGACCGTGTTGTTCCATTCCTCAGAAGAGGAGAAAGCCCTTCCCTCGTTCCATCTCGAAAAAAAAAGATGACACACCACGAGAACCGTCGGATCCTAGAGGGCAGGCTGTCATAAAAACCCGCATCACAATATAGAACAATCGAAGAAGGGCCCCCGACTCACGCAGGAAAAGCGCACAACGACGAGAAGAAAAAAAACGCAAGGTCAATTGCGGCCTCTCTCTCAAGGGGAGTGGAGATGTGGATAAGTCTCCTTCTTTCTCCTCTCCCCCGTCATCGTCACCCAAAGTTTTACCGATGGGCAAAGAGATCAACGAAACCATAAAGGATTAGGCAAGAAAAAAGAGCTTCGATCTTCCAATTAGTCCACCCGAAGACTTTTACATCCTCCATGCTCCCCTCCTCCGCTCCCTTCCCTTTTGGGCCGGTCGGTGAGCGTAAAATTGCCGAATCAGGGAGGAGACAATTGAACCACCCCGACAGCCATGGAAGGGCGCGTCGCCCTCCCCCCTTCCCTTGGTGGTGTCTTACCCTTTTCCACTGGCCCCGACGCTTGCCCTTTTGCAAACCCCTCCTTTGTCTGCCCCCTACGCGCACACTTGCAATGAGGTTAGATAATGCTGTAGATTGATGCGGTGGTACCAAACGAGATGGCGACGACACCGCTTAGGAGCAAGAAGAGAGCCCCCCAAAAGTCAAAGGCGCCGACCTTTCGCAGCTCAAAACCTCCGCTGTAAATGAAGAAGAGAGCTGGGAAGACGAATGCGATAAAACTGCCCGCAAACGACCCGAGAATCCCGAAGACAACGTTGACGTTGGGAAGGAAGAGGCCGCACAGGAGGGCGACGAAGCTAAGGAAGGCGCACAGCAGGGCGTTCTTCCACCACGCCACCGTGTACAAATTCCAGCCGATGACGTGATGCACCGAGTCTCGGCACGGCAGAATGTGCAAGGCAAAGGCCACGCATAGTTTCACGACGAGGCCGATGTAGGCCACGGCCATGTAGTAATCCTTCAAGGGATCGTACATACGCAGCAGCGACGAGCCGACCTTGGACCCAAAATCCACGTAACCGAAGAATCCCACAACCCAGTAAAACACCGTGCAGATAAACATGCTGATCGCGGCCTGCACCTCAAAAAACTTCAAGCTAGGTTTCTTAGTTTCGTTGAAGACTTGATACGCATTCGACTGGCACAAGAACGCAAAGACGAACGGGCCGATACCATTGATAGCGTCGTTGCCGGTGCCGAAAGCATGCAGTCCTCGTCCACTTATGCCCTCCGACAAGCCGTACGTGGCGGCGTGGACGACGACGCAGATGACGAAGAACACGATGAATACCACACTGAACAGAGAAACGTAGCGCAGCGAATTGATCTCACGTGGCAGCGAGAGTGGCAGCATCAGCACGAGAAAGGTCAGGCATGTCAAGACGCGTTGGAAGCTCAGGGTTCGGAAGTAGCCCGTCGCAGAGCTGTGGCTCAGGAAAGCAAACCATAAGTCGTTAATGCAGATCACGTAGGCGATGCAGGCGCCGATACACTTCAAAAACATGATAAACGCTGTGAAGATGTCTCCACCTCGACCAAAGAGGTACCGACCAGTGAGCTCGTAGCTGCGAATGTTGGTCTTTTCGTAGACAATGGCGAGGAGGCGGACCGAGTAAACGGTTTCCAGGTAGAAGATGATGAGGTAGAGGGTACCCATGGCGATGCCAGAGGCCTGAAAGGCGTAGGGAAGGCCGAGAATACCCGCACCGATGCTGCCGCCCGCCAGGTTGAAGATGCCGCTCGAAAGTCCGCCCGCGGGAACGAAGCGTTGGAAGAGGTATGCGAGATAATTGGAAGGGGCCTCCGGCTCGTCGGGAATGCTGTCGTCCAACGCAATGTCGTCTACGCGGGAGTACGCAGGCGACTTTTTCTCATCTTGGGGGGTGTTGGTGGCATCCTCCGAGGCCCTGCCCTTCTCGTCACTTTTGGCCCTCACATCTGACGGCTCCACCGCAGCGCTGGGAACGTGCGCGCCGCGTTGTACCGAGTGGAAAGGCATTTCCTTTTCGTCTACTTCAGGTTGCGTTGTGAGAATGTTGAACGCCTTTCCTGACATCGAGGAGAGTAGGGATCGTTGGGAGAGGACAAGATCAGAAGCGAGGAGCAATACGGTGTGTGCACGTGTAGAGAAGAATGAGAGATGCAAGACCGGTGGGAAAACCGGTGCGTAGACTTCCTCTCTCAAGGAGGGCTGTCGTGGAGGGAAGAGGAAAAAGAGAGGGAGAGGGAAATGGGGAAATTAAAAAAAATTATCGATGTAGATATTACAAAAGGGGGAGGAGAGAAGGGAAATTAGGCAGACCTCTATCAACACAGCCTATGGAACGGAAGGAGCGCGAAAGTAGAGAGAAAAATGGGGGAGGGAGGGGGGTAGCGAGAATCCGCTCTTTTGGGAAGTAAAAAAGGGAATGGAGGAAAGAGGGGCGGGGAAACGCGCGAAGAAAGGGGAGAGGCGTGTTCGATTCGGTATGAGCCACGCTCCAACTTTTATTTTGTGTTTGTACTGCAAGCTGGTTAGCAATGCAGCCGTTCGTATCGCGCTGGCTTTTTCTAATTTTTTTTATGTGATGTGTTCAGCTTCAGGCGATTTTCTTTATCTTCTGCGTCGTCCTTACGGCTGCAGCTGTGTTTGAAAGTCTTTTTGATGGTGGAGAGGGAGGAGAAGAGGGAGAACAAAGGTGAGGTGTCGGCTTTGTGAAGCAGACGGGCGGGGGAAGGAAAGTTTTTGCTTAACATGTTTGGACGGACAGCAAAAGGAAGGATGCATGGATGAATTAAAAGGAGAAAAGCGGAGAAGAAGAGAAACGGAGGGGTATGAGGGAAAGAAGGGGATGTAATCTCACGCATGGGTTGTTGTGTCGTAGCACGACGCGTCGCAGGATCTCCGCTTACAGGTATTGACCGCGCTTACTTTCCATGAGATCAGCGCGGAGGAAAATACGTGGCTATTCAAAACCAAAGGTCGGTGACAAAGGCGGCTAATTTTCCATTTTTCTCCATTTACGATGCAGAAAGCGGGGTGTGAGCGACGCCTTCTCTGTGGATCAGAGTATATATATATGTTGATTTATTGTTCGGAAACCCATAAGCGAAGAAGAAAAAAAATACAAGCGAGAGAGAGAGAGAGAGGTCAACGCACTGAGCCGGCCGATCTATGAGGCTGGTGGTTTCGATAAGCAATTCTGTTTTACGCGCTAAGGGCTTGGTGAAAGCTTGCTCGTGATCGCGTGTCTCTTGCTCAGTGCGTTTAGATCTTCCTTGTGAGAAAAAACACTCGCGCATGAGCGAAGCCCGCACATGCCCGAGAACCCTCTTTTGCACACGTGTGTGACAGGAAAAAAAAAGAATAGGAAACAACATGAGAAAGACAGCGACATGCAGAAAAATTAATGGAAAAAGAAAACACAAGGAAGCATAAAACGATCTGTGGAGGTGGGCCACGCGTGGTGAACCGCTGGTGTAACGTTTAAGATAGAGAGGGCCTCGTAGGCCACATGCAAAAAAAAAATAGAAAGAGGAAACGCGCCTCCTAATCCGTAAGCAAAACAAAACAAAGAATCGGTGCGACAACCCGCCGAAAGCGAGAGATTGGCGGATATATATTTATATATATAGAGAGAGAGAATTTGGGGGTGGTAGGGGTGAGAGGGGAGCGTGAGTTTATACTGCCACGGCAGAATTACACATCGGTTTAAGCCGTCGACGAGCAGCAACAGCCCAACGCCCTTCTTCACGCGGATGGTCGTTTCCCCACCCCGCTCCGCCTGGCGTGCTCCTCCTCTCGCTCTCTCGATGGGCACATGTTGCGTACTCAATCCTGCCCTTTCTGTTGCATCTGAAAAGTTGAAGTGCCGTTCGCAGAGGGGGGGGGGGGGGAAGGGAATGTGCGCTCACAGGACGGCGCTGGGAGATCGCGAAAAGTTCGAGATGCGAGACACGTTCCCAGGCTCAGTGACTGTAGTGCTGGGTAGCGCATGAAGTTTATCTTCTTTGTGAAGAGGGTCGGAGAGGAGTAGCGAAGGGGGCGGTGTCGCCGCTTCTGAAGATCGCGAGTGGCACCGGTGTGGTGCACCGTCTTGCGTTTCCAGTGTTCCCAAAAACTGCCCATCCGTATCACCAGCTGCTGCGGTGGCGCTCGCGTCGGACTCAACGTCGCTTTCCCGCTTAAAAGGTGCGCCGCCTGTTTGATACATCGTTTGGATTTGGGTAATGGACACTGCATCGGTGACGACTCCTGGCTTCTCCGCACTCGGAGCATCCGTATTGCTTGGTACTGGTGTCACCAGGTCAGGTTCTGTTATGCCGGGGTTCGCGACGGCGTCTCTCTCTCCGCTCATGGGCTCCGTCAGCGGTACTGACGAGCCTTCCGTGCGAGCGGGTTGCGTTTCCATCTGGTTGGGGTCACCCGTGGCATCAGACGAGGGGGTGCCGTGATGTGGCACTGCCACCGTCTCGTCACTCACCCCCGTCACTTCGGCCTCGGCGCAGACGGTGCTGTCCGAAACATCCACGGCGATGATGCTGAGGCGGGCTGTTGAAACACCATGAAGGATATCTTCCTGCAGCTCCCCCGTCGCGGAAAATCGGACCGCATTCTGCGTATCTGGAAGCTCTCTACAATCCTCCTTCAACACCGGCGGCGTCACAGCCGCCCGTTCTTCCGAGCAGTGTCGCTTAGGGGAAGGCGAGGGTGGTGCCGCTGTGGCGGTGGGGCTTTCGTGCGCGTTGCGCGAAGGAGCCCTGGCGCAAGGGCTGCCCGTGAGCGCTTCCGCCATGGAACCGGTGAACGATACAGAAGGAGCATGCATGAGTAAGAAGGCGAATGTTAGAGGAGGCGCGTGACTTGGAACAACCTTCACTGCTTTTTTTCTTACTCGCGTTCGAGGTTGAGTGAGAGCTGGCGCAGATGCTGCTGCACTGAATCAAAGAGGAGACCCGTGGATACAAACAGCCGGTTGAAAGATGGTGTGGGGGGGGGGGGAGGCGGGGAGGGGCACTAGGGAGGGGTGACGACAGCTGGGCTGGCATTGCCGTGAGCATTAGGGGGAAAAAAGGAGGTTGTCGAAGACAGAGAGGAGAAAGTTCAAGGCGAGGAAAGGAGAGAGCTCGGAGGTGAGCTCCGTGGCACACACACGGGTGGAACATGAGAAGGTGTGGAAATAGTCGGGAAGGGATACACGCAACCGATGAGCTGAGAAGGAGCGAGAGAGGGAGAAGACGAAAGTATTTCAACCAGCTTTCGTTTGCCCTCCCATCCCTGGAAGGCGTCTCTCAAAGCTGGGCGACAGAAGATGTAAAACACAGAGAAGGACGCGGGGGGGGGGGGGGGGATCAGCGACACGTTACAATGCGGGGTTCAAAGGGAAGCAGTCGTGAAACCAGAGAGAGAGAGAGCGTGTGTGTGTGTGAAAGGGAGAGAGAAGATCGTTGCCCTGTTTTGTTTACAAGTGGCAGCATCCTCACGCATACACATCATGACACACAAGAAGACACCGGCTACATGCTAGAAAGAAAACGGAAGATCAGAAAGTGGAGCCATCACAAAAAATCCTATTGAATCCCCCTCTTGTGATCTGCTCTAGATGAAAAGCAATGCTTACAGAAGCCACCAGGGTGATAATGAAGAGAAGACAAGGAAAGAGCAGCATCGAAAAAGAAACGTATCGACGGTAGTAAGAGATGCCATCCCTCTCTCTCTCTCCTCCTCTTCCCTACAGATGGTGTTGCCCCCCCTTTTCCCCGAAAAGCGTGCGCTCTTCGGCGTGTACGCTTATCCGTGTAACTTCCGGATGTAAAAAATGAAGGCGTGAAAGGGACGAGTGTGGAGAATCGTTCTCGCTGCTCAAAGACTGGCAGCATGGTCATTTCTTATTTTGATTCTCGAAACAATTTACTTTCCTCGAAGCACTCGCAGAACATGTGCCGTTATATGCGTCGCATAAGCGAAAGAGGCCCTCTACAGCAGCCTTCGGGGCTGACACCTCTCAAGGTGCCGCATCCGTGAGCTTTCACCACCGTACCGGTCTTGGGGGGTAACCAACTTGAAGCGAAAAGGGCGTAGGAAGAGCGAGGGAGGGAGTGGGGGGGGGACAGAGGGAGATAAGCTAAATAATTACACATTTGAACAGCGAAAAAATGTTGGTATAAAGATGAGGGGAGCGTTGCAAAGATGGGCCGTTGATCGTTTCGCTGCACCAGATCACGACTACGGAGCCGCTGATACTTAAAAAATGGAAGCTCACGTCGTTTCACTTTAAACCGTTCGCCATTCTCATGATAGCATCAATCCTCTCTGCGAAATCAGGAGCTTGGAAAGGAAAAGCAGAGTGGGGGACATGGAAAAAAAAGGGAGCGGGGTTATACCCCTTGCGTGAGAAACCAAGCGAGCGAAAAACTTCACCGTCCATGAGTGTAGCACACACTTTGAGGCGGTTGAGGCTATTAGAAAGAGGCATGACGTACTTCTCGAGGCAGCTGAGAACGAAAAATGGGTCGCGTAGCTATTTTTATTCTGCGATCGAGAGGGCAAAAGGTAGAGGAGGAGGGGGGGGGGGATGCGTGTGGTTCCTGATGAGGCGGCACCAGCGAGCTTCTCGTGCGTTGGTGGAAGAAAGAACGCGCAGGGTTTCCTCATTCTCCCTGCTTTCTCACCTCCACACCAGCGGCACGTTTCCTTAATGTTTTGATGCGCCGTCTTCTTTTCCTTTAAGGGCGTAATGATGCAGGCGATAAAAAGAGCGAGTGAAAGGAGGCTGTCGATCAGCTCCGCCTTCTTTCCCTCAAAAGAAGAATCGAGAAAAAGGTGAGTACGATCGATCGATATGCATATATATATATATATATATATATATATATTGCTGAGCTGTCGGTTGCTACGCAATCGCATGGAAAAAAAAATAGGATAACCATCGGCGAACTACAAAACAACACCAGTACAAGTGGGTTTGAATGCCACCCTTACGGCCGCTCTCGTCTCTTGCCGTCCTCCGGAAAAAAAAGGGGGGAAGAGAATGGAAAGGAGAGAACGACGAGGAAGACGGCGTGGCTGTTGGGTGGGGCACATGATGCTTCTTTTCTCTACTCCTGCGGGTGGGAGCAGGGGCGTAGGTAGTATTCTCGTAGCTTTTCCAACTCTTGTGTGCCTAGCCCCAGTTCTTTCTGCATATACGCCTGCATGGTGCCGTAACGCTTTCGCACCTCTTCAAAAGACAGGTCGAGGAAATATGGCTGAGCCCGAAGAAGTACGTTCACAGCTTCCTGCGATAGGACGCAGTCCCCTTTTTTGATACTCCCACACTCCAGTAGCTTACAGAACTGATTCGTCAACAAGAAATCTTCCGTGACCGTAGCAGGCGGCACGTCGAGAGCCGTCAAGAGCAGTGCCGCAGCTATACCAGTGCGGTCCTTGCCGGCAGTACAGTGAAAAACTGCCGGCTTCCCCTTCACCTCGTAAAGGAGAACTTCGAAGAAGCGCCGATAGGCCTCTTTGAAGTCTATGAGAAACGTCGTCGCCATACTGCGGAGAAGCGCCTCCGCCGTGGGACCGTCCAGCTCCGACCGAGAGCGAATTTCTCGCATGATAGTGACGGCCTCGATAGGGATTGGAAAGTACATTTCTGGGGACCATGTATACGGCGCGCTCTCCTTCTCGTGTGTTCCACGGAAGTCGATGATGCTCTTAATGTGGAGCTTCTCCAAAAGAATTTTCTGACCTTCCGGAGTAGCCATCGAGACATCGTCAGCGCGATAAATATGCTTGTACTTCACAACGAAGGCTCCATCGGAGGTGCGGTATCCACCCAAGTCACGGAAGCTTCTCAGCCCAGGAATGGGCACCACGCGTTCGTGGTGCGGCATGTCGGAACTAGAGAGAGAGAGTAAGATCTGAACAGTAGACAGAGCGAAAGAGGGGACGCGCGAGGATGTTGGAAAAGGCGAAGACCAATTTTTGACAAAACATACGAGAGAATCCTCATACACACGGGGAACAAACCCCCGAAGGGCGCCACCGATGCGCTGTGTTACACCCAAGCCACCCTGCTGTGCTGGAGGAATACACGTATGCCGTGCTTGACGACCTCGTTGGTATTTTCTTTTAGTAGTGGAACAGGATCCACCCCTTCCGAAAAAAAAGAGAAGCAAATGAGTAGGAGCACTGACCGTAACAATGAGAGAACGAAGGAGCAGCAATGCTGGAGGAATCGGAGGGCGCAGCACACCGAAACTGTTGTCAACGTCGCAAATCAGGGAAGATGCGGACATGAGAAGCAAAAAGCAGAAGAAGGAAGAGGGTGCAGGAAGGTAGCATAGATGGCCTGCTCTTAGCCCCACCGTTTTTTCTGCGTCTTATGGGCGGGGGCTCTCCCCGCTTTGAAGAGGAAAAGCTGAACGGAGAGGAAAATCGAGAGATCGACCTCCCTTTAGTCGATGCCCTCGACGTCAGATCCTGACGTGAATGTGCCGAATACATGTATCAGGCGCTTGCATCCGTGGATGCACCACCTCCGCCCTCCCATAAGGGACGCAAGAGACAGAGGAAGCGCTGCGGAAAAGTAGAGGGATACAGGAGGGGCAGAGACGAGAATGGTATTGAACACTGCTGAAGTGCCTGAAGACAGTGGAATCCCCACCGATCGAAGACCGGTACAACTGAAAGATGTGCGAGGCGGCGATAGCGGGGTGGAACGAATCAGAAGTGGGATGTGCGACGTCAGGGAGGGAGGCAGAAGGGGGGAGCTGTGACGAGACGAATGTGATAGTGTAGTAAACGCCCGCTTTCAAGATGTTCATGCCCTTTTTCGCTCCCAGTCTGCAATAAAGTAATAATGCAAGAACGGATATCGGAAAGAAATGCCGACGTTCATGTGCCGTACCGAGATAGCGGCTGTCACAGGGTGGGGTAAACAAGGATCAGGGACGAAGCCGCTTCAGAAGACATCATAATACTTTCAGACGAGTTCGACAGGGGGATCCTCTCGCCTCCATAATCTTCCCTCTGCTTTATCGCATGGTTGGCGCCTCCAAAGTTCCCTCTGTACGTTTATTCGGAAGATCAAAGAACCACCGTGCCTCTTACACAAAATAGAGCCCAGTTTCCAGCTGAAATGCGCGTGCATCGTGCAACTCCAAGTCTCCAAACCACGGAGTGTTCGCCATAGCTGCTGCAGCCGCCGTGGAGGATGCCAACACGAGATGACGTCCATCACATTTATGCAGCTCCTCCCTAATGGAACGTAGGAGAAAGACTAGCACCCGACTGGAGAGCTTCTTCTGCATGCACAAGTAGCGCGAGAAGGCGGTAGCGTACACAGACGCTTGTCGCTCAACAGAGGAGGGGGCATACGGTGACCCGACGGTGCGGGGGCAGACTCTGGTGCGACTCGCGGGCTCTGTATTCTCTCGAGCTTGATTGGAGCCCGTGCAATACAGTGCTGCAGTGAGAAGACGTACCGACGCAAGCAGAAGAAGCTCACTAATGGCGTCTTCGTCTCGCTGCATTTCCCCTCGATAGCAGCAAAAGAGCTGCACCACGTCCTGCAGCAATGCAGGGACTTCGGCTCCATATTTTCGAAGCAATAGACTTTTGTGTGACCAGCGGGGTTGCTGCTGCTGTACCCAGTCCTCCGACGACTCAAAGGATCGATCACGGAGGCAAAACATGCTCACCTGAGGCAATGCGCAGGTGAAGCTGTGACGGGAAGTCCAGCCCCCTTGTGAAGATGCGTGAAAGCCCTTCAGACGGGTCTTCTGGTCAGCAGCTGCTTGAACGGTGGTTACTGCAGAATCAATGGCAGCGAGTCGCAGATACGCCACTGCAAGTAGCCAGAGAGAGCGGTGAGGTGGCACGGCAGAAGTGCACGTAATCTTCGAAACGCTACTGCTTCCTTCAACAAGTGCAGCGTAGTGCTGGAGGACTTGTGTCAGGGCATTGAGGCTCTCCTCTCCCAAGGCCACAAAAGGTTTGACAGCATGGAGCTTTGCGGTCGCGGTGGTGATGGTCTGGTGATCCCCGTACAGACGCGAACAAAACACGCCAATTTGATGGAAGGTGAGGGAAATGGTGGGCGATGCAAAGCTCTCGCTGGGCGGTGCGGTAGAGGTGAGCGCATGTAGAAGCGAATACAAGTGTTCTAGGGCCAAACTAAACGCCTGAACGAAAAAAGTGCTACAGCTTTTGCGGTGGCGGGCAAGAGTCGCATCGGTGGGGAATTCCCGAAAACACGAGCGGTTTTCTGAGAGGCACACGCCCTGCGCCGCGTTTGTCCACGTCGACCAGCAGCGCCACTGTCGTCGCAGGCTTACTGGAGACCCGCCGGGAGCGGCACTGAGCGATCCTGGCCCAGCGCCATCAGACAGGAAATCCGAGGCGAGAAACATGGTAGCTGTTTTAAGCATTGTGACGCAGAGACTTTGAGGGAGGTGGGCGGCACCGCCCACCGCCGTGTGGAGGGCTTGCGGCTCTAGCAGCAGTTCAGCAATATGCGCTACGAGCTGGAAGACTGCAGTGCAATAGTGGCGCGGCTGGCTGATGGTGGTCTCACAACACAGATGCCGTGGTGCCTGTCTGCTGTTTAGCTGCCGCTGCTGCGCCTTCTCTGTTGTGCAGAATTCTTCACCGATGCCGACCTCAGAGTCGCCATCATCGACATCGTCTTCTGTGACTGCAACCTTGAGAGAGGGATGAAGTGCAGAAAGATACAGAAGGGTGAGCTGCAAAGGCACCAGTTGCTCTACCAGCTGATGCAGCTGAAGAAGTAGCTTTGCGTTCACTACAAAAATATGTGAGGCGTGCACCACTAGTTCATCAAGGTTCACGACGACTCTTGTGGGCTCCTCTAGCGATCCGCTGACGATGAGCTCCCGTAGCGCGTGCATGCGAGACGGTGCGGCCACATCGGTGTTGCGGGGGTAGCAGACGGTGCGCAGTGCCCAACTCCGCAGTATTTCCCCAACAACGGGTTTCCCGGTGACCCAGAGACGGAGAAAAACGTCGAAAGAAATGAGTGTCGTATAAACGATGCGTTGCGCAAACACTTCTCCCCCGGGCTGTACATACATGTTCCTTAGAAGATGGGTTGTTGCACTGCACGTGTAGAGGGTTCGCGTTCCTTCGCGAGGAAGCGTGACGGCCACGTCTGCAGCTGCCAGCGACGCCTCTTCCACAGGACGCTCATTGCTGTGCGCACCTTGCGCGCGTGAAGCTGAGGCGCGATCACCAACAGCCTCAGTAGCACCCAGCAAGCAATGGAGATGCCGTCCAGTAGCGGTGTATAGGGGGTTATCCGTGGCGTCTTTCTCTGTGTTCGTCCGTGAATTCGGTGCAGACGCGCCCATCATGGGAAATAGAGCAGGGACAGACGACGATGTCACGATGGCTTCTCCTGAAGAGAGACGTGATGCATTGGGCAGACGCGCCCCGCTCGAATGTCCATCGCGCACGTCACTTTTTTCGGAGGGAGGTTGGTGTAACGTACTGTAAAGGACCATCATTATCCACACCCAGATCCACCCGTCATGTTCACTGAGATAGAGGGGTGAACGAGGCAGCTGTGTCAGTTGTGGCACGCCTTTGATAAGGACGGAGGCATGCACTTTGACTTCCCGCAACTGTGTCTCAGCGTTCCAGGCTACGAAGCGCGCGTACCGAATGCATATGGCTTGCTGAGCATCGTAGAGATGCTCCAAGCGCTGAAGGAGACACTCCAGAGCATGCTGATCCGCGGTGATCGTCGGGGGTGACACCGTTGGCACCAGGGGTGCCGAGCGAGAAGGGAAGGATCTCCCTGAGCTAGTAAGCGCCTCCGGTGAAGAGCTGAACCGCTGCTCAAACGACACAGCGCGTCGGTGATGAGGCCCTGGGGGGCGACAACGCAGCTGCCTCTTCAACACATGAACGCTGCGCTTCGCTTGTTGGTAGAGGACAAGTGTGATGAAGATGAGGTTCATTACGGCGAGCGCACACGTTCGATCTACCGACGTCCACGTTGTAGCGTTTTCGTACAGTTCTCGAACATACTTGAAAGCGGTAGGGAGGGCTGCATTCGTGAGAGATTCTAACACGTCGACCCACTGCCATAAGGAGGGTCTTGATGGGAGCAGCCCCGCGCTTCTGTGTCCGTCTTCCGCGTTATTGAGTTGCTCCGTCTGGTCGGGCCACGCCGCCCTTGTCAGAGCGGCGTTCGTGAAGAGTGCAGCGCGTATTATCGTGGCCTTTTCGCGGTCTCTGACAGCGACTGTAAAGTGGAGGATTGCCTGGTCTACATCTTCCGTCAGGATGTCAGTGGAGTGGCCACATACACAACTATCACCTTCATCGAAGCTGCCACACCCCACTCCGCTGGTGCTAAAAACCTGGGACGGCATGGGCTCTTGATGCCTAGAACATTCACATGCACTCTCACCCCTTTCCCCTACTTGCATAATCTAAAAAGGGGGAGGACAAAAAAGCGAAAAGCGCGTTTTGGGGGACTGCGGAGAGCGAGACGACAAGGGGGAGGGGGGGGGGGATCATACGTAGAAGAAAATCATCGATGAAGGCGGCGAATGGAAAAGGAAAGAGTAGAAGAAGAATCTGCGCAGAAAAGCAGTCATGAGGTTCCTCGGACACCAGAGGTGTAGAGATGCACGGATACGATGCACGCACTCCTCTAACGCAGCCCTCTTCCACAGAGAAAATCACAAGACGTAACGGAAGAAAGAGGAAGGGAAGGGACGAGGGTGATGAAGCCCGTGCCAAACGGTCACAGCAAAAGCAGAAAGATTTAACCTCGATACAAAAGTCCTGGATGATCATCTATCGCTTGGTGAACATCGACAAGCTTTTCGTTTCGTCCTCTTTCCACGTACTCTCATTTTCTTTCGTCCATTTCCACCGGAATGACATCTGCACTCCGAGTGGGTTCATCGAACACCGAGACTCAACCGCTACGAGACAAGCACCGCCACCGCCACCTCGCCGAACACCAAACACACGGAGAAAGGAGGGAAACATCAATCCACTGATCCTCCCGCGCAATCGGACACATCGCCACTTGCCTTGGAGAATCAGGGTTATCATCCAATAAGATGATATGCATCACCTGTGGGGACAAAGCTGGAGAAGAAGGGTGAGCATGCTGGGAAGTGAATCACAAGACTGACGGCTCCTTCGTCTGACTTCCCGAAGCATCTTGGTGTCTCTTCCAGTTCGCATTAATTTTCTCCGCGTCTCGCAATTAGCAAGCATAGGCGGGGGGAGGGGGGGGGAGGGGAAGGGGAGGCAAGTACTCATTGTTATTCCCTTTTCCCCCTGACTCTGCCACCCACATATCCACCTTCCCGTTCGTATGCCGATACAAAAGTTCCGCACCTTTTCTTAAGGATGTGCCCTCCTCCACAATGGGAGGACACTTTCTTTTCTTTCTTCCCACCCTCACTGAAGATGTCCCCCAAAAGGAGTAAGTCGGACATGAGCATCGTAGCGACAACAATGCGCTTTGACCACCAGACCAAACATGAGACGCAGGCACGAAAGAGTGGTGGGTGAATGACTTGTAGGCCAGTCTCCCAGGATTTGCCGTACCCCCTCACCACATTTTCTTTCGTGCAGTCTTTAGAAACGATTTATTCTCCCTGCCATTCACACACTCACAGAGACACACAAAAGTGTCCCGCATAGCGCCTATATAAATATAACTATTTAAACCTACATCTTCATCACCTTCCGTTGTCCATCTGTTCTTTCACTTCTTCCTCATCGAATCAGGTCATCTTCACAGTCTATCGTGTGGCGCGAAAGCGTCGCAAACAACCCCTGCGAAACACAGGCACCTATGACAGCACACGTAACGGAGGAATGGCATGAAGAAAAAGAAGAAGGAAAAAGGGAAGCTAGACGCAAAGCAAAAACAAACACAAGTACAGAATTCACGCGAAGTGGCCGTTCCGACACACACACACACACATACACAGCAATTCCACGGAGGAAAGGGCAGGGAATGCGATGAATTACTGCAACACAACACACAAAAAAACCACCGTGCTACTTGTGTGTGGGAGCTCACCCGATGAGGAGCAGTCGTTGAAGCCCAGAAAAACTGCTCTATTTCGTGTCTTCCTCTCGGTCTCCTTCTTTATCTCTCTCTCTCTCTCTCTCTCTCGCTTTTTTTGAGGGCGAGGAAGGGTGGAGGGCAGAGAGGATGCAACCACAGCCAGAGACACCGGCAAGACTCGAATGAAGGTATGGGTGAGCGAGAATGAAAGGGAGGAGAAGGGAGTAAAGATCAGCAATGAAGCTCACTCATTACTTTGCCGATATTTACAAGCGGATTTTGTGTGTGTATGGGGGAAGGAGGAGGAGGAATACGATACGCCACAGAGAGAGGCACATACACCCAAGTTACTGTCGGCGGCAGTTTGCTGACCTCTGCAGCGCCTGCAAGCAACACCGCCGCACCCCTTCGCGCAAGCACACAGACGCCGATGTGCTTACTTTTTCTTGTTGGGGGAGGCAGTGGAGTGGTGCTGGTGGGGAGAGGCCGACTTTTGACGAAGTAGCTGCTCGCGGTAACGCTGATGTTCGGGGTTGATGTACGCAGGATCGTAGCTCGGGCCACTGGTGCCCATCTCCACGTTCTTGGAGCTCCCGCCGCGCACGCTGGATCGGCTCTTGGAATGCATAACTGACCGAATCATCTTCACAAGACCAAGCTTGACGGCGATCACGTAAGCCACTCCAGCGGCGATCGCCAAAAGGGTCAAGTAGGTGAGGATGGTGCGCGGGTCCGTACCAATGGGATCCTCCACCATGACCGAGGAGTTGAAGACCGCCATGTAATACGTCTGATTAGTTGCGGTGTCCTGGGCGTACAGGCCGATCACCAGGTTGTACTCCCCTGGCTCAAGGCGAGCATCTGGTGTGAACGTGTACTGGAAGCTGACCGTTTCGGACTGCTTCACCTCACGCGCCTGGCGCACCACCGAGAAGTTCTGAATGATCGTGTGGTACTGCTGCGCAGGCTGCAAAAGGCCAGTGACCAGAAAAACAATCTGTGTCGCATCATTTTCGTTGTTTTGAAATGCCAAGACGGCGTTGGCTTTCGACCCGGCGGGGAAAGTAGGGAAGGACTGCGATGTCGCATTGGGAAAGAGGGCGCGACCTACGTAGGGAGTATGACCCGCCTCTTCAGCAGCGCCTTGTTCCGCCCCCATTGCAAAATCGTCTTCTTCATCCGGCATTACCTGAGCAACAGCGAAGCTCGTGATGAGTAGCCCCAGAAGGGCAAAAAGTAGCACTCTGCGAAATGCACTCGCCATGTTTGCGTATTTTAGTGTATTTGTACTGGGCTGTTAATTTCTTTTTTTGTAGAAGGATGCGCTTAAGTGTGTGTGTGAGTAAGTGTGGTAATTGGGAGGTAGCCACGCCAAGAGTGACGTACCTGCACACGTTGAGACACGCGTAAAGGGTAGGAGGATAAAAAGCGCTTGATAGGGAGGACTAGGGAGACAACTTCCACGAAAGAAGGGAAACGTGGAGATGGAAACGGAGAAGTTTCTACGAACCTGTTACCAACTTGAAGATGGCGATCGTGGAGGGGGTGAGTCATTTTGCCCAGAAATGCAGGTGCGCGAGAACTGTTGGGGGTGGAGTAGGGGTTCTTAATTTTATTTTGAGGATGTGTCAAGATGCGCAAGCGCACGGACGTAAACCCACACGCATGCACACACGCGTAACCTGCACCTCCCCCCCCTCCCCTTACCATCTCGCAACAAAATCAAACGTGAGACCAAGAAAAGAAGGGAGGGAGGGGGCAACGAAGGGGGAGCCGGAAAACATTCACTGCTTCCCTTCTTTGGTTCCTCACTGCATTCGATACGGTTGAGAGACACGCTCAGCTTGTGCGGATCTGCGAATGGAAACGTATCTTTTAATTATGAACGGGCACACACTCGCACAAACACACGAAATCGAGGAACATCCCCCCCCCCCCCCCAGAGAATCAGATCCAACGGGGAGTTTGAAGTCGAGAGGATAGAGAGAAACGGCTGCAGAGCCTCAGAGGTGTGGTGCTTCACTGTTCATGCGAAAAACGGTCTGCTTTATTGCTGCATAATACTCCTGCGTTTTTTGAAATTGGTGTGATGGAACAGCTTTTCACCCGGAGGAGTCTCCCCTCCTCGACTCCACCGCAGGTCTGCCGCCCAAGCACCGACACCTCGGCGGATACCATTTGTAGGGATTACCTCATTTCACGATGCTGCCACCACCGAGCTGACCTTCGTCCTTGTGTTCTGCGAATGATGTCTTTTGCTGGTCACAGTCAAGCTACTGAGGGCCCATCGGGCACACACGGCGACAACAGCGCGGCTCGAGTGCTGCCCCCTAAATCAGCTTTTTACTTCCGCTTTGGCCTTTTCGATCAAGGGAATTAGAGATGATTTGATTGGTTTGAAGGTAGCGCCACGAACAACGATCAATGCAGTGTACCTCATCCTTGGTAAGCTCTGATGCACCGTAAAGGTCTTTACAACACAAGTTGAAGCACTCCTCCCGCAACGAGTTCATCATCGCCTCGATGCGGAAGGACTCCTGCTTTATGGCCAAGTTCATTGGTGATGATTTGCTACGCTGAAAAAGGAGGAAATAAGAGGATGGGTGAGGGGCGGAAGTAAATGGACAGAGAGAGAGAGAGAGACAAAGAAGGAGCGCACGCTGGAGAGAAGCTAGGCTGGCGACAGCTTCCCCTTCGTGTCTGTTTCGACGCGGCTGTGAAAGATGAAAGAGTCCCCGTATCAAAGTCGGATCAGCGGCAACTTTGGCGTAATGGTTCCCTCACGCACCTCCGCCGACAAGGACAGCTGTCCTTGTCGGCAATGTGGCAACAGATTGGGAAGCGATGACCAGAGGGAGGTCAGAGAGGCAACAAGGAAGCACGATAGAAGTTGAGAATGGAGGCCAAAGCAAAAAAGAAGTACACGAGATACTCATCCGAACCACTTCGGATTGTCCATAGTGCGCCCTTCTGAATGCGCAGCCGGTTGCCAAAAAAAAAAACCGCCCCTGAGCTGCAGTCTCGGAAACACTTTTTTTTTTGGAGAGACTCGTTCAACCCTGTTCCAGGGATCTTGGAAAGCAGCCTATCGAGGATGTGTGCGGTGGCGGTGATGTGGAGTGTACTATGGCGGACGGATTGTACTTACGCTGTCCTCATACCTCGAATAGCCGCCACCCCACGACCCCATAACCTTGCACGACCGCAGTAAAAGGGAGGAAGGCTTACTTTTGGAGACACCCTCCCTAGCTTAGGTGCGTGAATGCCAGTATTTTCTTATAGTTCGAAAGAATGTGAAATAAAACGTACGATACGGTACACCACCGTCTTCGATGACGTGAATACTTTCGTTTCGCTCGCCCCAGAGGAGTGATGCGCACACCTGCGTCCTCTTAGATGCCTCCCTATGTTCCCCATGCGTCGGTCTCGGTTACACGACACAGTCGAAGGTAGCTGCGAGAAGCATATCTGAGATCTTGGTAGAAATCGTCCGTTGTGGATCTGTCAAAACACAGCACAATGCTGAAGCAAAAACACCAACGAACGAGCATGGAGCAAAACAAGCGATGTTAACAGGATGACCCGTTCGGCCCTCCAGACCGGCACATTCTCTTAACTGTTCGACCTCAACACACAAAATAAAAAAGGCAAGGACGAGCACACCATTTGCTGAATAAAAATTGTGGAGAGTGAAGGGGAGAAGGGCAACATGTCGGGGAATTTCAGACGGAACGTCGCATGGACTGGCCGACTACATCTCTGCAAGGAGCAACGCGGGTCCGATCAACAGATCTGCCGAACACGGTCCATCTTTTCCTCAATGACAAGGAGCATACAGAAAATTCACGTTGAGACAACGAATCGTTTCTTTCGCACCTTGACTCACCCAAGGTTGTTTTGCCTCCTCGCCCTCCCTTTATCTTTTCCGTTTATCAAGCTTTCCAGTGCACGCTGCAGCAATCACAGTAACAACAAGAGCCATCCAGCTCCTAGGCATCCATCCGCCCTTTGTTCTGCGGGAGTGGGCCAACCCTAATAGCTCTGCTCACCTTTTTTTGTCACCCTTTACCCCATCCCAACTTTTCCTACTCTTGCCTCTGCATTCGTTTGGATCGGTCAAACCTCTCGTCTCACTTTTTTTTTGGGGAAGGGGGGAAACAAAAAGGAGGTGTACGAACGAGTGGAGAAGAGGGGCGATGGACAATGCTTACGAAGCAGCACAGCGGAAGAACGAGAGTGGAGAGAGCGGTGCCAGGGAGAGAAGCAAAGGTGAAGTGCAATACCATCCCCTCCAATATATGTATCATGCATCCGTAGAGCCACTCATGCACACACACACACGTGTAGGAACTTTGGTGCACTTCTATGCCGTCCATCGGAGTGGTAATGGGAAAAGGGGGAACAAAAAGCTCACAAGAGAAAAGCGTTCCTCGATGATGCGGCCTTCCCACACACCTCCTCCAATCAGTGCTGCCGCACAATGTCGATGGGGAAAGCCCGAGAAAGGGTAACGCACGTGGAGCAGCCGCCTTTGTTTCCCCTCCCCCTTTTCTCGACGCTTTCTTGCAGCAAAGGAACGGTAGAAGGAGGGGGGGGGGAGGAGGAGCAAAAGAAGGGAGAGAAAGGGAAAGCAAGGGGGAGGTGCACCACTCAGAAAGCTGGAGAAAAGTTGTCACGTGCAACCTATGAGTAAGGGAATCAAACGCTATAAGCCAAGCTTCTGCCCGCAATAGTTGCCCTGGTATCGACATTTCCTTTTTAGAACCGCGCGTGAAGTTCGCGTAGTCGCACAAGACGCATCCACTACGCCTTCCACCCTATCCTGTCGGTATGCCCTCCTTGCTTCCTCCACGAAGTGCACCGCTTACCACCCAATTTTCGACGGCTCACGTCCCTCCTGGAGGCCTCACCGAGATGCCGTCAAAGCACGGTGATCGGTACCGATCACCGGGAATCCAACGAATACTCTTTCGCACGCGAAAACACAGGTCGATATATTGCGGTTACACACCATCTTCGCCAATATGGGAAGGGCGTGGCCCTGTGCAATCATAGTTGCTAGAATTTGGCTCAGCCCAACGTCGGGAGATGCGACCAGCGTGCCAGTTGCCCCCAGCACACCACCGGCACCGATGCTTGCCGTACCACACAGCGGAGATGCGACGAGGCTCTGTGAAGTAGACGAGAATACGTTGGGTCGAACAAATCCAGTCAGCAGCGGGCTGCGGCACGCATTTAAGTGGCGCTGCGTAAAGCCACGCCCCATATAGAAGACCGAGCGGCGCATACGTACAGACTGCCGTCAAGACGCTTTCCTTTCTTTATTTCCTATGCTTTTCCTCTGATTCCTGTATAGCGAAAAGTAGGAGCAGCGCGGACGCGAGGCCAGAGACAATTATCTTCGTATTTATTTTTGCATATACATATATGTATATATATTATCCTAAAGTCTTTCCAATGAGCTGGTGAGGGAGAAAGGGGGGAGGGGGAGGGGGGAAGTTCCGATATTCTTTCGTGCTCCACCGCCACCCTGACACGTGAGACGGGTTTCTCTGACACGCAGCCGAGATGTGGGAGAAGGCCAGCAAGTAGCAACTTCCCAAAGAGAGAATGCACAGGAAAGTGAGAATAATAATAGAGAGAGAGAGTGGGGGTCTTCTTTCCCGCGCAAGTACGTGAATTAAGAACGCGTGCACACTTTCTCTTTTTCTTTCCGATGTGATTTGCGTTGCTGCAGAGCTGGATGCTTCCCGTGCAACAACGAACCGTAACAGCCACAGCCACCACTTCCACACAGCCCCCCCCCCCCCCCAGTATCGTAGCAAGAAACGGTAGCAAAGCCGTTTAAAACACACACCGGTACGGCCACGAAAAGAGGGACAAGAGGAGGGCAGAAGAAACGGATGTGGGTAGGATGACAGGGGGGAGGAGATGCAAGCAAGATGCGAAGAAAGGCGAGCGGCTCACACAAAAGCCCATAGATAGACGCACCGAGACTAGCAGCAATACCTTCGGAAAGGGTGGCCCAGGCAAGAGCTACCGCAGTCATACGCCTCCCCCCCAGCAGAAGCATCGGAGAGCATCTCTGGAGCGGTCCTAGTGAAGGACCGAGAGAGGTGGAGACAGAGAAAGATGCGTTTACGAGCTCATAGGGTGGATGGTACGTCCACGCAAGAGGGTCTTCGAGGGAACAGCTCTTCCGTAAAGAGGTGGAAGGACCAGAATACTCCGCGGCCCTTTTCCACTTCAATTCACCCCCCCCCCCCCCCCCACCCACCTAACCGCCAGGATTTTCCCGCTATGAGCGGTGCACGTCGACGCACGAGTACATGCGCTTGCCGCAGCTTCGATCGGCATCCGATATACACACACATATATATATATATATATATGCATATCGCCAAAACATTCATTAATACACTGTGATAACAAGCTGACGTGTCCGATTAGAACCCAATCGGAGTTCGTTACTCTCCTCGCAGACCAGATGCGCTCAATTGTCAGATCCAGCATTTCACTTCTGCTGACTTCACGCCACACCTTCTTCTATCAAGTAGCCGTGGCGTCACCCCAAGCAGTCGAACCCCAGACACGCGGCCCTGAAAAAAGGGGGTTTCTCAGTCGGAGAGATCTACACGGGGGCAGGATGAAACAAAACGTCCATCCACCCAAAGGAGTCGGCGCGTAGCAGCGCATGTAGAGAAGGGGAAAGAAAGAAGGTGGGGATCCGAAAGTTAGGCGGGCAAGGCGGGAGGTGCCGGCCGGCCCACCGCGTGTCCCCCGTGCCTCTTCCTACCCCATCCTCTCCCGTGGAGAAGACACAAACGGAACTTCGTCGCTGGAAGACGCCACGTCGTCCTTCGACGGCGGTCGCGCAGCCGAAGCAGCAGGTAAAGGCTCCACCACATCTATCTCTTCTCCCTTGTCCACGCCGTCTGGAGCGGCGAGGTCACCCGTGTTGTCGTCCTCCTCTTCATTCCAATCATCGTTCCATTCCTCTGGCTTGGCATTCACATCGTCAGGGGCGATGTCCGCAAAAGGGTCGTTGGGTACCTTCCGCGTGAGGACCCCTCGCGGATGTGGTTTGAGCGCCCATGGCGACCTGGGACGCGTTTCCACGGCGGGCCCAATGTAACGAATGAGAGAGGAGCCGAGGTTGTTGCGGTCCCGCTGCACCACAAACCACATCGGTAGCTGCTCTGCCAGATGAACGAAACTTCCGATACTCCTTAACATCGATCGCGCGCTTCTGGGCAAGCTGCGCGTCAAGGCGCCATCTGACACGCTCCGAGACGAGAGAATCGCCATGAACTTAATAAGATGCTCAATAGTTGTGATGCGTGGCTGCAGCAGATGTGGCGATGGGGCGGGGTCCTCCGCTCTTCCAATAACAGCTTTGTCGTGGGCGAATAACTCGTAGACTCTGAAATATCCTTTTTGCCGCTCGAAGAATTCGCGGCGGAACTTGCGATTTGGGACAGGCCGAAATTTTGGGTCCAGTTCAGAAATTTTACCCGCACTTTCACGAATAGCGTCAATCACCACTACTTGCCCTGGTGGGATGCCGCTATGCATGATCTCTGCGTAAACAGCCTCGCTGATCACTTCTTGTGTAGTACCGCTTCCGAATTCATTGGACTTACCGAAACCTCTCAACCCTGCGCTATCATTCTGCGCAGGAGAGGACGGCAAATGCTTCGAGAACTGCTTCTGTTTCTCTTCTTTTGCCGCCAGGAGCGGGGTGGAGATCAGGTCACCCTGAAAGAATAGAAAAAGGGTGTGCGTCTTCACGAAGGCGGTTATAGCATTCACAGCGCTCGCGACATCTTCCAGGGGGGTGGGTTGCGTGGCCGCGGCATCCACTTCCTGAGACGCAGCGTGACCCGCTGTATCAAACACGCTCACAAGGGCCTTCTGCAAGTCATCAGGGAGAGAGCTGTAGAGATCCTGCGGAGACAATGGCCCCTTGTCGATCAAGATGCGCTGCGAATGCAGCAGAACGCGCGGCAACGGCGAAGTTTCCATCGTCAACGACGAAGGTTGCGCCGCAGCGGGTAAGAAAGACCACGGCCGTACACGACCGGTGTCGAAGCTTACCTCCCACAAGTGCCGCAGTCGATCAAAGAGAAGAATACTCACGCGGGTTTCGCCACCAGCAGCAAGACCGTAGAACGCTTCGATTGAACTGAGGAGGTCGCGTGGGACGAACTGGCGCAGATCAGCCACGTCTATACCTTTGCAGAGCCGCAAGTACTTTACCCTGTCCGCGGCCGCTTCACTCTGAAGAAAACGAGTGAGTTGGACCGCGAGAATCGAGGGATCGTATCGATTGGCCGGCATCTCGGGTGCTACCATTTCAGCGATATATGTTGGTACGCCGTGCTGCAGCAACAACGGCTCTGGCTGCAGTAGCCGCACGAACACCGCCATTGGCGAATTGGCGAAGACGCGGATGTCCACAAATTTAGCGGGTAACTTCTGAAAAGCACATCGCACGTTCTCCAAGGACGGCGTATCGTGATCGAACATGTCCTCTGTCAAGTTGGATGCCGTGGCGCACTCCAGAATGTACGACACTGGAACGTGGAACTGCGAGGGCACCACGGTGGCCAGCCACAGCTGAAGCCGCGTGCACTTCACATTTTCCGCCAAACTACGCCCCGGTGGGGTGGCACTACTTGGCCCCGTCAGCGTCATGAGCCTTTTTTGGTCCCGCAAGCGCACCTCATTCGACCCCGGCCCTAAAAAAAAAACATTCCGGTACATCCTCAGAAACTTTTGGAGCTGGACGGGGGTCACAAGAGACCAACTGGAGAGCGCCTTCGCGAGGGTGTCGATCGTAGGGGAGGCGGAGGTGAAGCCAAACCTCCTGGTAACGGGGGAGCCAAGCATCTGTGAGGCTACGGTCAGCAGCGCAATCAGTCGAAGCCCCATGTCTCTGTCATCTTTCTTTCGAAACGGGAGTGCCATGTCGTTGACCATCGCCACATGCACACCGCCGGGAAGTTGGACATCGCAAAAGTTAAGCGGGCTGCTCTGCAAAAAACGCGCTAAGCCACCGCTTTCTCTGCCAATTTTCTCGAGAAATTCATCGCCTAGCATGGTGCTGAGCTTGGAGATGGGCACCGGCCCCGTTGAACGAAGGAGGGAGCGAACGTGCGCTACAGATGTTTCCGCAAACGGTTCGTTTTGTCGTTTCTTGAATACACTCGGTCGACTGGCCGTGTGCAAGCGCGAGCATTTCAGGGTGTCACTTGGAACGGTGGCCGCGGCAGGATGATGATAAAGGCTCCTGCGCCATCGGCGAAAGGAGTACAGCAACACGGAGGGGTAGCTTCGCGCGCTGCTGTGTGCGCGGGCAATCCCTGAAGAGGAATTGCAGGTGAGGCCCACCGTCGCTCGCCAGCTTCGCGCCACGTGAAAGGAGCAGAAACGTGTTTTAATCATTCGCTATTTTTTTTTGAGCAGCGGCGCATCGAGGGCATCCACACCCTTTTTTCCTTGGCAGATGAAGGATACGGAATGTCAAAATAAAAAGAGGCAGAATGTAGAAAGCAGCAGATGAGTGATTGAGAGAACGAGAGAGGAGTGACTGGGCCAGCACCAAGGTTGAGAGCAATGCAGGATGCCACGCGTTCACACCGTCCACTTGATTATGCGCATTGCGTCAATGCCTCAGATACGGAGAAAAGCGTGCGAGAGCTCACCACTTCGAGAGAAAGTACCGCTGAAGTGTGGCATCGTCCGATCTTATAGCGCGAGGATGTGGCAAAAGGGAGAGGTGCAAAAAATTTCACGAGCTTTTTTCTGCCATTTCACCCGCGCCGGAAGAGATCGTGAGGGAAGCTCTTCTGACCAAAGGCATCAGCCTCCGGCCCTCGGGCATTGCACCTCACACGAACCCCGGAACACGATACCTTTTCAGCCGCCACGCACGCCAGACCCGCCGTGTTTCGACTCACTGACTCGACGCATGCACCACTTACGCCTCCCTCCCTTTCCCGCCTTCGCCGATCGACTGCAAAGTGCACACTTCCTAGTCGATAGGGTCCGCGCCGTCTCTTCGCTTCGCGGAGGACCAGCATGACGACAGCGATAATTCCAGCAGTGGTCGTCCGAGTGATGTGCTGAAAAAGGTTACCTGCGAAGAAAAAGAGGCGCTTCCACCCTCGAAACATCAAACCAGACGCCTACGGGAGAAAGGGAAGGGAATAAGGAGAGATTGCCACTGCAGCGCACCTTTTTCTGTGAGACCGAAACTCCGTCAACCGCAGCTGCCGTAGAATTTAATGATACTCGAAAGAAATTACCTCTACCCCTCGCTGATCACCGAGCACACATATTACAGAAGGTGGCGCTAGGGGCCTCACTATCCAATGTTTTCTTTAGTACCTAACAGGAATAGGGATTCATCTCTTAGGGTCATCGCACAACCTTCGTCTTGCCTGGTATGATGTGTAAGAGTGGAGTGCGTAGGGTCTCTCGCACACCCAGAGGAAGGTGGCACAGCATACGCCAGAGATTTCTGGAGCACATGGGGCGACAAAGTTGAATGAGGAACCTCTCACGCCACGGGTTTCCCCGTTTGTCGATCGGAAGTCCAGAAGTGGGGGGGGAGAGAAGAATTGTCTGCAAAATGCCTCCCCCTGCCTCGCCAGATGTGGCCAAGGCGCCAATGCCTCGGTGACAAAGCTTCGCATGCTCAGTGTCGCCTTCCGAACGAGGGACAGAACAAGGGCCCGCAGAAAAGGGCGATGTGCGCTTTTCGCCTGCGGCAGAAGTGGACAGCATGGGACGCTGCAACATCCCCGAGAGCCTTTAACGAACACTGCCGTTGTGATATTTCCCTCACCCTCTCACGAGCGCTACAGCGCGGTTTGAGGGGATCACACCGGCCTTTCTGGCTGGGGATTTAGTCATGAGCGACGTGCGCTATCGTCACGCCGTGAACGCAAGACCTGAAAGGGGAGCAGTTGCGCAACGCGCTGGGCGGCAAGTATATCTCCAGCAGCTCTCTCCCACGTTCCACTTTTCTTCTTCGTCAGGTTGCGCGCCGACCTAGGAAAGAAGGCGAACCCGGGAAGGAATCCTGGTGCTTCAACACACCTCTACATCGCCACCCGGTAGATGTGCAGGCCCCTACTTCTTTTTCTCCACAGGTGCAATCGACCCGTAGCCTTTGCCTGGTTCACCCTGGACGTGCAGCTCTACGCTCGCTCACCTCCTACATTCCACAGACTTCGTGAGGTCGGAGATATCCGCTGTTCCCTCTTCCTCCAGTTCAATGTATATATATATATATATCCCTGTGTACCTCCATTGCTGGGTGACGTACACTGTGCTCTCCTTGCGAACGGTAAGCCGCTATCCTTATGCAGAACGTTCGGATATGTGGGTGAGGGAGGCGAAGAGCGCGTAGGGAGAAGCACTGAGAGAGAAGAAAGCCCCTAAAAAGAATGGCGTGATCGTGAGATGGTCTAGCGGTAGCGCTGCAAGCACTTCTTACCCTCACCAAAGCGAACCCAGCCGCGAACGCGACAACGTTTTATCGTGCGCTTACGAGGTCTTGAGCGAGGTAAAAGAGACTTTGTCCAATCGCCATACCTACCCCGACCCGCAGGGAGCCCCAGCCGATATTGAGACGGCTGTTCGCCCACCTGCACATGGCGACCGGATGATGACGAGATGCCCAATTGGATGACAGCAAAGCGGATGCCAAGCGCGTAGTCCACAGGAGCAGCCGTCCGCTCGCATTTTCACCAGTCGCTGTGGACGCCGTGGCCGCTACACCCGAACTAATATTGCCGCGACGCCACCGCAGCTCTGTGGATGAAGAGGAACCAGAAGGCGTTGGCGGCGATGATGCGTAGGAGCGGTGTTCCGTCTCACTCAATTCTGGTACACCGTGGCGATCAGTATAGCTTCGCCCGTGCCGGTAGATGTAAGCCATCTGTGTACAGAATGACTTCAGCAAAGGAACATAGCCCAGCGGGATAGCCCCAGGCGGCGTGCCGTACACCACAGAACGAACATAATTGAAAGGAGAGCTCAGTATCGATGCGAGCACAGCGGCGACTAGGTTGGAAATGAATGCACAAACACCACACTTCTGCGTAGGGTCCATCAGCACCACCGGGGAAGCGTTGCCCGGGCCGGCGGCGGCGGCTCTACGAGATGCAGAGAGTTCCAGTGTCGTCGAAGAAATCTCCATGCCCGCCTGTACCGCTGTTGGATCAGCCAGTCGAATGGCACAGGTGCCTGCCGAATCTCCTGGAACCGCTGCCGTCGTACGGCTATTCAGCATGGCGTACGCTACATTAACCCGATCATAAAAGAACCGCTTCCACGCTGTGTCACGCCGACTTGTTTCGTAGACGACGCCGAAGACGCTATCACGGACCATCGTGGTGACACACCCGCGAAAGAAGATCGGTAAACCACCTTCATTGTACATGAGACGAGCCGTCCGCCAGAAAGTGATGCCCCGATCATCCGTGCTCCACATGCGGAACTTGACGGCCTGAAGTGTGTTCAGGGCGAGCCCATTGACGGAACCTGCCGCCAGCCCAATCGTGAGCGAATGTAGCTGCGGAGCAGTATGGGCTTGAAAGGTAGCGGGGGCGTAACGCTCGATGGCGATACGCACCGTGTCTTGCCAAAACATGTACGACGCCCCGACGAGTGTTCGATACACCGCCGCATTCATGAAACCCTGAAAAGGGCGTTCGAAATTGCGCTTGTCGAGAAAACGGCGCCGACGGAACTTAACGCGGACGTAGAGCGCTCGGTCGATCGGATTAAAGAGAATGGCCTGCGTGGCCCCGCTTAGCAGCGCGGGTCCTGCGGTGTAAACGAGGAGATTTTTAGGGTGGCTTTCCGCGATGGGACGGGACTGTTGACGGCCGTTTTGATCCGCGCTGAGGTCGCTCGAAGTGCTGCTGCCCTCTTCCGCACTGTGCCAAACGCTGCTCGTGAGACGCGGTGATACCGGTGTCATCGGTACGGCCGCGAGTACCCACTCCCACACCTGCCTGTACACGCACCGAAGAGAAAGACAGGGAGAAATCTCCACAAAGAAATCAAAACGGCAGAAGGGATTCCACGTGCTGCGATAGAGAAAGTCTGTTAATACAGATGCTGTGGTGAACGAAAAAACCGAGAGGCAGACACGGGGTAGAATTCCATAAGCTGCAGAGAACAATCTCAGGAGCTGCGCAAAGAGAGAGAGAGAGGTGTCGAAAGAGGGATCGACGCCACCGCCGCCACTTCCATAATGTGAAAAGCAAAGAAAAAACAGCGGAAATCTATTTATATATAGAGAGAGATATTCCTCTACACAATTTGGGTTTGCATGTAGGCTAGTTGACGGAAGGAAGGTGATGCTCGTAGCAGTGGTAGCCAGCCACCTCCGCAGTATAACAGTGAAGGCTTCGCGGCAAAGTTATGTAGGTCCGCAAACAAAAACTGTGCGTGCCTATATATATATATATATATGCAAGCAGAGAGATAGAGAGCTGTAATAAGGATTTCTTTCAGGTGGAGCGACGTGGGAGCATGATGTGTTTTTCTGTGTGCGCGTGTGTGTGGAGGGTATAATAGCTAAACGGTGGGGAAGCGGGGGAGGGAGGCAGCGAGGGAGAAGAGCAACACCGTTGCCGTAGACGTAGGAGGCTTCTACTCAGCCCTTGCCTCACTGGTGGGGAAGCTAACAAATTGACCGTTGCCACCGTTACTCTCGGCGCTTCTTCGGAGTAGAACGAGAGAGTCGGGGTGTGCGTATCAGAGCGTCGCGTGCACAACAGGATTAACGCGGCGATTATGGCGATGGCGGTGAGTGCCGTAGGAAAGGTACGAGGGGAGGAGAGAAAGTTGCCGTGCCGAGTTCTGTTGAAGATCGGCCACCGGGGGTGGGGTGGGGGTGGGAAGCATAGCTCACTCCACACAGAAGGGGGGATCAAAGTAGGAAAGTAAAGGGGGTGTCTGATAAGGGGGTGGAGAAAATAAAGAGGTCGCATGAGCGGATCGTTCAAAACATCTTCCTTAACGTAGTTTACATGTTGAACTCCCTCGGATGAAAGAGAAGAGAGAAGATGTGGGGGAAAGAACAGCACTTTTCACCAGCCTTTCCTCATGTTCAAACGACACACAGCACGCAAGGCGAGCTCCATCACATTCTAGCATCAACGACACGCGCATACGTGATCTATACTAAGGGAGGGAGAGGATACGCTTGTGCCAGCATCGCACCATAGTTGAGAAACTGCTTCCTTCTGTTGCTCCTACACGCTCTCAGATGTACTTTCGCGCAGCTTCTTCAAAGGCCGATGTCGACCTTTCTATTTTGAATCTTCACTTTGTTTCGCCTTTCTGGCTCGTGCATGGTGAGAACCTTGCTATTTAGCGACGCCATGCGCAATGCTTTACCTCTTTAGCTTTTGCTTCCCCTCTGCCACCTTTCAGTCAAGTTCACCAGACGTAGCACAGCTTACCGAGTGACACAGGCTTCGAAAACAAATGATGTCACGCAGTCTTCGCCATCAAACACACCAAAAGAGTCTTTCCACTTCTCTTTCCCGCCATTTCCTTGTCTTGTAGAGGCCCTGTTTGTACGTAGGGGGACCCTCCCATGGATACTTCATGAAACCGTCAGCCCGCAGCAAAAAACCACAACAAAAGAGAGAGATTAGGTGGCGTATCCTCTACAAGCGACACAGGCACCGATCCTCGTACACATTGAAGGGAACGTTAACGGAAGAGTGTGCGAGAAGAAAAGCGGTAGTGAGGATGGGTAGCAAGTGACGGGATGGACGCAACAGTAACACGACATCGGTGCTCTGACTGTCTCGGTCAGTGTCAGTGGATGCAAAACTCGAAGAAGGAACAAATGATTGGCACAAAAAGATAATTCAACTCGTTTGGAAGTCAGGGGAGAGTGGTTAGTGGAACTTCACACACATATACACACCCTATTATCCTCCTCCTTTTCTTCGCGCTTTGTCCAGCGGAAGGGGCCTTCGAACCACGTCACGTTGCAGTTCTCATTGCACATATTCGTAAACGTACACACCACCTTGCATGCCCCTGAAGTCGACGTCGCGAGTCTTGATTCGGCTGATCGAAGCGTGACTTCCACATGTGTTTTTACTTGTAAGTGACCCTCCGCTGTAGCACCTGTGATAGTCTTGCCCCCTGTGCTCCCTTCTCCAATTACTGGTGCGTACAGACTTCGGTTGCACCATCGCTTCGTCAATTCGTTGACAGGATCGGCATCGATTCGCCCTTCGCAGGATCCTTCCCTGGGTAAGGGCAGAACACTGTCGAAAGGAAGATCGTAGCGCATGAACGCCAACCTACCTTCCCCTTCCTCTACAATTCAGGGTGTCTACACACAGACACAGACATACATACTTTCCTTGCGGAAAAATTGCATACCTACACGTTCTCTCAACCGTGCCAACCTACACACACACACACACACACACACACAATCCACACCCATAAATCACGCTCATCCTCCCCAAGCAACAACAAAAAGGGACAGAAAAATGATTTCCTTTACCATGAGATTAGCCACTGGAGGTTCACGCTTGCAGAAAGAGAGAGAGAGGGGGGGGGACAAGTAGGGATGGGGGGCTTCTAAAAGTTTTTTTACCCAACAAATACCCCAATTTCCTAGTCCGTTGATCCGATGGGAAAACTGAGCCTGCGTCACACACGAAGCCATTCCCGAGAGACTTAATGACGACGACCGTCACGACGCGGCCGCCGACCATTGTTGTTGCTGTTATGATGATTTGTTTCCTGGCGCTGCCGTTTCTGCTCTGGAGCTCGCTGGCTGTGACTGCGCTTCTTCGCACCTTCGACAGCCCGTGACCCTGGTGGAGGCGGCATTGAAGCTCGCGGAGTATCCCGGTCTCGTTTCATTGCTGGCATCTTGTTGGGACCGTGCGTCCAGCTCTCTTTGATCTCACCGAGTGGCAGCCGCTTCGCCGCGAATGCCTCGGTGATCGTTTTGATGTTGCTCAAGCTGGCTACCGCATTTGCCCCTGCTGCGTCCGCTTCCTTTTTTTGCGCTGCTTTCTTCACGGCGAACACCACTTCGTTGTGTACGGTTGCAGCAGCGTGTGCTGCTGCCGTGGCGTTGGCGTTGAAGCAAGAGTCGTTCAGCTTCTGGAGTACCTCAGCCGACTTCTTACGCGCGAGCGCGATGGCAGCGAAGAGGAGCGCTTCCACTGTGATAAGGTTAGCTGACGTAAGAGTATGATGCATGTGCTCCATGAGCGCTGCCACCTGATCATACACGTACGGGTACAGCTTGTCCGCACCCTCAGTGGTAGCGAGGCGACTCGCAAGCAGCAGCACCTTCGCTACACTTACACTGCGCTCCTGCGTCGCATCGATGGGCTTGGAGAGGATGCCTGCGGCTTCAAGCGCGGGACAGAGGTCATACTCTGCGGTGGCGCCAACGAATCTCCCGATAATGGAGACGGCTTCTATATGGCGATCGTCGTTCATAGGATGTGCACGAACATACCAGTCCAAGAAGGGAAGGTTATCCTTCTCTGCGTTGATAGGGAGGTGGGCTGTGAGACGGGCAAGCTGGGAAAACTCATGGACGTCTACTGTACCTAAGACTCGTTGCAACAGTGGCTCCGCAAAGCGCTGCGTCTCCTCTGTCCAGTGAGAGCGCTGGCTGGGGGTCATGATGAGACGAGATAGCCGTGTGAGGGCCATGTGTCGCTCCTTTCGAATCTGTTCCTCGTCGTCCTCCTCACGATCGAGGCTCAACCAATGCAGTAGCTTCGCCAGAACAGAGCGGAACGCACTGCTCGTCAGCGAGTCCAGCGACTTCGCAGCCGCTCGGCGCACGCTCTCTGGGAAAGCATCACTGTCGATCATCACTTGCATGAGCACATCCGCACCTTCACGAGCAAGGTACTCCCAGTTCTTGTCCACCACGGACACGGGGCCCAGACCAGCGAACGCCTGCACAGCTGCGATCAGCAGCTGTGGCGTGTTGTCTGCACCACCCACAATTTTGACAAGTGACGTGACCACCTTACGCAGCGCGTTATTGTCACGCACCTCCGCAACGTGTTGACCGATAAACTCGAGGAACCTCACCCGTAAGAGAATTGGTGTATCCACTGACTCTGCAGTCTGGACGAGCTCCAAAATTTGTGGGATATACCGGTTAACTTTCGCGCTGTCGGTGGCGAGGATCGTCTGCAGCTGACTATAGATCTCCGTGGTGGAGCCTGATACAGGAATCAGAGCTTCTGGTTCTGAGGGAGCTCCAGCTCCCGTAGCTGCCTCCGCAGACTCTGTCGTTACGGGCGGCGTCGTTTGCGAATCAGTAGCAGGAGCCATCATCGCCTCACTGCCCCTGTTCAGTCCCTCTTCGGGGGCCGGAGAAGTTGCCGAATTCGCCTTACGCTTGGGGGCCATCCCTGAGCACACTTTTCGAACAGGGTGTGGTGGACGACGGTCACAAAAATCAGTTCGGACAGAGCACAGAAAGAGCAAAGCAGCGATGCTGACGTGAGAACACTTCCTGATGAAGGAAAGGTGGAGCGAATATATCCCCCCCCCCACACACACAACAACAAAGAGAGCAAATATAGTGGAGAAGAGGCAGTGTGAAGCAGGCGAATTTCCCCAGCCCCATCCCGATAAAAAACAGGAGGAAAAGAAGATCGTTGAGGGCAGGAGGATATCGGGAAGGAGTGAATAAGGAAAAGGAGGAGACGAGGATGGGGGAAGGGGAGGTGACCTCGATCTCCATACCCTCACGCTGGAGTGGCGGGTGATCCTCATGGAAGAGGGACACGTGCACATGAGCGCCTCGATGGGCTCCCTCCTACTTGGCCCACGAACCCTCTGTTGGATTCACGAGAAGGCGACGGTAAAATGTAGAAAGGGGGGGCAAGGGTTCCCGTTGAGGTGGGAAGACCGAGAAAGACTACAACCCAACGACGAGACGGACCCCTTTCTCCGCTCTCTCGCGGTGAAGTATCACGCAGAGAGAGGTTAAACTGACGCGCCGTGAAGAAAAAAAGGATGATCTGCCCCATCGATAAAGCCCTCTTTAAAAAAAAATGAATTGAACAGAAGTGCCTCTTCGATATGCTAAGATGAGCACAACAACTGAAGTCACAGAACACAACAATAACAGGGCGAGCGAGGAGAGTTACCCCGTCCCTGGACTCCTCAGGGTACAGAACGAAAAGGGAAGAAGAGAAATCCAGGCGTGGTCACCATTCATCTCCGTTCTTCCCCCGTCCCACTGATGCAGTCGTAAGGTCCATTCTCCCGCATACGCGTAGCGTAGGAGGTCCGGGATGCTAAGACCCAATGGAGAGAAAGTGAGAAGTGAGCAGATACAACACGAGCAGCCTCTACTTTTTTCTCCAACACGTGCTCTCTCTTTAGCAAAAGGAGCCCGCATCTGAGGAAGACGAGCCAAGTTCGTTTGCCGCGACCTGTCACACGAACGTATGCTGCAGGCCCTGCAACTTAGAGTGACACTTCTAATGCAGCCACATCCCGGCATGCCTGTTCAAACGCATCTGCAGCGTCCGTGCTCGATGCCACAGGACACGCTGCACTCGAAATCGACGACACCTGAAAGAGCAAGGATGGCCCTGTGCGGCTGCAACTGAGATGATAGCCGGAGGGGTTCAACTGAAAACTACGTCCATAAACTGCCGGAGACTCCATCAGCTCGAAGCGCAGCGTGGGGCGGGAAAGCCTGTCAAACGTTGGGTCACGATAAAAGTCCGGCACACGGCCCAGTAACCGCTCCGCCGTCCAGCGCAGCGCCAGTAAATGACCTTGGGTGGTGCATCCATTATGGACGGCACGTCGCGCGCGGGCGTACCGCTTGAGGGCAGCGAAACACGCTTCTTTCTGCGCTGCGGTGTCTGATCCGAGCATGCTCAGCAGAAACGCAACGCTCTCCGATGTGGTGAGTTGCAGCTGCTCTCTGCGGCCGCGTCGGTAGCGATGCATGTCAATTTCCTGCACGCAGCATACAGGCTGCTGCTGCAACCGCCAGAGAGCCAGCTGCGCCGCCAGCTGAGTTGTGGCCTCAGCGGTGGGTGTTGCCACAGTAGCAACGTCGAGAGCCCTCGAGGCTACATTTAAACGATCCCGCTCGATCTTCATCCGCGAACTGACACCGTGTGCCACGGCCTCAAGATCGGCAGGAATGTGCCATTGCAGCTGCTTCAACGGATGCATCGCCGGGGAATCTTTGTGAAGCAAAGTGGCATGTGCGGCATGACTCAGGGCGAACACGTCGTTGATGTACCGCTGCACGGCCACGCCATCCCCCCAGCTCGCTTCCGCAGACACGATCAGATCACCTCGACCTGTGACCGAGACAGAAAGACTTTTATCCCACCAGCGGTTGGTGTGCCGCAACGAATGCCACTTGGCCATCATTCCGACCGCACAAAGAGGATCCATCGTGGCCTCTTTCTCATCATAGGCATCCAAGTTGAGCACCATCATGCTTTCCTCGACCGCCTCAATACTTTGGCTGTTCGTCGAATCACGTAGCAGCATGGTGCGCACCCCATTCCATTCGGTCCGCGGCAAGGCTGTAAATACACTTACGTCTACGCGAGGCGGGGCCACGTTGGTGTGCACTACTTCGCGTAGCTGCGCGTAGATCTCGTCGATGGACATGGGTACACAGTCTGCATCTGCCACCGTTATTATGAACTGGTGACCGCGGAATTGTACAGCCACCTGAGGCACAAAGCCTACAGCTTTGATTTCATCCTGCAGAACGCCTGGCATGCGCGAGCAGTTGAAAAGGCAGTCAAACTGCGACATGTCCAGCGGCTGTGCGTGCCCGCAAGAGGCGTGATGTACAAACGGAGTGCTCACGTAATCTGTGAGGAGAGCAGCCGTGCGCTGGAACCAATCTTCATTCCAATATCCTTCTCTAAGCAGCGCACCACCGCCGTCGACGCAACGCACCTCCGGCGCCAGTTTGTTGTCGAGATATAATTTGTAGAAGTGCACGGAGGCCCAAATCCAGTAGGCACTCCTCACGAGCATGTCCTGCTTCTCACCGTCTGGACGGACGAGCCACGTACTATGCGACAACAAAGGCAGTGGATCGCGCACCTTCAACGTCTGTTCGAAAAGGTCTGACGAAATGAACGAAGTGTGTGCATTGGCCTTGTCGGTTCGCCGCAGCTCCTCGTGTAAGTGTTTTCCCTCCTTAGCGGCAAACGCGCTAGCTACCCCGCGCGTCGAGGAAAGCTGACTAGGAGTGCAAAGAGGCTGTGCGGCTTCCAGGTACCGATGCATCGTATCCGGTAGAGATGGCAAAGGCAACTTTGGCAGACTGCGCTGAAAGTGTCGCGTCGGTATCAGCGAAGGTGTAAGCAATTCTTTTACGGTCTTTTGAGAAGGTGCATCAACGCTTGCGCGAAGTGCCGCCCAGTTGCCCGAAGCATAGAGGTGTTTCGAAACAGACGAGGTGGTAGAGTTGCTAGCGCAGCGGCACGCGAGGGTGGAGTTCATTTTGCTACTATGCTGCTAGGTGATAAGTCCACAGAGATAAGTAGTGAATGCAGAGAGGGAGAGAGGGAGGAAATGTTAGATCGAAGAGGAACACCAGGCTTCAGCTCCGACCAGCGATGCAAAAATGTGCCTCCACTGCTACGTCCGCACATATGTAGGTTCAGATAGGGGTGCTCTCGGAGAACAACTTGAATGCGCACCTGCGGAGAGCGCAAATAGAAATCGTCTCGATTTCTATACCCCTCTTCATGAACGTGTTGTGCACACGGAATGTCTGCTGCCGCTCGAGCACAGATGGGAAGGAGAGAAGAAAAGAAGAGAGAGGTGGGGATGAGATTCGGAGATGACTAACTACGGAAGAAGACGATGCTGACGTCTGTCGCAAATTAAATACCATCCATATCAACGATGTTGCATCGACGTATTCGACCTTTCCCACATAAAATGGAGCGCACTCACCACACTGAACAGAATGAGAGGAGGGAGGAAAGACTACCGCACACGCAAGAGCGACTAGCAGATGCTATTCCGAAGACACTCGCTCCACGGGAGATCGTTGGAAAGGCGGAAAAGGTGTTGCCCATGCCCCCACTCCCTCCTCAAACTCCCACCGGGTGTTCGTTCGGGTAGAAACCGCTCGCTCCACGATACGTTTTTTTTGAAAGCCTGAAGACGCTGCATGGCTCCGGGTGAAGTATGAGGGAAATGGAGAAGGAAGGCAGAGGACGGAGGAAACAGAAAGAGGCACGGCAAGAGAGAAAGAAGTAGTGTGCAAGGTACGCCATGCGTTCACACCCCCAAAGTGGGTTTAAGCTTGGCCAGGGCCACCGAAATGAACGCTCTTGTGTTTCTGGCTGTGCATGGGGATATCTAAGCCCGATACACTCCCTTATTGTGCGTATGATTGTAGTCCAATGTGGGGGGGAAGGGGGAAGGGGCGCCATTACACCTGTTGAATCGCGAGAACTGCACGCGTGAGTTTCGCCTCGGCAACCGTTTGCGAGCGCATCGCATCTTTCATGCGCCGCGGTGGCATTCCTCGTTCCACCAGAAAAAAATGGTCCACTTCTGGCTGATAGGCGTGTGCGAGGCTGTAGAGGTCCTCAACTGTATGGCGCGTGGGGTTCACCAGCACCTGGCGGCGCTCTCCGCGCGTATTCAAGAGAACCACGAAGGATTTCTCCTCGTCATCGTGTACTTCCACTTTGCGAACAGGGTCGTAGGAGGTTGCTCCAGCTGAAGGATTGGCGGTGGCGGTAGGGGTGACCTCAGGTGCTGAAGTGCGGTGCGGCGCGGCAAGTCGTTGGCCGTGACCCTGGAAAGCGGTGTAGGCGGGAGGGAGGTAGTCCACCTGCATGCAATCCCGCAAGTTCACGGTCAGATCAGTGCTGGGATACTTCGCTGCGAGCGGTGCGGGAACGAAGCCTCGGTCCATCGCTGTCAAAAATTGACGGCCCTCATCGCTGTCGAGGGGCACAAAGCTGCCATCCTCAATTTCGAAACCGTTACGATACACAGTGACGCGCACCGTGCGTTCAGCACGTAGCGTGGAGGCGATATATGGACTTGGGTTGGTGGTGTAACCCAGGCGCTGCCCACGGCCATAAAAAGCGCGTTGCTCTCCATCTGACGAGTCGCTCGCCTGTCCTTCCTTCGCTCCCTCCTCCTGCGCCTTTCGGAAGATTCCGTCGATCAGAGAACGAACGCCATCACTGCGACGACTGTCTTCCCCGGGCGGTGCCATCACAGCCTGGCCACTGCCCTTATCCCCGCCACCAACAAAGTAGCTGTTGCTGCCGCTTTTGGCGCTCTGCCGCGCACTCCGATCCGCCTCCGCGGCGGCGATGGTTCCATTCCAGCCGTGCCGCTCCAACAGCGACCGAGCATCCGAGACTGAAAGCGCTGGAAACCGAGCGCGCAGCTTATTGATGGAACTCAACTTCTCTGCGTCCATACTGACCTCTCCTTCTCACAGATGCGATCAACACCCCTCTAATGGCGCCTCACGCTGATGGCGCGGTGCGCGTGTGTGTGTACTGGAGAGGCGAACAACAAAGAGAAGGGAGTGAGAGAGAGAGAGAGAGAGCCAAACACATACACACCACAAGAAAAGAAGAGGAAAGGGGCACACAAGTTCTCCTCCATATTTCGCAGTGGGATACAATGGCGTCGCGGGGCCGACGAGAGCGAAGCAGCGCCCACCCACCACTCGAAATCATCAGGAGAAACAGAGAGAAATCGGAAAGAGAGCAAGATGATGAAGAGTCGGCCTTCTCTGGGGCAAAATCCCAACTTTTTTGTGCCCCCCTCCCCCCCAAAAAAAACGCGCATCTAGAGGGCCGTCTGCCTTGAGGTGAGACACGAAGACGCAAAGCCGTAATGGAGAACGGAAGGAAACCAATATCTTCAGGTCGCTGGATGCGATAGGAGTAGGTCTGTGCTTCTCCCCACACACGCTCCATCTTTCTGAGCAGGATTCGCTGGCTCTCGTTCTTGCACCCATCTAAAAAAAGTGCTCCGCAACGTTTGATGCTTACTGCAAGGCTTGGCGAGCACCTTTCGCAACAAACCCACGCAGCGCTTCCCAATTATCATCGACCGCTTTTTTTTGTATATATTCCCTTCATCTATCAGTAGTGTTGCGTTCGGGTGCCCGCACATTCCTCAGCGCGAAACCGTGAACAAAAATCGAAAATCATTCGAATGAAAGGAGCGATTTTTCTCGTTTCCCTTTTTTCCTTTTCGTAACATGTCAAACATCTTTCGTCTGCACATCTCTCCATAGAAAATCTGGCCTCCTCCCCCCTCCTCCTCCGTTCACGGGAAAGGAGAGGGAGAGAGAGAGAGAAAACGAACCAGAGAAAACCCTCATAGGGAAAGCGAACATCGTGAAAAAAGGGAAGTGAAGAGGGGGGCGGGGCGAAGGGGTTACCCGAAAAGGCGTGTTGGGTAAGAAGGGTGTGGAGGAGGTCGACATCGAACTTCCCTCTGGCGCTCAACTTCGCAGAAGCTCCTCTGCCATTTCCTCCCGATCGTCAAGGATTGGCGGTACTCCCCCCCTCCGGCTGCGTTGGTGCGCCGCTTTCCAATCCAGCTACGGAACGAAAAAGAAAAGGGGGACCACTCACGCGCGCCTATCAGATCTCATGCCCCCCCCCCACCTCACCCCCTATCAGAGCTCCAACGAGCCTCCTTTTCTTTTTTTTGGTGGTAGCGGGGGTAGAGGGTTCGTGTACGCTGCCGAAACTCTTGATGAGGCGAGCCAAGGAGGAAAAATAGAGACGGCGGAGCAATCGAGCGAGGGAACTAAAATAACCAACAAAAGCGTCGACTTTATCGAGAGAGGATCTTCTTACGCCTTCCTACCTCTTCCTCACCGCCCCCCCTCGCGCTTACACCCGCACTCACACACACACACACCGCCACGCACATCCGATATCCTTCCCATAGCAGATTGTTACGCGGAGGAGGGAAAGTATCGGAAGAAAAGTTGAACGGAAGGGGAGGAGCACTCTGGCGATGCAATGGAGGAAAGTGGGGAAAGGGTGTCTGTTTGTGCCAGGGATGTGGCGGGGAGTTTCGGTTGCTTCGGGTATCGCCTCCACCGTTGAAGGTGTCTGTGCATCCTCCTTTCCCCCAATCTGCATCGCACGCGACTCTGAAAGCTTCGTTGTCGACGTCGGCCCCAGGGCAAGTCAACGCGTTGGGACGTCTTCTTTCCTCTGTAAACATCGGGTAACACAGACTCACTCTCCTGCAGATGTGCACGAAGGTATACCCGCCACGGAGCAGGTCTGTCGTCTTAAGTGGTAACCTCTGTTGTTGTGCTCGGCGACGCTTGCTGCGATGGCGCCGTAGCACGAGCCCACTGTCGCAGCTGTGTCGTCGTGTACAGCTCATCCTCAAACGGAAAGCACCGAATCGTCCTCATGCATTCACCGGTGTCACTCGCTGCCTGTGAGCCGCAGCCTATCGGATCCGTTTCGCACAACGGCGCCTCGGAATCCGTGACCGTGGGGGCGGCATCACCGGCAAGCGCTTGCGCCTTTGCTTCCATGGGGTCCCCCTTCTGTTGATTTTGCGGCTTCCTCAACAGAGAAGTGGAACGTTGCCCCGCTTCCGTGATCTCTGGTGACGCATCGAGTCTGCGATTATGCTTGACAAGGTCCTTCTCCTCATCTGCAATGCAGAGACCACTCCAGTTGGCAATGTGCTCTCCACCTGATGGTCGCACCGGTACTGCGCAGCCGTGTGCAGTTGAAGAAGAAAGGGTGATCATCTTCGCGTTCGTCTTTGCGGTAGGCGATGCTGGTGGTGGCACTGTTGATGTGTTGACGAGCTCAGCGCGCTCCCAATTTGTCTGGCACTCGACACTGTCAAAGTCCTCCGATAGACTACACCGCACCTTGCGCTCCAGCGGATCCTTGGGGAGGGGGTACACTGCACTGTCAGGAACAGTTACCGTCTTGTGGGAGGGTTTGAGGGGCACCACCGTTGTGTGTTGTGCTTGTACCGGGGGTGTAGTGCTTTGATAGTCGCTCAGAGCTGTTGAGCGGAGTCCAAGGGGCGTGGCGACGTTGGACCTCTGTTTCATCGCCATCGCCGAAGGTGCGGGTTCTCCGTTGGTGTTGGGAGGCGAAGCCGTTAGAACCGCACAGCTGGCGCGATCCCCAACGGACATACCCAAGGTGCAGGAGCTCCCACCACGAGACAGGCGGTAGTGACTTGCCACGGGAAAATGCTGGAGAGGCGACGCAGGTAGGGTTATGGAGCCAGTCAACGAAGGCTCTGCACTGCGCTCCAAATTCAGAGAGACCTCTGTAATAGCCGCTGCCAGGGTCAAGGCTTGGTGCGCGTCCAACGAAGGGTGAGAATGGTTTGCTGGCGGGGCGGCAGCGACCATGGCGCTGGTGGCACTTGCACTCGCACATCCGCAGCTCTCCGTGTCACATGCCGTAAAGCTAAACGCCTTTTCGGGTTCAGCCGTGCTTAGGCGGTGCGTCTCAGAGCTTTTGAGTCCTGCAGAGCGGGAAGTTGGTGTAGCATGCGGCTTGTTGCTCTGCATGGAAGGCTCAGAACACTCACGGGGAGCTTTCAAAGTGGAGCTGGTACTTTGGGCTGTGTGCATTCCACCCGTCATTATGGACGAGAACGATTCGTCAGCACCTGCCACATCGGTTGCGATAGTGCTGACGCTTGCGATTTGTTTCTGAGCATCTCTCAACTCGTGCGCTTGCGTGTCAGCGATGGCGTTCATCACATCCCGGAGAGACAGAAAATGACATTCCTGAAGACAGTCCTTGAGAGAGTCTACTTGTAGCTTTGCAGCAGCTGCTGCTGATAGCGTCGTTGCTGAAGTCCCCGAGGAGCTGAAGAGCGTGTACGTGTGCCGAAGTCGCGACTTCGATGTTTGCGATACCCCTCTCGAGTACATCATTCCGTCTCGTTTCGAACGAAAACGCTTTACTCTATCCTCTGGCCCCATTTCGCCGACCTGTTGCGTATGCGCCTTCAAATTCTGCAACGAGAGTGTGTGCCGCTGCCTCTCCTCCAGCGAGTTCTCTGTCTCTTCGTTGTCGAAAGACCACCGCAAGCGCTGCGCGGGGCGTGTGGAGAGGGAAATGAGAGGACTGCCAAAGGCTTCGGCGGCACCACGGCACATGTTCTTCCGAGTGCACGTCACGCTCGTGGTGACGGCGGAGACGGTCCCCGGGGCGGTACCCTGCATGGAAAGCTGCCCGACGGAGGCGTTCCTGACGATGGGCCGACAATGTGATGAGCTGACGGAGGCAAACAACTCAGTCGATACCGTGCGGGGCAGACCGTAGTCCAATGCTAGGGCCGCTTCGCTCCCACCCACCGTCCTAATGCTGCTGTTCGATGCTGCTGCATGGAAAGCAGCCGGCGCAGAGCTCGGTATGGAGGCCGCCGTGCCTACAAGGGATGTGGTAGACTTGGAAAGTGCAGAATCAATATTTGGCGGCGGCTGGAGGGGAGGAGGACGGTGCGCATCTGCAAAGCGCCGAGGAGCGCACTCCTTGGGGAAAACGCTTAGGGGGACAGCAGCAAAATCGCAGCCGTTTCTGTCACATTGGCTGATCTCATTTAAGCTACAGCGCCGGTTGCTACAAGCGGCGGGGGATGGAGAGCTGCTAGATGGAAGCTCACGTCTCTCTGGCACGGCATTAAAGGCTGGCCCTGCAGAAGCAGCCTTTGGGCTGCCCATCAAATCCATTCGAGGCGAATCGTTTTGCTCGATGGTATGCGCGCCCGTCTTCGACTGACACGCAAGGCTGCCGGATAAGGAGGGGCTTTCCATTTCAATGGCGGCGAACAGCGGCAGTAAGATGTGTTCAGCGGCAGGATCTTGCGGTGTGGCGGTCACCTGGGTGAGAAACATATCAGCAGACAAAGCCTGCTGCTCCCGCTTGTTTGCCCCCGCTTCTGGAGGGCCACAGCATAGCAACGGCCCAGATGACGTCAGTTGCACCAAATCCACAGGACGCGTATCCTTGTCGACAAGAGATGGGTGTGACTCCATGATGCCCAATTTCGAGGTGGGCACCGTTTTTGCGGGCGGCGATGCACTCGAGCTTCGCTGCTCCAAAGAAGTTGTACCCGCAGATTGGCTGATACCCGTCTCTGAGGCGCAACTGCAGAGCGCGGTGGGGTGAGACTCGCTTGCTGCAGCCGCACTACAACCGGTCGGCACTGTGGCGATGTTCTCTCCCATTGCTTCGACGCGTGTGAGGGGCGGTGGGCAGAGGGTCGTTCTTTCCTCCTCTTCCAGCGAAAAGAAATGCTGAAGCACCATAGAGCAACCTTGCAGGCTGTGGGGTGGACGCAGCAACTACCGCTGGCGACTATCCTTGCGAGAAAGCCTTGGCGCCGCTCGGGAGAGAGTCACACCTCTTGGAGGTGGGAGGGGGGGGGGGGAAGGTAAGGGGCGACGGAGTGGCGGTGCAAGTTCCCTCGACGGGTTAGGCCGTAATACCACGCTCTTTCTTCTACAAAAAAGGTCTGGAGAGTGCCGCTGCTTCAGGGATAAAAACGGGAGGGGGTAGTGAAAAAAAACAAGTTGGGAATCGAACGAGCAAAACAAAGGGGAAAGGCGAGATCTCAGGTATACGAAGGACCCAAGAGGAAGCAAAGAAGGGCTACGAATTGGAAGGGTCCTATAATATTTATTACGAAGGCTTCAGTATCTGCTGGCACACCTTGAGGCGCACACCCCCTCGACCCCTACCACTACCACCAGTAACTGCCAATCCAACTCTTTTCAAAAGGACAAAGAAAGGGTAGATAAATACAAGGCGAAAGTGCTACGATGGATACATATACATGACCATCAGCTTTTTTTTTGGAAAGCGACGCGTTTTAACACCTCGCGCACGCACACCCAAACAGACACAAAGAAAATCCCTTTCTGTTGTGGAGCAGCGATACTTCCCCCCTCCCCCTTAATCCAAAATAATAAAAGGACGAATCGATGGACCGAAAAAAGTGCAAAAAAAGGAAAATCAACTTAAACGTTCGTGTTTTGAACTTCAGCAAGCAGAAAAAAGAGAAGAGGAGGAAAGAGAAGCTCGTCTCTTTCGAGAAAACCCTCGCAAAGGGGGAGAAAAAAGAGAGTAGCGCGACGAAATCTCCAGCTCGACACTCCAGGCGGAAACTGCGTGATGATGATTATTCGAATGAGGAGACAACCTCCCCTAAAACTTCTTCCCTATCCAAGAAGGGCCTCTTGCAGCTTTTCCTCTCGCCGTGCCAGAGGTACCCCCAAAACGCACCCACACGCTGAGCGACCTAGGGAGGAGAGGAAACAGAAGCAGACGAAGAGATGGAGTGGAGGACGGGGGGAGATTGGGAGGTGCGACGACACACCCGGGAACACCAGCAATAAATTGTAGCACAGACCGAATTAGAGAGGGTGAGAAATAACTTAGTGAAAACCAGCTTGCATAGCAACTCTTTCGTGTACAGGATTTAAACACACACACACACACACTATATATATATATATATAGAGAGAGAGAGAAATCAAAACGTGACTCGAATTGAAAAGGAGGGGCAGAAGAGAGGAGCTTTTACGAAAAAAAGTTCGCAGTACTTTATCTCGCAGATTTTTCGTGTTGTTCACTGAGCTATGACGATGTCTTTTTTTCTTCTCTCGCTGCGGCTGCTGTTTGTTCCCTCTGCCGAAACTGCCGCTTCGCAGACACCCCAGCACACACACACACACTCTCTCTTTCTCGTCTTCTGCTATTTCTGTGAAGTGGCTGAGCAGAAAAAAAATACTTTTGATCTATAAATTTATCTCGTTATTTATGGTACAAGAAAGAAAAAAGGGGAGGGGGCCGAGGAAACTGTTAACAACCGGAAACGGAGGAGAAGAAAAAAGAGGTGAAGTACGTCAAAAGGAGCTGAAGTATGAGCTGGGTAAGAGACGAAGAAAGGGCAATCACTGCAACTAGAACAAATACGACGAAAACTTGGGATAAAACAGCGAATGCTCAAACGACCTGAAAACTTCACTAAAATGCTCAGAAAAGACCGCTGAGGAAGTACCCAATACAAGGCGGTGTACTCACCTTCCTCCTCGCCCCCTGAAACACAAAATTATGAGAAAAAAGGGAGGAATACAAAAAATCACACGTGAGCTAGCGGATCTTTGTATATTTCGTATTGCGCTGCTACAAGTTTAGCCGCCTCTCCCTTCTCAAAGACTTTGTGTTATTGCCGTAGGTTCTTTTTCGATTCTAAGACGAGTTGGAACGGTTTTTAATGATTCGCTCGTGTACTTTTCCTGCGATACCTCTGCTGTGGTGAGTAGCAGCACCGCTAGTGTCGTGACACGTGCGTAGCGCTGTGTGCGAATATGTGTATGACGATGGGCAACCGTAGCACTACAGGTAAGTCACCCTAGCGAACCACTCACTCCCTAACGTAGTCCTTTTTGCGGGAGGGAGAAATGGGAAGGGAAGGCAAAAGTGACCCTCAAAAACGTCAAAGAAAAGTTATCTGGCGATGACCCTTCAATGAATCTCACGCTTTCGTGACGAGTTGCCTTCCTACAGTTCCACTTTCAGCTTGCACCGTCTCTGCCTTTGATACTGCGTGTGCACCCTCCACAGCAAGACACAGACAGTTATACAAGAAGAAGCACGCCACCCCCGATGAACTTAAGAACCTTCCCCCTCCCCTCCTCCTCCCCCCACACACACATACAAAAGCCGCGAGGTTTCCCAAACTACAGGGGCCGGTGAACGCGCTCTCTACCACAGCCTTGATGCTGAATGGGTGTGCACCCGTTGTGCCTTCTTCTTGTTCGAGGCAGCGCGTGAAGATGGAGGATGACGGTGCGAAAAAAAAGCGAAAAGATGTTTGCGTTTGCCGTGAGGAGGGGCACAATCGACGCTCGCTAAAAAGGTTTCCGGCAGTGTCAGCCTTACCCGCCAATAATCTGACCAGTGCTCCCACACTACCACCGACACGAAAAGAAGATAATGCGGAGAGACGAAAGCAACGGGGGAGGGAGGCCCGGGAAGTGACCACTCAAAAAAAAATAATAAAACCTCTAGAGAGAGAGAAAAGAGAGAACGCTTTAGAAGAGGAAGGGAGAGATAGGGTGAAGAAAGATATGTTCAGAAGAGTTGTGCGAAGAATTTTTCCTTTCTAAGAGCGTTCTTCGAGGAGCAAAAAAGGATGGCGAGTACGAAGGAGAAAAACAAACGCAAACAAGAGCTGAAACACAAACACACACACACACGCACACGAGAGAGAAAAAGAGCTTCCGGAGCAAAGGTCGAGACCCTGAAAAAAAAGCGACCTTTCCCTTGTTGTCTTCTCTGATTCTCGTATATATATATATATATATATGTGTGTGTAGAATTACTATTATTACTGTATTAGTATACACACACGGATGTATTCTCCGTGTATCCCAGTAGGGGAAAAAACTTGAGCTTGTTGTGTGACAGAGAGAGCAGTACTGCGGACAGGTGCTGCGATTCAACGAAACAACCAATCGCTCTGATCCAGGGTTTGGGAAGGTGGCAACGCTCTCCTTTCTCTACCGCGTCGACGACACCAAAACACAGAGATACGGACGCAAACAGAAGACGATCTGATAAGACAAATATATACTAAGAGCTAGATACACCAGTGGGGAGTACGTTTGTCTTGTGGAGAACAGATTCAGTGCGGCACGCACAGTAGGCCAATATATGACGGAGGAGGGGGAAAGAAGGGCGGACCGCTCCTCCTTTGGGCCTGCGAAACCAACACAGTCCACCTGATACTCCCAACAGGAGAGAGGGGTGGAGGAAAGGAGATGGGGCCGGTGGAAAGTACAGTAAGTGGTAAAGAAAAGGAAAAGAAGAGAAAGACAGAGCGGGAAAGAGAGAGCACCGACACGGGGTCCACACAACAACAACAACACAGCTAGAATCAATACAAAAAAGAGGAAGAGGCAGCCGGAAATACAAGTGAAAAGACTGAAAAATGTGCGCTCTTGTCAAGTAACACTCAGCAGTTCTTCTTTACCGTCGGACCAAATGAAAGCTGATGAGAGGGGATACGAGGGGAGGGGGCGGGGGGCGTCTAGGGGAGACGGACAAGAAAGTATGAGCAGATAGTAAACGGTCCAGATGAGAGTGCCGCGGTACCCCCAAGCAAAAAAAAAGAAAAACAAGAATGAAGAATTAGGCAATGAGAGTTGTCGCACAAATGCTGACAACACCCCACCCGCCAACACCCGCCTGTTAACAACCGCAGCAAAAAAGAAGAGGACTAGGACCACAACTAAGAACAGGATGCCACGCGAAGGGTAGCGAATCGAGGGCAATGAAGCCGCTGTAGCGCTAAGTGGCGTCCAATATGTCCGTATCAGTATTTTCACGGGTGAGAATTAGTTTCAATGACCGCGTTTGTAGAAAGAAGTTAAATAGGCGATGGAGAAAGCGAAGAAAATGCGTGGTGCACGAATTACAAGAAGAGCCTGCAACGCCGACCTCGCCACCTGTGACTGCTCTTCTCACCAGTAACCTCGATTTTCAGATGAGGCACGTGACAAAGAGTGATCGTGGTAACTACTAACACACACACACACACACCACATGCACACATACACAAGCGCTCTTAAAGTCGACACGGAACTGCTCGGGCGAGTTGCTTCCCTTATTATTCTTTTCTGCAATGTAGGAGGTTAAGTAGTATCATACAGTAAAGGTGTGCACTCAGTGGACACCGCTGTCATGTGCAACTGAAAAGACAGGTGGCTAATGAGAAGAGGAGCCTATATAAGATTTGGGTACCTCACGTAAAGGTCCGGCAAGCGCAAAGGTGGAACTCAAGGTGGTTTCTTCACCCTGTCCAAAGCAGAAGAAGACAAAGAAAGGAAAAGAAAAAATCGCTGCCGGAGACGTGGGAAGTCTGTAACCTTTTCTTTCTATTTCTTTTCCTTCGATACCTCGTGTTTCTGCATCGGAAGGAAAAAAGGGGGCACGCGTTTGTGCTAGCAGCGACTTGAGGGCGAGGCGAGACGCGTCTAAAACAAAACAAAAATTACACACACACACACACACAAATTGTCAGTAGGAAGAGAGATCAAAAAAAATTAGAAGTAGAAGTCGAGTAGACTGCGAGGAGCAGCGATCCTTTTTAATCCTTTGTGTGTATGTTTGGTGGAGATGAGGGGGGAGGGGCGACACTTTTTGTGCCGTTTTGGGTAGTGTCCGAACAACACGGTCCACTGTAAAATGCTGTGCAGTATCTTCATGGCGTGTTGGGAGGGGGGGGGGAGTGGGAGATGGAGGAAGGCACCGTGTTGGTTTCAGCGTCAACGTTGCAGAGGAGATTGTGAGACGGTAAGAGCGAAAAAGTTACGGACCAATACAAACGCGTAAGAGGAGGCAGAACAGTGATAAAAATGCAAACTGCGTAGCCCAAGAGTGGAGCGGTCGCAGAAACCCGACAAGGGGGTAGAGGAGGCGTGAGGCGGTGCACAGACCGCGGCATCGCGTTAAAGAAAAATGAGGGAGAAGTGTGTAAGGTCACTGAGAAATAAGCGGACCACACGTCTTCTGCATATTTTCTCATATATCTTCATATATTGGTGCGGAAACCCCAAACATGCAGGAGCACAACGTTCGGCTTGCACGCTGCGCACCAAGAGCGGTAACGGAGAATCAGAGCCACTCGAGAGGGGCGTAGCTCACCCTTCGCGCTCACCCTTTTTTTGTTTCGTTCCTTTCGTTCATGTCTTCCTCTCATTCCAATAAAAATATTTACCGACAGAAGCAACGCGGGACATGTAGGAAGGGGAGGGGGGGATGCTCGACGCTGTAGAAAAGGCAAGGTGGTGAGCTGATTGACGAACACGTGACAGATGTCATCCAGAGGAATGTTTTGAAGCCTCCGAGTGGGGGAGCAAGATCCACCGGATGACGCAAAACTCTCACGCACGACGAAAAAATAATATATATATATATATAAAGAAAATGTGACCATCACGCACCATGAGAGAAAACGCGATAAAACATCAGATGAAAGGCGAAGCACGACGCGCTTTGACACAGCTTCATCCATTCGTGTAAACCCTCAGCACGATCGATTGAAGAGTGTTTCCTCATCTCCTGATTGGGAGGGGGGGGGAGGGGATTATACGATGGATCCCATTCGGAGTGGCCCAGTCCACGCCGTCCCCCCCTTCCACCTTGCGTCATCAATGCGCTATTGGGAAACGCGACTCTTTGGATGAACGCATAAAGGATACTTCACACCCAGTAACTTTCATTGTCGACATCAGCATCGTCATCAGGAGTGTCGAACTGATCTTTGGCGACACCAACCGCCGATCCCTCCCGAACAATTCGCACCGCGTCTGTTGTCTCTGGTGCAGTCGTCACAGCAGAGGAGGATGCAGGAGGCACTATCGGCGCCACCGCTGTCGAAGCAGGCGCACACACTGCCGCTGCGGTGGTGGGCTCCTTCCGGTTCAGCGTTAAGGCTGTGGACAGGTGCGGCGCGTAGTCGCGCACCTTCTCTTGCGTCCCATACATCTTCAGAAACTCGGTGTAGATGTTGTTGTAGTAGAGGTGATTAGCATGCCGTAGCTGATAGGCCTTCAGCACATTGCTCATGAGATGCGAAACCGTCAAGGGGCCTACGCCACCTGGGGAGGTGGCGATAGCGGCTACGACTGGGGAGACGGAGTCCACCATCACGTCACCACAAATAGAGCGACGCTTGGATGGTGAGGCTGTGGGCTCCGTGTTCCCCTCGCCGGTCGAGGATTCTGCGGGTGGAAGCTCATTAATGGCAGCGTCGATCACAATAGCACCCTCCTTCACAAAGGTGCGATCAAAAATGTTGGCAGCGCCGTACGCGCTGATGAGGACATCTGCGTTCTGAGTGACGCTCCGAATCGCGTCGACGGAGTTGCTGCGACTGCAAAGGGTGACGATAAATCCTCCGGCACGCTGCAGCAGCGCCGCTGTAGGGACACCCACTACCATGCTCTTATTCACAATCACCGCATGTAACTCCCTTCGCCGCGTCGTGCTGCTCAACCCGGGGGCAGCGCCCAGTGATCCCGCGGGTGACGGCGCTGCCGCTGTGGCAGTGGCGCTTAAATCGCGCAACGCGTCATGCGGCTTCGATAATGCACCTGCCGGGGTCTCCGGCAACCTCAGGTGGGCGTACGCGGCGGTGCGGCCGAGATACAAGAAGAGCAGTGTACGAATTGCCAGAGCGGTACAAGGCACAAAGAACATGCTCTCGTGCGAGCGACGCCGGCCCACGCTACACCCACAGCTGCTGCTACTACCACCACCATTGTATCCGCAGCCACTCGCGGTGAGTAATAGCATCTCGCGGGTAAAGGCCTGCGCCTGTTCGTCTGCAGTTTGTTGGGATGCAAATCGCGGCGTCTGTGATGACGGTGCCGGTGCAAACGCATGGATAAGCGGACTTTGATCTTGTAAAAAGAGATTTCCAGCGTTTAGCGGGTGCAGCCCATCCACGTCCTTTCCGGGATGAATGTGGAAGAGCGCTGGACGCGCACGCAGATGTGGCGGCAACGGCAGCTGCAGAATAACTCCATCGACGGCTACGTCATTGTTCACTGCGGCCAGGGATTCATGAAGTTCCTTCTGCCGGATACTCGAAGGAAGCTGCACCAGGCGTAGGACAATACCGCATTCCTTTGCTGCTCTTTTTTTGTGATTAATGTAGCGCAAGGAGTCTGCGCGGTCGCCCACCAGTACCACAGCCAGACATGGGGCCCGTGAAAGTGATGAAGTGCTCTCCCGGACTCTCTTCCGAAGCTCCTTACTGATGGGTACACCAGACAAGATCTCGGCGTTGCGGAGCCGTCGGGACGTTCCCCTTAAGGCGTTCATGTTGACGGTTAATAATAAGGAGTGAGCATAAACCAGTCGACAGCCACGACAAGAAGAAGATGCCGCACAGCTTCTTCAAGACTAAAGTCGCACAGGTGAAACACGATGTCTTTGCCTTTTTGGAGTGTCTGTTCGACTGTGTCGCTTGAGGCATTAGAGTATATTTTTTGGGCACGTCCAAAACAACAGCCTGCCTTGTAATGAGTGCGCGACGAGTGTAGCAGAAAAATTATAAATAGAGGAAAGAACAATAGTGAGGCAGGAACGCTCAACGGCGAGGAAGCTCCAAAGGATTCCAGCTGTAGATGAGTGAAACGAGCAGGGATGCGGTGGTGCGGAAGATGGCGCACATCGAAAAGTCTTTTAGACAATAGGCCGGCGTGTAAAACAGAGAGGAAAAGTGAAAATCTGAGAACTCCAGAGAGACAGCGGCATACGTTTCCGTCAGACGAACCAGAAACATGAGCGAAGCGGATGAGAGCGTGGTGTAGGAGGGAAAACAAAGAGGAGGGAGGGGGGTGGGTGGGCCAGGTTGCATTGGGAGTGAGAGCCGGTACAAGACGGAGGAGAGGCCCCCTCGAAAAAAAGAAAAACGCACCCACCCGCCGGCGTTGACGCACATAGAGGTACGAGCGTCCACTCACGCGTGACACAAATCGTTTCGAGGCACGGGTCAACCTTCCTGTCGGGAAAACTTGATTAGCGGAGCGTCCGGTTCACTCCAGCACAAACGCACGAAAACTGAATGCTAACAAACCGGACATGCAAGCGCTTTCTTCTTTTTTGTTTCGTGAATAGCAGATAAGAAGGGGTACCAGGAGAAAGTGCTGACCTCCTCGGAAAAGGGGGCGGTGGCAGCTCCAGGAGAGGGGGCGGGGAAGGGAGCGAGTCGAAAACGAAAAAAGGAGTGCGGTAAGCGCATGAAATAATATGTCACTTTAGGTGGAGCAGTATTTGAAGGTGCCTACGGATGCACGGGCAAAGGGAGCTTTTGTGAGGAGGTTGGTGAAGAGGGAAGCACATCTCGACGCCGCTACTGTGATGAGGAAGGTGGAAAGGGGGCAAGGGAAGTCGCCTCCCCCGCATTCCACCTTTGTATCACTCAGTGCTCACGCTGGTTGGTGAAGCGAGGCCAGGAATTCAATAACCTGAATATCCTCCTCTCTAAAAACAGCACCAGCGAGGTCCTTTAGCCATGTCTGGAAGCCCTGTTGTCTACAAAAACTTTCCCATGCTGGCGGGGACGCAAGGGAGACATCTGATCTTAATGAAGATTGCAGGTTTTGGTAACGTTGGCCCAACTCTCTGAGGAGGCCGCGTAGGGGCTCTAAGAGTTCCACGTTGAGTTGCAAGCATCGGCTAACACACATGAGCGAGCAATGCAGGGGGGTCTGCGGTATTACGGGGACTGTCGCAAGGGACGGTGCCATGGCCCCTACCGATGCGGATGTTTCGCTCTGGCTCCTGCCTGGCGAGACGCCGCTGGAGCTCTGCTTCGCATCGGCGGCGAGAGAGGCTCTCTCCACTTTAAGCTCCTCCAAACGCCGATGTTGTTCCAGCAGCAAGCGACGAGACTCGTTAGTTTTCAATGCGGATTCTTGCCCCGCTATCCGTGCTGACACAACGTCCAACTCTGATCGCAGCGTAGCGCGTCGTTCTTTTTCCCATTGCAGAGTAAGGGAAGTGAGCTGCTCTCGAAGGGTATCTTCTATTGCCCGCGCGCGGGTCAGCTCCTGAAGCCGCGCCTTCGAGATCGTCTGTAGGCGGTTCAGCTCCGCCAAGAACTTGACCAATTCTTCTTAACTGCTATCGTCCGAACGTGTTGGTGGGTCGGTAGAGGCAGTCGTCATCATGCATATGCCCACTGCTTACCTTTCCGCTTTCACAGACATGAGCTTCTCTGAAGTCGAGACGAAACCAGCGACCCACCTTGGCTTAGCGGTGGATCATCAGATGATGTGTTTCACTCCTTTGCAGGACGCCCTCGCGCACTGCATCGTGGGAGCTGCTCAGTGACGCAGGATGATAGTCAGAAAGGATGTTGGGGGAAGGTGAAGTAGAAGCGGCATCAGTTCAAATAGATAATGATAGATAGATATGTACTGTGGGAGAGACTGCCACAGCTTCAACAACGGTCTTCAGAAAGATAAGTGAAGTAATTGATTACACCGGGTGGCCAGGAGACACAGCCTGCTCAAGCGCACGACCTTTTCAAGTTTCTTTTTTCGGTGCCATTATCTTCTCGGTTGTTCCGCTCAAGTTGACTTGGATATTGAGCCCATGCGCTTCGTTACATAAGAAAAAACGAAGACACCACCTAATGAAACAGCAGGAAAAATGTGTGGAGAACAGTCGCGTCACGTCAGCAACGCAACGCATTGCCACGGACATGGCAGCGTAGCAGTCAGTGAAGGTGAAGAATGGCAAAAAAAACATCTCTATTCCTTGTCAGCGCCTCTCTCCTTTTCCAGAGCAAAGAAGAAATGTTTTTTCGCACCTCACATCGCTGCGTTCACGGGATATTACTCTATCGAAATGGGTGTGTATCAAAAAGAAAGCAACTCCGACGAAGAGAACGAAGGAAACCACACGCGGGATGAATGAGGCTGGGAAAAGGGAAAAAAGAAGAATGGGGGCGCGTTGAAAAGAAAGGAAAAGCGCATCGTGTACATTGCAAATGTGAACTGTTCGACAAACGGTCTGAACCTGTTCGAACGATCTTCCAAAAAATCGTGTCCAAAACATGAGAAAGAGGAGGCTTTATTCGCTCAGTTTCCGGTTGCTCCTCAGAAGAACAGCGACATCGAGAAGACCAAAAAGCCATTTAAAGCAGAAGAAAAGATGGAGACGGAGAGGAAAGATGACAAAACTTGCACAACTGTGGAGCTCCCCTTTCACAAGAAGCCACTCCATTTGAAATGCCATATCAACGCAACCTCTCCCTGAAACATGATTGTGGAGAAAAACATGCAAACACAACCCAGAAATGGAAGAGAGAGGACGAAGGAGAAGTATCCACGAGAAAGGGAGCGTTTCATAAACAAAAGCGTCAGAACCACTCTGCTGTATCGTAGCGAAACTGAGAAGAGAGAGAGAGAGAGAGGGTGGGGATTAAATACAAGAAGGAAAATGTTTCGACATCAAGGTCTTAGCATGGGTAGGAAGGACGTAGTTGCACTGTAGTGCTCTTTCAGCATCGCATTACAAATGCGCTGCTTGCCAACATCGGTCACAACCGGGCTAGCCGCGCGACGCCGCTGCAGCGTTGATGGTGCCACTGGGGTCTGAAATTGACGGTTCTGCGTCATCTTTGGCAGAAGGGCTGTCACCGCTTCCGCTACTGCTACCCTACGTCGCCCTCGGCTGGCCGTGATCGCCGCAGCCCAACGCTCCCCTAGTTGCCGTGTTCGTTGTGGCATGTAAGGGCAGTGCGCCGCACAAAGAAATGGACATCGCTGGTGGGCCATCAAATCAATCTTCTCCATTCCCATTAAATTACGTCGCGGATCTCCTCCTCTACCGGCGCCAAAAGTAGCAGGAATGGGAGCCGCACTTATGGGAAGTGCTATGAAGTTTGGGATGCCAAACTCATCCACTTCACGCGCCTCCTCGCGGTAAAGCAACGCCCGGCGTACCTGCTCGACGTGTGCGAGCCGATAAATGGCGTCCAACTGGAGGAGTGGTTGCACTTCCGCTTGCTTCAGTCGCGCAAAAGACCGACGCAACGAAATCTCTGCCGACTCAAGTTCTCGCCGGCTCTCCATCTCGTCTGTCACCGCTTGCTGGACAGCATCGGAGAGTATCTGCAGCTGCCACTGCTGATTTTGCCTATTCTGTGTTTCCATCGCTGTATGACGGACGTTCCGTAGCTGTGCACAGGAGTCTGCGAAGTCGAGATAGGTCGTGTGGCGCTGCTGAAGGTCTGAGAACTGCTGAGAGGCATCTTCCTGAAGAAGTGTCCGTTGGCGCGTCTCCTGCGCCATCAGCTGACGCGTCCGCTTCACAAGACGCTCCACACCAAGTCGCGGCACATCCTCCGATGGTGAGATAGGATGGGAACTATCATCCACATAGTCTTCTAGAGGAAGCTCGCCCATGCTACTGTGAAAAGACCCGTTCATGAGCTGTGCAGAGCTACTAGAAGCTTTTGACCTAGATAATATGTGAGTGGCGGGGGGACTGGAACGCTCACGAGCGGAGAATCGCAGGCTCGTCGAGCGAATCGAACAGGAGACAGAGCCGCCCAGCGAGGGTTCTGCCGTTACACTACTTCGTTGCTTTCGCATCCTCCAGCAAAACGCTGAGGCGAGACGGTTAAGCTCAGAGAAAATCTGCGATAGGTGGAGCAGAAAGCAAAAAAAAAGTCGGGTAGGGAGTAGAGGTGAGGAGGAGCAGGAAGAGAAGGCATACATAGATTATGAGGCTGAAAGCGAGGGTAAGAAAAACTTCATCGACAAGGAACAGGTTTGTCTCCCACGGTATTTTTCGTGAGCGACGCCGCAGCGAAGAGAGAGAGAGAGACAGAGAGAAAGGCAACGAAGCGGGTAGAGGGACAGATAGAAAAAAAAAGAAAGATGAACCACGCGTTTCACACCATATCCTTTCGATTTGTCGCGGTGCGAACGTGCACGCTTTGCAGCCCATCAGACGATGGCAGGAAACGCGTTTTTTCGAGGCACAATGCGCTTTCCAGCATAGCATCCTAAGAAGGTAATGAAGCAGCCTCGTTCATGGTGGGCACGGTGGGCCGACCCTGCTTCACTCCAACGCATGTCAATGCGTGGTCAGCTCAGCGATCCTGCTGCGCCTTTGAGCCGTCAGAGAGGAGGAAGAAGGGAGAGTTGAAGGGGAAAGACAAGGGCAGAGTCTCTGACAATCAAAACTGCGGGGCCTCTCACCCATCGTTTCTTCCAGTGATGAAGCTGACGGGATCTGCATCAGCTACCTTCCACGTTGTAGATCGCAACATCTTGGAGGAATGGAGGAGATGAGGGGCAAAAACGAGGTGCGTCGAGGTATGCAAACCACATGGCCGTTTCTTTCTCTCAATATGTCACACAGCACACAAGATCGCTACAAACGCGTCAAGGCTGAGTTTGAGAGGCTCTTCCTCCTCATCGAGCGCTCCGAGAGAGGTAAGCCGAGTGCTGAGAAGTTGACGAAGTTCGCGCACAGCGTTAGACCCCAACGCATGGGCATGCAAGTTCCACGTCAGGCGCTTTATGTGAGCAGCATCGATCGATAGAAAGTGGGGCACCGGCTTCCCTGGGCAGCACGCGGCCCGGCAGAAGCCACGAAAGATGGCTTCCATGGAGCCGTACAAAAGAGCGACACGATTACTGATCGCTACAAGCTGCTCCTCCTCGTGAGATTCCTCTCTGCCGCTCGTACGGAAACCGATCAGCGCTTCCTGCCGGACGGCATCTCCCGCATTACTGCCCGAACACGCTGAAGAGGATGCTGAATAGAGCCAAACATTTTCCCTTACACCCACGGTCGCAGGCTCCGCGTCCTGATTTTCACGGCTGATGTAATCCATGATGCAATAGACTTCATTGAGTGTGGGTCCCATGTACATCAGAAGTTGCGTCCCGGGAATATGAGCTGCTGATGCGGTGTTGGCCGCGGGTGATGATGCCGCAGTCCACCGCCGCCTTGTCACGTGTTCAAAAGCGTTTTTTACGCTAGCAAGCGAGAGCGCACTCGTGGCAGCTGCTGTGACCTGGGTGAGGTAAGAGCCAGTGGACAGGCTCGCAGTAGAAGTAGGAAGGGGAAATACGCTAAGGAGAAGCGGCCGCAGATCTGATACGGCTATGCGTCCATTATCGTCGATGTCCCAGGGACCGAAAAGCTCCATGGCTTGATGTTTCTTCGCGGCCATCAACACCTCCAGGAAAGGCGAGGAGCCATTCAACATGACGCTCGGCAAACCTTAAAAGGAGGAAAAAATAAGGCAAAATTCAAAATTTCCACAGCAGGAATACACTCCAATCGAGAAGTTACACGACAGATTCACCAGTACCTTTTTTTTTTGCGAGGGGGACAAGTTGCGAGTAACCACCCCCGTGTCTCGTCCTCAAAAAGGCCACTCAGATCGTGCAAAGGTGAAACAGGAGGGAGGGGGAGTAAAATTTTCCAGCACGATACGTACCGTAGGGGTAGTTGAAGGGGGGGGGGATGGTGTACAACCGACACGAGAACAGCCCACCCAGGCACCTTGAAGAGTGTGGCGATCGTGTGCTTGCTTGAATGCAGGTATCCAGACAGGTGAGGAGGGGGGGGGGATAGCGAAAAGTGGAGCAGCGACGAGGAGAAAGAGGAAAAGCGATGCGAAGAGGAGCGGATGGATTCACTTTGTCTTCCGTTTGCCCTCCCTCTGCTGTCTTCTTTTGCAGGCGGGAGGTGGATGAACAAAAAATGAAGGCGCTCTAAGGTGTGTGTCACACCCAGCATAACGCAAAGCATCAGCGAATCAAAGCGAGAAGAGAGGAAATTGATATCTGGCTGAGTGTATGCACGGTATGGTAATGCATACCATCCCCCACCCTTCTACTCATTTTTTATTTGCGTTTCTTTCCTTTTGTAGTGAAATTTCACTTCGAGTTCAGTTTTGTGTGCTGGCGGATGACAAAAAAAAAGCGGCGATATTCTCGCAAGCACTCGCGAGGAACGCTGCAGGAAGGGGCGATGGTGGCCCCCTAAATTAGGTCCCACGGCAGCTGCAGTTGCAGCCCGCCACTTCTTTTACATTCCCCTTTACATTTTTGCCCCGCTCATCAACCTCTTCTCTGAAAGTCTCCTTTACCCCTTAGGCGTGTGCAGTTTTACGCACATGTTAGTATTGTCGTTATGCTGACAAGTTCATCTCTCTCTCACACATCTGAAAGGACGGCTCCTGTCGTTTTTTCTTTTTCTCTTTCGCAAACACGTGCATGAACACGGACCATCTTCTGCCCGCGTGTTTTTTCCAAGATACTGGTGCACACATAAAAAAAAAGAGCACGAGCTCACGGTGAGCGAAATGGTCTTCCGCCAGGAGAGGGGTCGATTTTGGGTGTACAATCATGAACATCGGATGGAAGGGAGAAGCTAATGCCCCTCCCCCCTCTCCCCCCCCCCTGTGCATAGCGTACAGGTAACGAAGGAAGCATTTCTCCCTCTTGAAAGAATAAAGAAGCGCAGCGGTGCCCCAGAAAAAAGGGGGTGGGGAGGGACCATACGGAACAAATGAGAAAATAAAAAAAGAGGATGGAAGGAGAGAGAGAGAGCGACAGGATTTGGGGTACAGTTCTCACACCGGCGTACAGGGAGAGGGGAAGGTAACATGGCGAGGGTTCTTCCCAAGAGAATGGACGTTTGCCCCGACGGGCCTAAAACGAAGTGGTTGAGAAAAGAGGGAGAAGAAGCACGGGAGCACATCCCCGCTCTCGTTTACTGGTAACTACGCCTTTTCGTGACCTGAAACCCACAGATACGCCATCCAAGAGGACAGTAAGGTGAACTCCTCGGCGCTGAGGACCGTCTCACACACCCGCCGCAGCGTTTCTACGTTCTGCAGTTTTGCGCATGCTAACAGCGCTTGACCCAGCGCGGTGCGTCGTAACCTATCATCAATTTCTCGCTCGCTGACGCTACCGTTGTAGATCTGTTGGAGGCACTCCTCGCCATCATGTGCACGGCAGCGCCGCAGAATCTGTACCAGAAGGTCTTCGCCCGTCGGTTGCACGGTGTAGCTGGCGATCACAGTGGCCTGGACCCATGCTGATACATTGTCTGAGATGTCAAGCAGTCTCTGCACCACTTCCTGCGGCCCAAGCGTTGTGGTGTTACCATTGCCCGAGAAAAACTGTTGCTGCGCTGCGACGATTGCCTCCGATAGTTGGAGTTCGTGGAGGCTGCTTGAGGTCGGAGCACCACAGGCCAACCACGCCAGCCGCGCCACCGCATTGCAGCGACTACGGTGGGTTGCTTCGTCTCCTCCATAAGGAATGTATGGCGGACTGGTCTGCCCCTCCGCCACCAAAGCTTCGTACCGCGAAGGCTCGGCAAGCCACAGCAGATGCGGGGCTTGCGCCTCCAAGAAGTTGTTGCGCCGAATCCGAGCATCCGGGCAGTCTGTCAGCACCGTGGGGAGACTGAGCAGCTCCCACTCTCGCCGCTGCCTCCAGAGCGCTTGGAGAGCTGCATCGAACACAAGGCTGTTCTGCTGACAATACCGCTGCAGCCGCTCATAACCCTCAGGGGCGAGCGCTGGATCATCGACGGGGTCAGCTAGAGCGAAAGCCATTAGAATCTCCATAGCATCGAAACGCAACGCTAGTGTTTCACAGATGCGCAAGATGCGCTGCCCGATTTCCATGCAGCCACGCGAAGGGGTGGGCGCCCCGTATGGGTACCCAAGCGGGGCTGAGAGAAACGGCTGTCTCAGCAACGTTTTCATCATAGCGGAGCCGACAAAGTCCCTATCTTGATGAGCGCTGTTCGACAGAGAGAAGTAGAGAAGATACGAGATGACGTCTAACATGTCACACTTATGCTGCAGTGTGAGAGCAGCTAAAGCAGCAGTAGTAGACATCACAGGACCCTCCACAACACTTGATGCAGGGGCGGCGGTAGCGGGAGTTGAAATCGTATCGCAAACATCGGCCAGCGCATCCGAAAGAAGCACGCAGGCTCGGGAAAAACAAAGCTCTAGCCCATGCACCGGTTCTGAGGAGCTTGTCCACAGGTGCGCCATAACGGTGTTTGGAGGATCGTATAGCTTTCGCAACGCTTCGCGCGATTCGACAATGGTCTGTGCCACCACGACAAAAATGCAGCCAGCCGCGTAGCACTCCGCAAACTTCTCTTCCAGCGTCATCGAAACCGTCTGCCGCACCTCCGTGATATAGCTACTGATGTAGTGGAGGAGACGCGGCAAGTTGGCCGGGTGAGAGAAACAAAGTTCTGCTGCTGTGCGCTTTTGCGCCCCACCATCCTTAGCAATAACGCCGCCGGTAGCTCGCATCTCCTCAGACCGAATATCCCCTGCGACAGCAACGATAGCACGACGCATCATTTGCTGACAGCGTTCCATCTGCTCCGCATTCTTCATTAGCCTAGTTGCCTGCTGCTCCGCTGAACCATTGTTGTGACTCACATCATCATCCACCACGTCCGGACGAGACGGGCGCCGCTGCAGCAGATACGAAGACAGCGTTTGGGGAGTCGCATCCACCATCGCCTTGAACGATGGTAACACTCGATGGAGTACAATGTCCTCGACAGACCCTCCTGGGTGGGGGACATTAAGTCCGATATTTTGCATGCTGCGCAAAGCGCTCAAAGAGAGAAGGGCTTCCTGTGTGGAAAGCAGTTGGGCGAGGGTGCTCGTCGAAAGACGCGTGCGCACCTGCTCGTTCTCGAGAACTGCGAGAAGAAATCGACGATGGGCCTGCTGCTGCGCCACGAGCTGCCGAGTTACCCGTAGAACAATGTTCTCATCCTCCGCGTTAAGATTTCGTCGAGCCCAGTTTCCACTCGCGGCGTTGCTCTCGCCGCCCCAGCGCTCCATTAGCGCCGAAGACGCCGTCGAAGAGGAGAGGCATTCGCTGCTGTACAGGACTGCACTGTCGAGTGACAGCTTGGCATCCGTCCGGACAGCATCCAAAATACGGCGGAGCTCTGCTTCTCCATCACTATTGCCGTCCTCGTATCCGTTACCCCACGTCTCACCGCGACCTCCGGCGGCATTCACCGCCATTCTCGCCGCAAGTACGTTTTTGACGGTACACTGGGGACCGTTAGCATCCAACGTCACAAGAGTGTCGTCTTCCTTTAGAATGGAAGTCACCGGCTGATGCAGGTGCGCGAAAACGACTGTGTCCTCGCTGGAGCACGGCTGCCGAACCCCAACCTGATTGTTCACACGGATAACATACGGGCCTACACAGACAAACACTTCACGCCGAATGTCATCGGGGAAAAGCTTGATGTGGTGGAATGGCAGGCGCGTTGCAGCACGGACGACATCAGTGAGAGCGTTCAACACTACGTAGTTCACGACTCTACCCAGTGACGCGTCGAGGGTTACCAGCCATAACGCAGGTAACGGATGTGAGGCCGTATCGCTGCTTACGTAATAGAGAACACAAATTTTGTGACGACTTTCTGCACATGACACGACGTAGCCGGCTCGACCCAGATGTTTTGGCAGAGAGGTAGCCCATTTGATGGCGATGCGCGGGCGTGACTTCACGACCCCGGCTGGAGTTGAGGGTGGCACAGGGTCGAAATCGAGCAGAAAAACTTCGCCAGCCGCATTCACCGCCAGTACCTGCTCGACGTAGTGATGACGCAGTTGAACATGCGTAAATGTCAGCGGACTGTCGCCACGACGTCGACGACTCACGGCAGAAAGTGGCCAAATGGAGGCCGCACTTGGGGAATCAATAGCAGTGCGCTGGCCGTCTGCGTGAGCGTGGTTATTCACCGACCGGTGGGTGTCACCATCTCGAGAATCCGCACGTGAGAGCTGCTGCGATGCGCTTCCATCCTGCTCCTCTCTGGAGTGCTTGCTGCTGTCCCTCGCCACAAATGACTTGAGCGATTGCCACCAGCCTGAGGTACTGTTGGAGGTGCGCAGGATAGTGGACGCCGATGGGTCCATCTGTGCCTCCTCATTGGAAAGTCGCTGCGTATTATCGGCGTCATCCTCAGGAAACGTGACGCCATCACTACCGTAACCGAGTGGCTGCTGGGAATCCAAGTTGTTATGCCCACCACGAGCCCACCGGTAGGATGATGGGTTCCGTCGATCAAATTCGGTGGTGGTGTGAGTTCCAGCGTACTTTAAATCCACGACCAGCACACCAGAAGTGGTGCCGAGCACGGTGACGATGACGGTCCCTTCCTCGATGCGGCGCCTCGCACATACGAAGCAGGAGGCACTCATGCCGCTGGTGTTCGTGTCGATCATCTGTATCTCGATGCTGTGATCCAGGCTGGAAATGGCACCGCGCTCGCTGCAAAAGGCCAGTGATTCCTCCTCTTCGCTCATTTCACTTACAAAAAGCGGCAGCCCTTCCTTGGCAGCGGCGAAGTATGGGATCTCGGCCAGCCGTGGCGCCGCCGCTTCCCACCCCGGACGGCTCACGTTCCACAGTCGCAACATTTTTTTGTTTTCGTCCACCAGCCAGCACATATGGGTGCCAGCGCCGGAGAGAAAGCTCGAAACTGTCATGATTCGGCGGTTGACGTTGTCATACATCACGGCGTCTTCGAGTGAGGTCGGTGGTGCCTCCTGAAGTCCACTAGACACCTCCGTTGCACGCCTGTACGCGTAAGGTGGTGCGTCGCTGTTCGTGACGGAGAGTCGTTGCGTCCGCGGCACCTTCACAGGAGGAGCGAAGAACATCAGCAAAACACGTTACCTCTTCACTCATAAAAAGAGGAGGAGGATTTCCGGAAGTGCAGCGTGCCTTCGGGGTGGTATGATGATGATGCGACTCTTATACACCTTCGTATTTTCCCTGTTTTCCTTTTGAGCAGAAGTGTCGCTGATGGTGCTATACAACCATATGTGGCATTTGCGCGAGCGAATCACGTGAAGGTGTTTGGAAAGGAAAGGAACGAGAACCCAGAAAGAAAAAGGAGGAGAGTGTTCCAAGGGTGAAAGTCTTTTGTTGCAGTACTTTCAAACACCTTCAGTGATGCCGAGATGAGAATCAGCAAAAGGGAGGGGAAAAAAGCTCACAATCGCAGCACGACACACCGTCACTCCCGCCCTCCTCTTCTTCTGCCACGGAGGATGTGTGTGTGTGTGTGTGTGTGGAAGGAGCACAAAACAACAGAAAAGTTTTACGCGTGTTGTCCGTGGACCACCCCAAAAAGGGTGCCGATTCCCATACTGAGTATTTCGATACAGTTTTTCTTGTGTAGACAGGTACGCCCCACGGCCGTCGGCGTCCCTGAGCCCCTCCCCGCCTCCCGCAGCCCTCCCCTCCCTTACTGAAGAGACAAATACACACAAAAGAAAAGGTGTGTCGCCGAACGCCACTGTTACCCACATCTATCACCATGATCAAGCCTTGACTTGCAGTTGCTATATGGCCAGGAAGCGAAAAGAAACGGGGAAGAATGGGTATCACTGTGATATCCCTGTTTCAGCGGCACTATCAGATGTGAGGACATGCAGCCATTTTACTCGATGCGATAGCAAGTATGCGTTCGCCCCTCCTGCCTCGCTCGAGAGCACTGAAATCGAGTTGACGGAGGGGAGAGAAACCAGAAGTTGACAACCGTCTCAGTTTTTTAACCACCACCACTTTTTTTAGAGCGTGTGTCTTGGAGAGTGCAGACGCACGAGTGGGGGGCGCCCACACGCGCCCCTATAAGAAAGATCGGCGACAGCTTTCCGCAAACTAGCCAAGCGATCGTTCGCGAGTGGAACAAATCGAATGAAAAGCTAAGCGAAACATCGGAGGAGAGAAGGCGTCGCGCGATAACGTTGAGGGCCTCATTGTGGAAACCCAGTAGACGGTGCCTCCCTCGCCCTCCCCCCCTTCCTCTGCTCGCTTATTCTATCCACTGTGAAGAAGACTGGCTGCAGTACGTCAGCTGGTGCAGTCCCCACCCCTTCCCTTTAAGTAGTATCTTCTCCCCTTCACGATACGTTTCCCGCGTTCCACGCCGGTGCAGATTCATGGAGCTCCACCTTCCTTCTCCCCTTCTCTATGTATATATATATGGAGCGCCGCTAATTTCTATGACATGTTTTCTTCCGCGTCCATCCGCATTTCTTTCAGCATGCGTTCCAACGGGGCGATCCACTTAGCATCGATGCTGCGGCTCAGGAGCATATCGGACATCTTGGGGGCATCCGCGATGGGGTCAAAGCCGTCCACTGCCTCCCATTCCAGAGGGCAGCAAAGAGAGGCCGTACCAGGGTGCACGCAAAACGGCAGCTTGAGTAAGTGATCCCGCCTTGTACTCACATGCTCGTCCAGACGCGGGTACATAAGAAGCAGTTGAAGAGCGTGTAGCACATCGACTGCCTCACGCTCGGGGCCGAGCGCACGGAGATATGCCGTCCAGTCGAGAACATTACCCTGACGGAAATCGATGTGTTGCTGGAAGCGATGGAGTGCCTCTCGGCGGCCCAGCTTGAGGACGGCGATGGTCGCATCGTGGACGATGAAGGCGGCTTTCGGACTATGCTGTATGTTATTCGGGTTCTCCGGTGAGGAAGTGACGAATAGCGCCATGAAGGCTCGATCCAGCTGCGTGCGCAGTACGTGGCGAATCGTGGGATGGATAAGCCGATGATTGGCGAGGTCGGTCACGATAGAGCTACGGAGCGTCTTGGGTGCGACGACGGTCAGGTACCCTACGAGGGCTGACCGTTCATCGTTCGTCAGTCGCCGTGCTCGCCGGTCACACACCCACAAATGAATTCCACGCCGCCCAGAGAAAACCGGCAAAAAGTATTTGAAGCCAAAGTCGTCGCGCAGAATCGTATGCAGAACATGCGCAGCGCTAGACATCCAAGACCAGCAGTACGAGCAGATGCTCTTGCCCGAGCAGCACGAGCGGACATTGTCGTAGTCAGACATGTCGATATCGAACACCAGTTCCCGCTCCACCGGGAAAACGTTGGCGACCCCCTGCTTCTGACTTGGCCGGATGTTGTACACCGCACCCACATCTATTTTCTCCGGGAAGGAGCGTACCAGCTCCGCCCGCAGTTCCTCTGCGCTGCGATAGCTGCGAAACCGGGTAAAAATGTCGCCGATAAGAGTAAAACAGAACTCGCGACGCGCCAGGTAGCCTTCGGTGGCCGCGGCCTCTGCCCCGCTAAGCCACTCCTTATCCTCCCCACCTATTGTGTGGCTTACACCGGCGGCCTCCGTCAGCACTGAATCACCCCCATGCGTGGGTACTTCAGGTAGCCCTGACGTCGCTGCTAGCAGCTTCGAATCCACCATGCCATCGCCACGGCTCAGTAGCTCTGGCTTTACGTCCACGGCGGCCAGATTGCCGTAAGATGGTCGAGCAGGCCGAAGTCGATACGCCAACCACTGCGCAATCAACTCCACCGGATAAACATGGCTGTAAAATTCCCGGAGAGAACTTTCATTGAGCATGACCCCTACGCGAGACGGTGCCGAGAGTCGAAGGCGTAGAGAAGAACGCCTCGCTTCCACCGTCAAACCCAAGGCGAAGCGACGGGCGTCGAACCGCGGGGAGGGGGGGGAGAGGAAAAAATTGAAGACGAGGCTGTACCCTGCTTTACTCAGAGCCGGACTCGGACTCCAGCGATGAAGATGAATGATGTCTTTCTAAGCGACGAACAAAGAAAACAAGTCCGGCAGGGATGAGGGGAGGCTCCAGGAAAGCAGGCTGAGGAGGGGCCAAGAGAGGGGAAAGGCTAAGAGAGGCAGTAGTGTAGCCGGTACTCAGAAGATGGTCGCTCGCAATAGCCGGCGAGCAGCATCTCCATTTGTAAGAACGAGAGGGACCATCCGTATGGGACGTTTTTTTTTTTTAAAAAAAGGAAGAGAGAAGATAATACAGAAAAATAGACGAGACGAAGAAAAAGGGCACATAAAAGCAGTTCCTCTTGCGGTGCAGCACGGATTGCATACGTCCGCGCCCTTCTTCACTCCCTCGCGCACCTGTTTTGACGCCTTTGCAGAAGCTGGGCACGTATCGGTCGAGTCGTCTCCTTTATCGGACGCTTGGGCTTCGTGTTGTGAATATTCTCAAAGTTGAAATTTGGCAGCAGCCGACATGCAGAAGGGGGAGGGGACGTGACAAGGAAAAAAGAAACGCACTCCCTCAACCCCTATCGGTGAGGAGAAACCTCCAATGCGTATGCGCCTCGCAGACAGACTCTTTTACATCATGAAAACATAAGCAAACAACCTTGAGGCGGAGAAGTAGGCGGAAGGCGTTTGGGGATGCGGAGGTCCGAGGCGCACGCGTGGGTATGGTAAAGTGTGTGGGTAAAAAAGAAACAATGTGCTAACGAAAGAGAAACGAAAGCACGCGCGTCGAACGAGGTGAAGGGAAAAGGCGCACATCCACACCACCACCACCACCACCACACGCGTGGCACCGAATGAAAAAATCGATCAACCTCCCCGAGGTGTGGAAAGCCCCCGTGACGTCCGCCACTCCCCCCCCCCCAACTCCAGGAATGACTAACGAAAGCCAACCGGTATCTTCTTGGAGACATCGTGGATCATCCGTTCCTTATAGAGAGCCCACTGGAAAAGCTTCTCGTATTCTTGGAAAATTTTACGGTACCCCGTGTAAGCTGTACGCGCATGATGGAGCATGCGCTCTCGCACGACGCCTAGCAGCGTCTCGTCTGCCGCACTAGAGGAGAGAACATAAAGAACAGATGCCTGCTGCGCCACCACCGTGCCCTTGTGCCGTCGGAAAACCGATTTGTTCTCTTCGGTTAACTCTTCGACAGGCTCGGGAGCGGTGCCGCCACCTCCTTCACCTTTTCCCCGATCCGCCGCGGTACATTCCGACGCAAACTGCTGCGCGGATGCGCTGCTGCGGGGAAGCCCTTGCGCCAGTGTGCCTCGCCAGTACGCATCCGTCCACTCGACGTCGATGTGGGCGACATGGTCGGAATCTTCGTCGAGATAGGCGAGGTCACCGCAGTAATCGCCGGGCCGCAATTGCGCCACCTCCATGCTATCCGTGGCCGGGAGTGATGACATCGGCGGGCATATCCCCGTTGGTGGCGTCAAAGCCTTGACAAGTTGGGCCCGCTCAGCGAGAAGGCGCTGCTGATCGGCCGACCAAATTCGTCGGACGACGGAGAGACCGCCCTCTCGTACGAAGTACAAAGCGCATTCTTCTTGCGGAGTAAGACCTTCGCGGAATAGCACCGCGTGAGTGGGAAGACGCACCGGAATGAGCTGCCGAGCAGTTTTTTCTAGAAGTGCCGCCACCGATGGAACGGCAGCCTTTGACAAGTCTGCCTCTTTCATTGGGAGGAGTCCGCCCTGTTTGGTGGCCGGGTGAGGAAGCGATGTCTCGCCAGCTCCTCGCTCCCCCTCTTTGGTGATTTCCAGTCCTTCTTCCGGTGAGGTGGTATGGACGTGGAATAAATCTACGCGGAGCCTTTCCGCAAGAAATCGGCTTTGCTCCCGCAACATGGCCTCGTTCACTCGGCGGCAGACTCGTCTAAGGCGCCCCACAGCATCATCAGAGACTTCCTCAGCATTTATCACAAGGAGCAAGCACGTTTCTGTTGTCACGTACTGTGTTGCCGGTGGGAGGGCACCCCACAGCAAGGTGTATCCCATGGCATCTCCCGGCTGCAGTTCGTACCGCTGCCACGTTGAAGCCTCTCCTGATTCGTCCAGAGGGTTGCGACGGCGAGGCCATTCGACGTGGCATCGACCGCTCAGCATCACCAGTGCAAAGGCGCTCTCCTCTGGACTTCCAGCTCCGCCGTTCACGTACTCATCCGGAACAAATAAAGGCGGCGTAGCTTTTATGGCACGCTGGAGCGCAGAGGACTGACGCTGCAGTCGGTGTCCTCCCGACTTCGAAGACTTCTCTACTGTGATGGGTGGGCAGATTCCTTCCGCTGTTGTGCGCTTCTGAGTTTCGGGCCCTGTTTTTTGACTCAAGTCAGTGAGATGATCTCCTCCCCATCCAAGTGGTAACGATGGCTTCTCTCCGCGCAGTCGTTGTTCGCGGAAATTTTGAAAGAGTTCCGAGGCAGGGACAGCCCAAGCAGGACGGGTGCCCTCGCCCTCGTAGTTTGACTGCGGCAACGACTCCTCAAAAGAGAACGTTGCATGCAACGATGGAAGATGATCAGTGACATCAACTGTTGAGAGAGCGGCGCGCGTTGAAGGCACGGTCTCCTGTGGGTACGGCTTACGCAGGAGTACCGTGCCTGCCTCCTTCACCTCGATGATGCTCATCGTCTCCACGAGTGTTAAGAGGTCACTTTCGACGAGGGGCGCCAACAGTGGGAGGGTCTTCAGAAGTCGGACACTTAGCAAGACGTCCTCCTCTGCGCGGTACGCAATGGGTAGCTGCAGCGACTGTTGCACTTTACGCCATTCACGCAGCCCACCTGGTGAGTCCTCCGATGGGAGCTGCAGTGCCGCCGAGGTGGACTCGGCCACTGGTCGACCTTCCTTTGCTTTCTCACTGGACGGCAAGGCCGAAAAGCCGGCGTCAGAGCGATCCAGCTCTTTCGCCAAGGCGGCCAGTGTAAGATCCGGGGAAACGGTCAGTGGCGTTGTGGTAACCTCCTTTTTAAGCGTTAATACCCCTTCATTGGCCTTGGGGGCCCGACCGTGGGCGCGAGACTTTCCGAATACATTTTTCTTCAACTTTGCTGTCGCCTCTGGGCCTGGGGGGTCCATGCCTAACAGCTGCGCCAGTGGTGGCAACGCGGCTACCTGATCTGCCACCGTTAAGCCGGATGTTGTTGTCAGCATTTCGTAAAGGACAGCTGGAAGAAGATTAGTTTATACATAATGGTGCCTTTTTGTGTGTGTGTGTGTGTGGGTGGGGTGGGTATATTTTATTACTACCGGAAGACCAAGCAACGCCGAGTAAAGTCCGCGCGAGTAGTTCAAGGCTGAGGTCAGCACAGCTGAATGGAGTATCAGGGTTCGCCACTGCCCCCTTTTACGGTTGAAGTCAACTCAAAAAGAATAGGAAGACGAAAAACGTGTCAGAAAAAAGTGGGCACCTCCCACGCAATGGGGTGAAACGCAGTGCGCCACACAGAGAGAAACAAAATCAAAATGGGGTATTGACGTATGTGAGGAAACAGGGCAATGCGCGAGTAATAAGCGAGTTAAAAGAGAGCAAGAGTGGAGGAGAGAGGAGAAGGCAAAGCAAGCCATTCATGAGGAAATTGAAAAGAACAACAGCAAAGAAGGTAATCGCAATGTGAGACGAGCAAAAGAAGGAGGGAGGGACGTACCAATCCAAGTGAGAGAAAATCGATGCGACTCCCACCGTTAGCAGCAGCATCAGGAGCAGGAGCATCTGCGACCTTGACTTTATCTACCGCATTTAGATCGGTAGTTCTCCCTCCTCACTTGTTTCTTTCTTCCGACTCCGCTTAGAAGCCTTCATCGATATTTCTTGTTCTCTTATCAAGAGGGGACGAATGTAAACGGCGGTCATGACGCTGTATAGCCTTACCTGCAATCACACCAACGAGCCTGTCAGCATTATTGCCTGTGTCACGCAATTCTTTTTTTTATTCTAGTAATGCGCTTGTCAGCATTCCATCATCGAAGTTGCTCCGGATTATGCCGGGGAAGGAGTGACGAGTGGGTCTGCACTTGCCAGAAAACTTCACCATTCGCGGACTCTCTCACAGATCAGCCGTGCGATACGTGAACCTTTAAATGAGGTAGGAGAGATGCACTTATCCACAAAGAAACTCCAACTCGAATCCACGAGCGTGCTGTGAGTGCGGCCCACGCCGTGCTCTTTAATCCCAGCGCTCACCGCGCCTGCTTCTCGCCTCATCACAACTCATACGACCTGCACTATTCGCTCAAGATTCTGAGATCCGTCCAAAGCCTTCCTGATCCTTGAGATGCTCCGCTGCATCACCGATTTGATCGCACCCACCGCTGCAGCGCGTCATTCGTGATGCCCTTGTATCGCATCTCTCGCCGAGAGCGCTGCGCCGTGAGAGCATTTTCATTCGTGCTGATCAGGCGTACCCGCGCCCCACTGCTCACACGAACCCCTTTCACAGACAATTCATGGCCGAGTTGCTTGCGATTGCGCTGTTCAGCACGGAGGAGAAGTTCACGCTCATCGCTCTCTACTACAAGTAGCTCGCAAACTAAGCGCTTCACCCCCACCGATGGATGTACAAGGCTGATCGAGCAACTGAACGCGGTAATAGGTATTGGCCACTCCACATCACCTGCAGCTGCGGGTAGCAACTTCGAGATTGACGCTTTCCCTGAGAAGCTCACTGGGGCTCGATTCTCCGCAGCGATAGCGGCGTTCCGATAAGATATTGCTGATGCCCTTTGTGGCTCTGCTGTCTCCCGCGCAACCGGTGAAGGTGCACGATCGAGTGACTCCTTCACGGGCAGCGGGGACCTCGCAACATTCTTGTGAGGAGGGTCCTTCGTTTGTTCGCCGATTGCCAACATCGCAGAGGCTGCTCCCTCGGCCACCCATCTCCCCTCTCCCCTATTAGAATCCCCAAGATCCGAGTATCCCAACATTGCTAATGCTTCATCCGCTACAATAGCGCCCCGCCGTTCCCAAAACCGTGCCGACCTCAACACTTCGAGAGGAAACCCCATCTTTGGCAACCTGTCGATCCTGCCAAATCGACCACTGGCAACATACAGTTCGCCAGTAACGTCTTCTTCTCCAGCAACCCCACAGCACGGGGCCGGCGAGGCCACCGCAGCAACACGCTCCACTGCTTCCGCCGACGCGGTCGCTTCACGCTCGTCCCTCTGGACTGGAAGAGCACTACGTTGGCTGGCATCCACCAAGGAGTACAGCAGCTCTGCTTTCTGGTGCGGCGTGTCCACAGCGACGTTGGTGCGCGTGAGGCTCCCCTCCACCAACACCTCCGACAAAACCGCGCCACTTGTGTCGAGCAATGTTTGGTAGGCGAATGGATCGACGGCAAGTCCCTTGCTGCGCGGATCGTAGCAGCCGTGCTGCAACTTTGTGAACTCCCGGAAGATACCCTGGATATCCCGGACCTCGTGTGCTAGAACGGAGCGGTACGACTCGTATACTTCGCCTTCGATCAGTTGGAATAGACTGTGTTCCATGTCGTTGTGTGATGGAGTCATCAGCTCGCGCGGTTGGTGGGTTTCGGAGCTTTTGTTGGATGGGGAGTGCCGATTTTCGGCTTGGTTCTGCCGGATGCAGCTTGTCAGGCCCGGAGTGCCTTCTTTTTGTGGCGGTGAAGAGGAGGCACCGCTCGACTCGATCGGTATCATGTGGTCGCTTTGTGAAATCCTCGATTGCAACGCACGAGCCGAGAGCGGAGAGGTCATGTTGTCTCCAGATCGATGAAAAGACGAAGTGCTGTGAGAGCGTGACGCCAAGGGTTCACTAAAAGTGTAGCGTTTACGTGCCGTATCAGGAGCGTCTAGGATCCTTCGTGGAATGCTCGCTTGGTTGGTGTCGACCTGGTGAGATGCACGCACAGTCTCTTGTGGAGATTCAAGAGGGGGAGAGCTCGACCCTCTAGCGAAGAGCTTCCTGACGATGTCGGTGAGCTGCTCCTCAGAGTCTTCTCGTCCTGGTGAAAGCGCCGAATCAAGAGATCTGTGCGTATACAACGTTTCGGTTAGAGTAGGGAGTGCGTCGGCAACCACCGCATCAAGAGCCCTCTGTTCAGCCGCATGACGACGTTTCAACTTCTGAAATTCGCGTAACATGTGCTGAACCTCCCCAAGCTCCTGCGCCAGAATGGCAAGGTACGCATGGCTTACCACCGCATCCAACCGGAGAAGAGGATTTCTAGCGAGAACCTCTGCATTCATCATTGGTCTTTCTTACGAAGAAAAATTGTGAAAGAACGTGAAAAACGGGCAGTAGACTGCTCTCCACAGCAAGAACCAATTTTATCGCAAGAGAGGTATCAAACGATGAGAAAGCAAAAACAAAGTAGAGGAAACTTCACGGTAAAGCCGCTAAAAAAAAGGAGGTGTTGAAAAGAGCAAAATCAAGAGCTACACCTGAGAATAGGCTGATTCTCTCGAAGTCACTCAACTGCAGAGAAGTGAAAACACCAACGGCGTCTGTGAAGATGCACAGCAGCGAAAAGGAGCGAGGCCTGAGGTGCGCCGTGGAGAGGAGGTAAAACTGCCGTAGATAAAATCGCTCGTTTGGAAAAAATATATATGTACGAGTAGGGGGACGGGCTGCTGCACTTCGGAGGATTCAAGTGGGGCGCGAGTGGCACCAGATGGGAGTCTTTCTAAGGGGGGTCAATGGTTTGTCCAGGTGGAACCAACGCCCCAACCGATGGCGGAAAGAGATCAGGAGATGGGGAGATGAAAGCGCTCGAAGGGCCCCCCTACCATGAGCGAGTTTGCTCCAATTCAGGACAAAAGGCCTGTGTTAGTGGCTTTCAGTGACGATCCCGCACACCATAGGAAGAGAGAGAGAGAGAGTAAGGGGACAAAAGAGCTCCAGCTTCGAGAGCAGAGTCACGCCGAGGAGGGTGTTGGTAGAGAAACGTGACTGGCCCTCCCTAAGGACGGAGGACTGACCGATGAGCGCAAGAGGGGGAAAAATAAACAAAAAAGGACGGGAGGCTTCAAAGGGAAATTCGATGAAAGGAGACGTCGCGCGCGCAAGAAAAGCGAGACGAGTTGACTGAACGGCCACGAAGAAAAGTTTCACAGTTCTACCGTTGCGCAGAGGTTCATCCAGCATAGATGGGAGCCGCTATTATCTCATGAGATAAAGCGCGATCGATGCAGCGTCATCAAAAAAAAGGGTGTGGGATGAAGCGAGAAGACACTCAGAGAACGAAGAAGAGGAGGAGAGCACCTCTTTGGGGAATAGCACGACTCTCTTCGGCCTACGGACACGTCAGGAGACCGCCCCTCTCCCCCCCCTCCACCGCTCTCTTATCCCTCATCGCCTGAGTCCTCCTCCCTGAGCGTTGAGATAAGGTGCCTCACTTCACTTATGGGGGAGAAAGGGGGAAGGCCGACTTCACTCGTCATTGCCCACCCCCACCCCGCCCTATCATCTACCGCCGAATGTCTTTGCAACCTCTGCACCCCTCTTGTGATGCGCCGGGCTCACCAGACACCCCTTTCGCGCGGCGCTACCCTCGCCTACCACACCATACTTGCTTTGAAGGATTGAAATAACTGAAGAATGGAAATAAAGGGGAGAAACGACACATTAAAAAACACGCAGAAAGTCCAAGGGCTCGCCATTCCCAGGAGATGAAGTGACGACGGAGCGCAACGGTGCAAGGAAAGGTTGTCGGTGAGACATTCAACAAACGAGAGCCGCCAGTGGGCGTCTTCGTGAGACCTATCACCTACCAACACCGAGCCAAATCACAGCGCGATCATGCGAAATAAGGTTATTCATAGGAAGACATGCTGCCTTTGTCACAATCGTCACCATAGACGGAAGCTCGATCGTTTGCCAACCCTCAGCCAGCCTGCTCGCCACGATTGACCTTCTCAACTCCCTTCCCCTTTGCCACTGGCCCACGCTTACTTGATCGGGATGAAGCGGGAGGAGTGCGTGGCGCCCACACCGGGGCGGCCGTGCTGCACGGGGTGGTAGCTCATCGAGAACTCGCCGAAGTAGCGGCCAATCATCTCACCCTTGATCTCCACCGCGTTGAACTGGTGGCCGTTGTAGATCGCCACAACCGATCCCACCATCTCCGGCGTGATCACCACATCGCGCAGGTGCGTCTTCACAGGCTTCGGCTTCTCCCCGACCTTCACGAACTTCTTCGCCTCGCGCAGGCGCTTCAGCAGCACGGGTGGGCGACGGTCGGCGTGACGGTTCAGGTTGCGGCGCGCACGAGCGTGCACAAGCGCCTTGAACTCCTCCTCGCTCAGCGCAAGCAGGGGATCGATCTCAAGTCCACGGAACGTGAACTTGTGGAACGTGCGCTCCTTCTTGAGCTGCTCGTAGCGCTCAGCCGTGATGTTAGATGCCATGGCGGTGGGATGTGCAATGGACTACTCAAGTGTAGGTTTCGATAAGTCGGAAGCCGTAAAATATTGGCAGACACGAGGCCCGAGAAGCCGAGCAACAGAAGGAAAGCACACGAGATTCAGCCGTAAAGCATAGAGAGAGAATAACATGAGGAGGTGAGGAGAGGCAAACGGTAAGCACGCGAGAGTGAACGGTCCTCCATCGCCGCCAGCAGTTTGGTGGTTCTCAGGCGGTCGATCCCAGAAAGGGGGGAGGTGGCTCAGGAACGAAGATATTGGAATCGGCATGCAGCACAGGCCACACTGTGACACGAAGAAATTCTCCATGACGCAATCCAACCACACAGGGTACCAAATGAACATGTCTTTTGGAGCGGCTCCTCGCTGTACGCAGCCATCACCGTTTGGCGCTAGGGTGAGAGGAGCAAGGGAAAATAAAGTGGGAGAACGCGGGGAGAACACGTTTTCGCTTCAGTACATCGTAACGCTGAAAAGGAGAAGAAAAGAAAAAGGATGATGAGCCACATAACGTGCAAAGCCTTTCTTGGAGCACTCTCGTGAGAAGGGAAAGAGCGAGGAAAGGGAACTTTCCCCACGAGCAAAAAAACCCACTCACTTATGGAAAAAGACCCACAGCTTCGCGCCTTCGCGGAATCATACGCTACAATATGTAACCCAGCGCATGTAGATGGAACCACAGGAAGCAGCACATCCGCGCAGCCCGCGCGAGTACACGAAAGCGATGGGCACGAGCAACAGGTAACAAGACGAAGCCAAAGTGTAAGCCCCAAGCAAATCAACGAGCACTCTCTTCTTCGTGTGCGGTGAGCACAGGGAGCTCCATCTTCTGCGGGTCTCCTGTCGGTGTCGGCGTCGTCACCGCCGCTGCTTCCTTTTCGCTTGGATCAGGCTGAAAGATTTGCCACGGCAGATCTGGAACAGTCTGACGTAAGGTATGCATGAGACTGTACCACTCCACTAAGTCTCCTTCTTCTGAAGCAGCCAACAATGCCTCGGCTGTGGCATGGCGCAGGGCTTGTTCACTGTCCTGTGAGGCAGCGCTCTTACCCTCGTCAGCGGCCCAATTGATCTTGGACTCTTTCTTCGTGCTGCGTCGATTGCTGGACCTCGACTGCCTCGCTCTACTTGCAGAAACCTTATCGTTCCCCTGTTGAGTCAGGGTACCACTCTTTCGAGACGACGACGATGACAACCCTTCAGCAATTTTGCGCTTGCCAGGAGCCTTCCCGCCCTCTTTTGCGCGGCTACCCTCGGACTCGGTGGGGATAGATGCGGCTGTCGGAGCTGTGGCTTCCGTTTCTACCGGAGAAATTAGACTGGATTGACTGTTGCCCATCGCGGCGGGCGTCGCATGCTGAGCGCGGAAAGGGAAGTGCGTGGAGCTCTTGAGGAGAGGCAGTTTTTTTACGGCTTTGTCCACCATATACGTCGCAGTGTGCTGCTCCGCAGCTCTTTTCTCCTCCACTAGTTCCTTCCGCGATTCGAGAAGCTCTAGATAGCCCAGTGAAACTCCCTTAATGCCGAGTAAGGCAGCCGCCTCTGCAGTGAGCTTCGCACCCGTCAAGGCAGCGGCGGATATGCGACCCAAGGTTAGACGTGAAAGGGTGCTGCCTTCCGAATTATCGGGCTCACCGAGGAGGGCAAAGTGCGCACACTGCTGCTGCGTCAAGTTGTCCAAGTCCCTGAGGGCTCGTCTTGCGCGAGGCAGCGGAAGCAGATAGAGGCCGAGCACTACCTCACTCTCCTCCACGAGTGGACTCAGCACTGCTTCGATGTGGGTGTAGAGTCCGTGCAGTGAGTCGTGTACGAGGTGTCGACAAAAACGCACAATACAAGAGGCTCCGATAGGCGGCAGCATTGACGGCGGCGAGGAGGCCGTGAAGGTGGTAGGCAGTGGCACTTCGTGAGTGACGATGGAGAAAGGCAAAGGTGTTCGGACGACCTCCGCAGGAGAGGCAACCATGGCTCTTCCCACCTTCGTCACCCTGTTCACTTCATTCTTTTTCGCCTCCCGGTCAAAGGAAGCCGTGGGCAGCTCGCGCATGCAGTACGTCTCGTCCAAGAAGAGTGTCGCTATTCCCAGAGTACCGCCATAGAGGGGCGTGTGATTCGCCTCGAACGTCTGCGCCACCGCCTGAACAGCTCGCAAGCCGGCTCTACCGCCCATGTCAACGACGGATCGCACTATCCCTTTGATCAAACGGGGGTAGCCGAAACGGCGCGTTCGCTCCCCATCCAGCCGCTCCAGGCGCCGACGCACTCGACCTATAACGGATTCCATGAGATCAAACGTCTCCACAGGTAGCTGGCCATCCACAATTTTGAGAAAAAGCTCACACAGCGGTTGTGACGGCTGGTAGCGCACCGCAGCATACCAAAGATTGTAAGTAAAACGCGTCAGCTCTAGCTCTGTGATGGAAGATTCTTCTTCCCAGGGGTAGTCCTTTAACGGTGACCCCTCCTTCGGCAAGGGCCTAGGCAGCATCGACCTCCTTTTTTTCGACGGCGACGGCGTTTCTGACGTGTACCCATTTCCGGGAGAGCAGGCTTGGCCGTTGGCTGATGCGCGCTGCGCAGGATCGGCAACGGTGACTTTGGGGTAGCGAAGGCTCACCGTACCTGGCAGAACCAGCGGCATTCGATCTTCCACCGTCTGCGGGGAAAGGTTCGTCAGCACTTCGCGCGCAAACTGCGCCACCACGTAGCCAAAGGGGACATTCTCCTCAGACGCCACCACATCTTCTTTACATGCGTCCAAGCGCACCAGGAGCACCTCACGATGCTCGAAGAGTTGGTGCACGGGAGGGGAGAGCATTTTGCTGCTCCGCACGAAGCGGGCTCGGCTCCGGAGCGCCTTGTACGATTTGAAAAAGCTGTACATAATACAAGCAGTTTGCGCCTCTGTCCAGAAATAATTGGATACATCTGGTGAGATAGTAGTGCGCAGAAATAAGGGAATAGACGGCCACGCAGAGTCCGGGTATACTGGAATGACGGCAGCCTCTGCGACGCGCTCCAGCAGGCCAGACGCACCACCACCACTACCAGATTCGCTACCTTCATCGAGCCACGAAGAGAGCGTGTTCAACTGACGGGAGCGCAAGAGCGCAGAATTCAGCTGGTGCTTCATGTTGATGGAAACAGCGGCTAGTTCAGCGAAGATGTCGGCGGTTGAGTGACGCAGATCGATGCCGAGCTCCGTTTGCAGCGACAAAGGAACCTCACGAGGCCGAGGCGTTAGTGAGACAACCTCTTCACCGGCCTCATTTACGACCGGCGTGAAACGCTTTTCACGGATATACTTGTAAAGGTCACGTACTTTTTCCTCGAGCTCAGATACGTTAAAGCTCAAATCCAGGTTCTGCTGTGTGAGACCTGAAATGCGCATGCGATACGCTGAGTGGTCCTCGAAAGCGGAGTGCAGCAACTCTTCCTGGAGGGTGAGGCGCGAGCTCACCAGCTCTTTCTTTGCAGCGGCCATAAAGTCTACAGAGAATGTCGAAGGGGCTTGACGCGCTCCATGCCGCCCACCGTCATTGCCCTCATCATCATCGCTGCCTGTCTCCACATTCGGATTCTTTGTTCGTGGATTGCCATCGGCCGACCTTAGGAACGCTGTTACATCCCCGGTAGCGGGAGGCAGCTCGATGCGGTGACGCTCGAGCACTGTCTCTAGCTGCTCAATACGCAGGTTCAGCTGTTGATTCGTCTGAAAGACAGAAGCGATCAGATGACGAAAATCGCGAAATTGATCTTCGGTCTTCTCGCAGTTGTTCATCCGCTCCATTAACTCCTCCTTGACGGCCATAAGCTCTACATCACGCTCATGGCGCAGCGCATAAGCAGCCTCGTGTTCCGCCTTTGCTTGAGCTTCTGCCTGCTGCCGTGCGAGCACCAGCTCACGGATCTTCTCCTCGAAAAAGGTCTCAAATCGATTGTAGAGATCCTTTTCTTGCTGTCGCAGTGCCTCCATCTTCTCGAGCGCAGCCTTGTCCAAAGCAGAAGCGGCGTCCTCGATATAGCGGCCTACCGCATCTGCCACCCTAGTTAGGGGTGGATACAAGAGCGGCAATACGGCGACGGACTTCTGAATAGCCTTGTTCCTTTCCTCCATCGGAGTACGACGCCCTCCACGTAACTGGAGAAATTCCTCAAGTTCTCGCAGACGCTTTGTACGAGAAGCAGGATCGTTTTCAATGCTCCCCTGCGAGGGTGGCGGCGCCATCGAAGAAAAGGTGGTCTGGCTGTCGGTGACACCAGCTCTTGCAGCGCCGTCGGTCTTCGAAGCGGTCGAAAGCTGGAGAGGAATGGCCGTCGCATCCCGCGAGACTGCTGCAACCGCGCCATGAGACAGTAGCATCGGGGCGCCCCGCCGTGGAGGCGCACTAGTCTTTCCTACGCGGCCTGATACTGCGGGATTGTCTGCATCTCGCTGCAGCGCCACTGAGCTCGCGAGGGTGTTCAGCATGGTCGGGGTATTCCACGGCCGTCCATAGCTTCTCGAGGCGCCCGCCGGCAACAACGAGGAGTCCGTGGTGCCAGCTTCATCCTCAGTAGGCAGTGCAGTGCGCCGCCGCGCACTTTCGCTAAGAGTGTGCGTTGGACCTCGGCCGGTTCCAGCCGCCACCGTTTGCCGCTTCAAGGTAGGGAGCGTCTGCGCGGACGGGTGGCCGTGCATTGTGAGCGAGGTTGCCGACGTATGTGAGCACGAGCTTCGATGTGAGGGTTTATTCACGCGGTTCCCGAAATCCTCCAAAAAAATGCGGGCGCTCGCCAGAGTTCGGCCTAAACGTTCCGCCAGCCACAGCCAAGCGGCCACAATCCAAAGCAAAAAGGCCAATAAAGCCCTTCTGTAAGATCAAGGAGTGCAACGAGGTAATAGACAAAAAAGGACGGGAATATCAGGGGAGAAAAGGGGGGCGCTCAAGACGATGGCAGCAGGTGCCACTCGGAAGGTGGTGCTGAAGAACTTGTTCTCACCGTACCGTCTGCAGTAGCACTGCCTACGAAACCCCCCTCTCGGGTTCCATCTCTTGTGTTTTGTTTTTCAACGAGAGAAGGCACGATCGCAGCTTCTTCTGCACACACCACCCCAACCTCTCCCGGTGTGCGTCGCCTCTGCCGCGCCACATACGCACCCAGCACCATGAGATGCGGAGGTAGAAAAGAGGAAGTGGAGAGGGATCTCCGATAACGATAAAGGTTGCTATCACTTACTTCGAAGGACGGAGCGGTATGGGAAGATGAAAAGCCAGACTAGAATTGTGAGCAGCGCAAGCTTCCGCGGAGAAGACTCAAGGAGTATCGCGCTTCGCTCCCAGCAGCGATACCCTCAAGTTTTAGCTTCTTGAAGGAGCCTTTGGCCAACCCTTTCTCTTGTCCCCTTTTCTCCCCGCGGGTCACGCCGAAGGGGGGGGGGGGCTGGAAGGAGTAAGTGGTAGCAATGCGGCAGAGGCAGAAATGGGGGGGAGCTCAATGCTTCGTTTCGATGATCCCCCTCTCCCCACGCCCACACCTTTTTTTTTCACGGCAGAATAGGTGCGATAACGACCAACGTCGTCATCGCTGAGCTTCACAACCCCAGCCCCCTTCCCGGCAGAGCTACCCACACCAACGCACCCGACCTCATAACCGCACGTGCATGCTTCCTGTGTGATCAAAACAGAAAATGAGGTACGCTATTATAGAACAGGAAACCGCACACGCTCACACACAAAACAGAAACCGAAAACAAGACTCCACTTACGCGTCTCGCAGACAGTGGACACAGACACGGAAAAAAGGGGGGCAGAACACGACCAAAGAAACTCTTCTACCTTGCACACACACATACACACACACAAACCGTTCCCTCCCTCCCTCCCTCCTCCCTTGCCTAAGGGCGCCGACGGTGCGCTCGATCCCACAACTCGCTGGACACACACAAAAAATAAATTCACAGACAACAGTACAGGCAGAGGAGGGAGACCGATTTTCCTGTGTAGATTGCTGCTGCAACGATTAAAGGAAAATGGAAGGCGCGATCCGGAAGCCGGACCTCCCTCCATGACAAATATCCTTGCAGTACGCCAAAGGGATATACATGTGTCTCGCACGCACGCTACATCACATAATAAATGCACAGGAAAGGGGGGAAAAGGGAGAGGCAGTTAGCGACAACACCAATCATAATGGTGATGATAATTCAGCAAAGTTATCACCACACCTGGCTAACAGGAAAAAATTCTCGAAAAAGAGTCGATCGTATCCCTACCGTCTGATACAACTACTTCCCATCGTCATCCACAATTCTCTTTCCTCTCCCCTCCAAGAATAAGGGAGTGTAACGGGAAGGCAGAGGGGAATGGAGCCTTATAGGAGTGGCCGTGGTCCTTCGCAGAAACACCGCGTCATATTTATGAATACGTCGAACGAACACTTTTATTTCATTGAAATAATTGAAGGCACTCCGTGTATGGTTCGCCTACGAGACACCCCACGCTGCCTACGGTCCTGCTCTCTCCATCCCTTCGCGTCTCCTCGCCCGGCATGCCCCCACGGAGGCAGAGAAATGCGAATGTAGTCCGAGAAGCTTGCTTTTCACGCTTCCTCCTTCCGTATTTCCTTCGCCCATCGGTCTCCTCCTATTACTATCCCTTCCTCACACAGGACTGGAATATATAATTTTTTTTCACACGCCATCCCACACCAAGTCCCTATCCAATCAGAACGCTCGCAGTACATCAATAACTAAGTATGCACATATGCACACAAACATATATATAGACCTGTAAGGGATCTCCTGCGCACCAGCGTCGCGAACAGAGAGAGGGGAAAAGAAGAAAAATAAATAGTCTGTGAGATATTCATCGGAGCAACACCGTAAACCTCCCCCTCCCCACATCCCAATACACACGCACACACACACGTAGATATTCCTTGGACGCACCTCCACTCGACAGCTCATAAGGACCTCGCGTAGCTTCTGAGAGCGGATAGGCGCGATGGCGGGGGCACGCATCGATGGAACAACCGAATACCAAAAAAAGAATGAAACGGGGCCGCGAGAGAGCGAAGAATGAAGAGGCAGAGAAAATACAGTACGAAAAGGGGACGCCCATTCCGTCTTTGCAAACTCATGCCGCGAAGGAAACACAATAATAGTAGAGCAACTAAGGTAGTCGAGCGCCTCCGCGCACCATGAACTCCCAAACACGCGGGAGCACATGGCTCCTTTCTTGCTAGCAAACTCCTTACAAGCTCGACCTAAAAAAAGGAATGTGACCCCGTTATCGCTGTAACCCCTTAGCATATGCCTCTTTGTTTCTCAACAGCGTGAGCTGCCATTCGGAAGCTGAGGTGCTACTGTTCTCATCATGCCGCTCGTCCCCTGACCCTCACCCACCACGCTGCGACACGGGCAGTGGAGCACCCTACAACTCATTCCGCGGTTCCCCCCTCGGCCACCTCCGGGGCGTTCTTTGGGACGGCGTCCTTTAGCCAGAGCTTCAGCCGCACGGCGTCCGAGTGGTCCAGGTAGTACCGCGGTAGGAACTTGGTCTTGACGAAGCCAAGATTTAAGTACAGACTCAGCGCCCGCACGTTGGACGTAGGGGTCTCCAGGTATACCTCATCGCAGTCCTTCTTGCGCATAACACTGACTGTGAGCGACACGAGACGACTACCCAAGCGGTAACCGCGGAACTTGGGCACCACCGCGAACATGGCCACGTAACCGCGCAACGGCATGCCGGGTGCCTTACGCGTTACACGCGACACCACCGCCCCAATCTTCTCCCCAAGAACGGTTTTGTCTGGCTTCGTGTCACTTTCGACGCCAAAGGCGGTGATACAGAGGTCCGGCCACCCGAAAACAAAGTACTGATACGTAAAACTGCTATACGGCTCCGTCAGCTCTTCGGTGAAGAGCTTCACGATGAAGTCCATCTCCTCGTCCGTGCCGCGAAACTGCTCATACCGTACATATTTGTTTGGAGCCACCTCCTGCCATTCCGTCTCCTCCTCCGTAAGCCCCACCTTCTCCGTGATGTACTGTGCTTGCTGTGCTGCAGACTGCTGCATCTGCGCGGCGGACTGTTGCAACTGCGCCAACAAAGAATTGCGCATCTGCTCCGAGAGAACATAGTTGTGTGCGTTGGCAGCCTCCAGAGACCTGTCTTCCTGCTGTTTTATTTGCGACTTTGTGGTACCCTTTTTCGCCTTGCCTTCGATCGCCATCACCAACGCGTTGATCGTCGCCTCATCGATATTATCCCGATGCTTCGACGGCTTCTGAGCCCTCTTGAGGGCACTCTTGGGAGGCATCTTCAAGCTACGTATATGGGTGTGATTGTGCGTTAGTGTGTGCTCAGTCGAGCAAACCCTGCCAATAGGAGGAGCCTGAGAGGGGAGAGGAGAAGAGCACAGGATGCACGGGACGCCCAAAGCGTAAAAAAAGGATGACTTACGTAAGGGAGGCTTAGGGAGTATCCCTTCTTCTGTGTTCGCTGCTGTTTCTAAGTGGAATGGGAGAGATGGTGCACCTTCAGAGTGAACGTTTGTGTCCAGGCAGACTCGCACGCGAGAGAAATTTGTGAGGATGTTTAAGAAAAGAAAAGCTTTAGAGGAAGGGAAAGGAAGCCCATTACCGGGTATTCTTAAAAAAACAGATGAGCGGAAAAAAGAGAGGGCGGTAGGGCACTGACCTGGTAAAGATGCTCGGCAGCGCCGATTGTGCCTTTTCCGTGCTTGCGCGGGTGCAGCAACGACGAGCGGGCAGAATCTTCTCTGACGGTCCCCTTCATATATATTTATACTCATGGAAAGATTATAAACGGTAGACATTATCAAGATGAACAATGGGGGGAGTGTGAGAGAGGGCGCGGTGGATGAACAAGAGAAGCGAAAGACGAAGGGGCAAAAGGTGCATTACAAATCCGACAGAGGCCAATACCAAGAAGCAAGGAGGAAAAGTCACCGTAAGACGGAAAAAAAACATAGGGAGGAAAGGGTTGGGGTCGAAGATGAAATCCTTTTCATCGGTGAGGAAGGAGTCGAGCTTTCTCCTCGCAGAAACCCAGCGATACCTGAGTAAGTATATATATATATATATTACAGCTAGGCGCTTCTCTCCCTCGAAGGTGATGACACACGCATCTCCTAGGGCTCAATCAGAGAGGACTGCTGTCGGTGAAGACACCGGTGAACCTCCAAGGACCCTCCTCTCGATTTCAGAAAGGGTTTGCTCCTTCTAAAGGAGGGGTGGGGACGGAGAAGGGATAGCCCCGGCGTTCCTCCCTCGCTCCACCCTTTTCGAGTCGGAATTGCCCGTTCTTCACGAAAGGCCCTTTGAGGAGGTGCGCAGACACCCGCCCAGCCTCGCATCCCCCCTCTTATCAGTACTTTTTTTTACTTCTATTCGTGGCGCAGGTGAGGGCGGAAACCACCGACCAACACATTTGAAAAGGGGAGAAAATTAAAAAACAAAACAAAATGTGGTAGGGAACCAAAAAGTCACTGAAGCTCTTTAGATGATACAGAGAGGTGGAAGGACGTTCGCTGGCCCATGGACGGTACAGACGGTTGAAAACTCGGCGTGTGCGGATGCCTCTACGCGCCCCTGCACGTGCCTCCTCAAGAAAAGCGACCACTGCTGGCGGCCCTGTCGTGCTCCTTGAGAATCATCCGTTTCCAAGCTCAAACCTCACCTCCCTTCCCCTTTGCCACTGGCCCACGCTTACTTGATCGGGATGAAGCGGGAGGAGTGCGTGGCGCCCACACCGGGGCGGCCGTGCTGCACGGGGTGGTAGCTCATCGAGAACTCGCCGAAGTAGCGGCCAATCATCTCACCCTTGATCTCCACCGCGTTGAACTGGTGGCCGTTGTAGATCGCCACAACCGATCCCACCATCTCCGGCGTGATCACCACATCGCGCAGGTGCGTCTTCACAGGCTTCGGCTTCTCCCCGACCTTCACGAACTTCTTCGCCTCGCGCAGGCGCTTCAGCAGCACGGGTGGGCGACGGTCGGCGTGACGGTTCAGGTTGCGGCGCGCACGAGCGTGCACAAGCGCCTTGAACTCCTCCTCGCTCAGCGCAAGCAGGGGATCGATCTCAAGTCCACGGAACGTGAACTTGTGGAACGTGCGCTCCTTCTTGAGCTGCTCGTAGCGCTCAGCCGTGATGTTAGATGCCATAATGAAGATGAGGTGGGGCACAGAGCACCAGTGCTTTCGAAGGCCTCTTTCCGTGATGATGGTTGTTGATGATGGTCATGTGTATGTGTGCGTGTGTGTGTGTGGGATGTATGCAGTGAATGGGACGGAAAGCGAAGCAAAAGAGATGGAAGCGTCGATGTTTCCAAGAGCAGAACAGATAGACGAGGGATTGTCGAGCAACAGAAGAGCGAAAGTACCCCAGCGATGGCGCGAAGAAGCTGGGTCTCGGAGCACCGCTGGTATTCCTCGAAATATAAAACCGGTTCGCGTACATGCCCTTTTTGTCGCTGCAGGTACGAGACGCAGCGAAACATCGGGAGAGGGTGAAGAAGTTATTTAATCGGCAGGCATGAGTGTAGCCAGATCGGCAGAACCTCATTCCTCTTTCCTCTTTCATCGCTTCTCATGAACCCTCACCATCAAGTTTTCCTTTGTGTCCTTGTGCTTGCAGCTGGACATCTGGCGGCGTGGCAGATGCACCGTATACGCCAGGGCTACCTCCCGCAGTGTTCCTCGTCAGTTCTGCTTGCTTCTATATCACGTAAAGCGTGCATGCGCAGAACCTTTCTTTGTGAAGCTTATCGCATCATGACTTACCTCAAATATCTCCTTAAGAAACTAAAAGAGCAACACAGTGAAGAAAAAAATGACACAAACGTTGCATCATCACTGATGCCCAAACAGAAGAGCGATGGCAAATGTCCCTCTCTCAATCCCCCTCTTTCCTACAGCGCAACAATTTTGAGTGAGGTTCGCTTCTCCTTAACGTGGAGCCCAGGGAACTCCTCCCTTTCGCCTTTCCTCTCTCTCGCTCCTTGACAAAAGTGGTCGCAGCCCAACCCATGAGGCGACAAGAAGGATGAGGTGACGAAGCGCTATCGAGGAGGAGCGAAACGAAGAAAGAAAAAGAAAAGGTGAAAGGGAAAAGAGCCCCCCTCCCTGGGGGTGGGGGCAAAGCGGCTAGTAACAGGGCAAACGGAGGATCGCAACGTCCCACTGTTCCCTATAATTCGCACCAGCATCGCCCTAGACGACCTGTTGCTCCTCCACTCTACTCAACTGTATGGGAAGGTGAGCAGCTCGTCGTACAAGAAATTGACAACCGCGCCTCAGCGTGCATCCCACCTTCTACGTAATGATTTTTTGTGTAGAACGACGAGGAGGCATCATCATGGCCCTTTGGGGGGGGAGGGGGGAGGGGGGAGGGGGGAGGTTAGAGGGGCAGTAAGAAAAAGTCTGGAAAGTGGGAACTTCTGATACTCACCCAGCCGCGCAACGCATGCGCTCTCTGCTGCTCAGTCTCCCCCTCACAAACTTCTTTTCACATCGTATCATAGTGTCGGTGATACAGTCCGGGTTAACAACTCGTTTTCCTCTTCTTTTCTAGTTCTCCTTTGGGCACTCTGTTGCCACGCTTACCGCGTCGTCCTCCTTCAGCTCGGCGATGTGTAGAGAGTGACTTTAGTTCACGGGACAGTCCGGCATTTCTGGAATGGCCACCGTCTCGCCTGTCGCGCTGAGCGCAGTTGCCTCTTTCCAGCATAGAATACCGCTGGCATCTGTGTGAAGATGCATGAGGGCCTCACTCATCTTGTTACCAGACATGGGAGGAGGCCCAGGCATGCTGGCCGTGGTCGCGTCGTATGCATGACCAAAAAGAATGCGATCACCTGGTTGCGAGCCCATCGGTGGGCGGACCAGCTTCACTTCCTTTCCACGCTTGGCGCAGAGCACCATGCCGTGCGAGGTCACCCCCATCAGCGCCTTCGGTTTCATATTGCACACCACGAGACACAGGGACCCTTCGAGCTCCTCTGCGGTGTAGTGCTCCACGAGCCCGCTGACAATGGTTCGAGTTTCGTCGCCGAGATTCATGTCCTCCACATAGAGGCGATCAGCGTCGGGGTGGCACCGCATGTTTGTGAACTGCCCCACACGAAGGTACAAACATGTAGAGTCCACCTCTACATGTTTACCCTTGCGGTCATCTTGGGCGGCAGTGTTGGGGCTCGGGGCTGCCTTCGATGATTTTGGTGCAGTCCCTGTGGCTGCCGCTGCCGCTGCCGCCGCAGCAGCAGCCTTCTCCGCCTTTGCCTTCTCCTTCTCTGCCCGACGACGTAGAATTTCTTCCTCAGTCGGTTTCACGTAAACTGTATCCGACTTGGCCGCCGACGCGTTTGCCTTTCCCGCTTTCGCGGGTGCCGCTGCCCTCACTTCGGAGGAGCGAACAGTAGCCAAGTTGGCGTCCTCCTGTGCGTGTGCAGCCCAGTTCATGGTCGCCGGCTGCAACTTGGAGTGGGCGGGGTGGTTGAGGAAAGCGGCGTAAACAAGGACATCGGCGATGGTGGCACGATCACTTGAGGTAAGGAACTGTGCCGACGCATTGCCTGTAACACCAAAGATACGCTCCACATCGCTGAGCAGCGCTTTTGCGACGGAGGCCGTGCCATCTGCGGAGAAGCGAGCCGCGTCAACATCCATAACTGCAGCCGCTGTGATCCATTGGTTGACTAAAGGTATCTGTTCCTCTTCACCGAGGAACGCCTTTTGTTGGGGATTTATAGCAAGACGGCGCAGCACCTGCACCATCGGCTGCAAACCGCAGAAGGTTCTCCCATCGACGGTAACGCAGTGTGGACCGTCCGGGGTCGTTTCGATGCATTCTGTCGGTACGTTCATTACCGACTTCAGCACGTACTCCAACGCTGGAGCGATGATGGAGCTCCGGTGAATTACGAACTGCATCATCTTGTCGTCTTCTCTGGTGAAAAGGGCTGCTACGGGGATCCGATTCGAGCTATCTAGATGACCGTTTGAGTTCGCCACGTTGAGGTCGTACAAGGTATACGATGGAAGGAAAAATACTCAGAAAAAACTACAGGAAGGCGATACTATCTGCATAGGGAGCATTAGTCATGTTATATATATATATATAGGTATATAACAATGCGATGATGTAGACGAAGAGAATGTGATGAAAAGCTGGATGAGTTCATGGGATGTGTGCGTGAGGAAAGAAGCAAGAGATGCCCATTGCCCCCCGAGGGCAGAGGATTTTTGAGGAATGGAAGGACACGAAAAGGATGATTGACCAAGTACGTATCCGACTGTCTTTCCCCCCACCCTAGTTCGTATAGGAACAACTCCACCATGTCTACAACGATCATCGATGTTGTGAACTAAACGACGATGTCGCACAAGCGTGTGCCCACAAAGGGTCGAGCAAAGAGAATGTCAACGTGTCAGATTCTCTCCCTAATGCCGCGGGACGCATGGTCGAGAACGAGGCAAACGTTTTTTGCACGAGCGTACAACCCTGCATCGCCGCCGGAAAACCATCGATGTGTAGAAAGTCAACTCTTTAAATTATTCAACGGACCGCTTACCAACACGATGAGAAGTATTACCTGAAAGGTGCTGCAATACGTTAAAATTAAAGGGAGCGCACTCAGCTCCTGTATCCTCACGCATCGCCTTCTTCATGATCTTCGCATCCTCCCCCACCCCTTTTGTATTGCATGGGACCGTCCCCGGCATGCTCATTCTTATTTTCTTCCCTTTGGAGGGGTTCATTTTACGTGGAAGATGAGGGAAAATTGGCTGTGGTTAGTCTGTTGGCAGTGCCACGCGGCCTAGAACGAATGCATAAGATTGGGGCGTAAAGAGAGAGAGGGAGATCCCCCTCCCCCTCCTGAGGCCAAACTGAGAGTATACATATATACAAATACATATATAAATATAAATACTAACATTAAGAGCACTACTTCCGACCACGAAAAAAGCCCTCCTTATATTCGGTCACCATGCGACGCAATGCTGGGATATCTTCATCAATAATATGCTGCATCCTTCGGCATGCACGCATGGAGCAGGTTGGTAAGCGAAGAATTCCACTCTGCCCCATTTCTTGGGCAGCGACGGTAACGCGAAGCAGTTCTGGCAAGACCGCACGCACCCACCGCGTCTCCATATCCTTCGTCGGGGCATGGATCCCGCAAATGCGTTTCAGGATAGCGTTGTCAGAGGCTAAAAGTTTTCTTTCGAACTCTTGCATGAGCCTGCGGATGGTTACGATGCCACTACAGCCAAAAGCGATCGACGTGAGGGCTAGCCATATCATCCCTGGTGCGCCCAAGGTAACAAGCGCCGCCACCGCCGCAGGCCCCAAGAGCCAGCACGTGCCGAGGACACTGTAAAGCATCATCTCTCGTTTGCGATAGTCCTGTCGCATCAAGCGCGCAGCACGGCACGCCAGCAGAAGCGTTCGCACGCTCTCCTCGGTTTCCGTGATGAGGTTGTCCATGCGACGCGTCGGAGCAGACCGGATCTCGTTGATAAGCTCGTTGCGCTGCCGCGACAGCTCCGCCTCTGGAACAGTAGTACCTGCCTTCCCGTTGGGCGAGCTAGGCACGGTCGAGCCATCCTTCACGAACTGCAAAGGCGTGCATGTTGTGTAAATACGCGGGATGTCCTTCATTTTGATGACTTTGCTCAGATTCCAGCAGAGCGTGCCGTAAGCCCGTGCAAAGTCGGTGACTTTCTCGAACACGTCCGCCTTGTTCATTACCACGAAGAATTTATGCTCGTACCCGCTAAGAGACTTAGTGAGCACGTCCAAGGTTTCACCGGTGGTGCCCGGGTTCGCGGGGTCGAACATCAGCAGAATGACATCACTCTGCTGCGCGAACCAACGAGTCACAGCCAGAAAGTCGTAGCCGCGTGTTCGGTTACCATCATCTTCGGAAAAATGGTCACTCCCTCCCTGCCTCGTGGAGGATGATGTGTGCACCGGTGTGTCGATCATGCCCGGTGTGTCCACCAGCACCATATCCAGCGGAACGTGCGAAGAAGAGGGCATCTCTCGCACTTTCATCCGGAAGTGCGTCACAAAGGGAAGTCCAAACTTCTGTAGGGACTGGAACTGGTGGTTCGGGTTGCTGACCACCGTCGGTCCATCCGCATTCATGTCGAACGTCCCGCGCTTTATCACCGTAAACCCATCATCGGTAGGCGCGACCCCCGTTTCCTGAATTTCACGCCCGGAAAGATAGTTGATGAGGGTGGACTTGCCAGAGCTGTGGTTACCCAGCAACATCAGCATCGGCATCGTGCTCTTCAACGGTGCGAGGAAATGGTACACTGTATCGTACGGCTCAAGGAATTCTTGACGCAATTGGAGAAGTTTGGCTTCAATCTCCGCCTGCACGACTGAGTGAGAGGAGGCAGTAGATGGCGGAGCTGCACCCGGCTCTACGACTTCGTGGGAGTTGGAAAGGGTGGACGACACCGCTGAGAAGCTCGAAGGCCTTTTCCCGTTGGCATCTGCAGCTTCAGCTGCACGAGCCTCGTTGTGACTTTGCAGTCGGTTGAGCGTCATCGACAAATATCGACGACCCATGACCCCTGCGGACACGATAAATGGACTGAACATCACCTCTTCGGCGCTACCGGTGCTTGTGTGCCATCGCCGGAGCCTCACCCCTTCGACGCACGAGCGAGCACCCCAATGTGCGGATCGCTGTCCATTACGAGCCGTTGCGGTAAATTGTGAGCCCGTAAGAATATTTCTTTTGCTTTCTGTCAAAGAGAAGTTCAACCTTCGACATGGTAGTCGTGGCACTAGCACCGACGGGCGGTACATGAGCGTCATGTGCGCGTCGAAATAGGGCACGAAAAAGGGCGAAGCGAATGGGCGAGACGCCGCCTACTCGAAAAGAGAAGGGTCTGAAGAAGAATAGAGCACTCTCTGCCGCTGCCACCGCAGCAACAGCAACCCGATGCGGTAGGAGAATTCAGTGTGGAAATAGCAGGGCTTCTCGTTACAGGAATGAAATGCCACTCATCGACGCAACGCTAAATTGGAAGAATTGGGAATAAAACTGGCGGAGAAAGAGAACAAAACAGCGAAGGCACTTGGCGACTGACCACGAAGACACAAAGCAACAAGAAACAGCAGAGAGAGAGAGAGGGAGGAAGGGGGTATCATTGATAGCTCATGAGAAAGTAGCGCCAAAGAAAACAACAGTGTGTGGAAGAGGGAGAAGCAAATGGGGGCTGATGAAGAGGGGACCAGAGGTAGCCAGTGAGGCGAAGACTCATCGCGCACCCGTATCGCAGCAGTCTGAGCGTCTTCGAAAATACGAAAAGGCGGCAACGCAGACACCTTGTAGGTAAGGTAACGCTAAAGCAGATCAACGAAGAGTCCATCAGCGAGTCTAGAGCACTTCTAGTCCGTTGGCTTTTTTCATGTCACCGGATCCGGCATCGCGGTAGGGGCGGGAGGAGGAGAGTGTCAGCGGGAGTCGGCGTACCGCTTCTTGCACTCCGCGGCCCCTGCAAGAAAATGCAGAACTCACCTCACCTTCCATCATCTCCCCAACTCCTTTTTTGTTGTCGTTGTACATCCCTGCCATTTTTAAGAGCACTTGCAGAGACGACGTAACGCAGAGAAAACAGCAGGAGCGAAAGCGGTTTCCCAACGCAATCGCCATATCTCGCATCTGTGAGGGAGCCTTGAGGAGTTTACTTTTGTACTACACATGTAAACCCGAGCATTTTTAATTGAAGACGAGGCGCAGAGAAAACTGTTTTGGGGAAGATACCTCTGCCGTAAGAAAGGCACGTAGGGCGCTGCCGCGCCGCAGAGACTTCAGCGTAGCACAAGCTCGTCTGAACCGTCCGAAGGAGGAAGAGGTGAAGTGGGAAAACAATCAACGCGCCATGCATTGGAGAGGATGAGGAAAGTTTTTCTAGTCGGCCAAGCATCCACCTTCCATTCACCATCTCTCTTTTATTCGTTGCGAACAGCTTTGGGGGGTATACCAAGGCTCGAGGAAAGGAAAAAGAACTGAGATTTCAGTGGTGTCAGTGAGATGCAGAACGGACGGAAAAGACGAGGTGACCTCGCAACAGAGCGGCTGCTTAAAAGGAGGATCAGGATCGACCGTCATAGGGGAAAAATAAACTCGAAAATACATCTATATATATATATATATATATAGAGAGAGAGAGAGAGAGAGAAATAAGCGAGGTTCAAAAAAGGGTTTGTCGAAGGGAACTAAATATATAAACATACATGAGTTTCTGCGTATTTGTTTATAGGTATCATCCGTCAACAACAGGTGGAAAGAGAGAGGGGAGTTTTCATGAAAACACATCCGCTCTACCACGAACTATTCTTCTTCCGCCATCCACATTTTCAATAATAATGTTGCTGGGTATGGTTCCTCGTCTCTGCTGCATTGTGCGTAGTGAGCAGCGAACGTAGCCAACACGCCAGTGTCTGACCGTTGGAAATATTTCCTGACGCTGCCCCCCCCCCTTGGTGGCTATTTCTCCTGCTTCGGCATTGATCTTCATCTGACGCGGGAGGTGCTTAAACAGGTGAGCCTATTTACTGAGCCGTGCAGAATATGTGGTTTGTTTCGTGTGTGTGTCGGCAGGTGACGGCGTGAGAGGGAGGTAGCCGCAACGATAAGTTATCCTTGCTCCGTTGCCGCCGCCATCGCCACCAGCTCTGCTTGCCGGGCCATTCGTGAGAGAAAAGCGTCGGTGTAGAGAGACCGCTCCACCTCCGTCACCTGAAACATTGCTAGCGGCAATAGCGCTCCTGCGTGCAACCGCAGTGGTGACTCCGCCTTTTCTTGCTCGGCCAGGCCGCGCTGGGCTGCATCGCTAGCGGCAAAGAGTTCATCAAAGAAAGGGTGTTCCACCACCTCCACCGCGGTAAGCCGCTTCGAGGGTGTGTAACACAGCAGTGAGGCAACAAGCGCAACTGCCTCCCCTTGAGTGCCTACGGGAAGCAACTTCTGCCACGGGATAGCCCGGACGCGAAGGACGTCGTAATACCGATCAAAGGAGACTGCCTTTGTTGTGATGTGCGGAGAGTGTTTCGCATCCGCCGCACAGCGCGAAGGTGGCGAGGCAAAATGGCCGTCCCGGTAACGACCCATATCTGCGGCGCTGCTCGACGCTGGCGACGGGACCACCTCCGCCTCCTCCAGCACGTCGTGGAAAAAGTCGTCCTCGTGATGCGGCATGCCATAGACCTTTTCACGTTCACAGGAGTGCAGTTCGATCCCGCCGTCTTCCTCGTCTTCGCCCAACGACTCAACGTCGGACTCGTCCCTGTGACCAGTGGTATGCACGCGCGAAAGTGAATGCTGATGCATTGCGTGGGTTCGCAGCAATGCCTCCGCACATTGCGGGTTCATTGCGTACATCTCACGCTTAGAAGGTGCTCCTAGTACTTTGAACAACTCTGCCATCTGATCGACGGACGTGCAACCGCGAAAGAGGGGGCGCCCCGCTTCACGTAGCAGCTCGGCTACGATGCACCCAAAGGACCACATATCCACCGCGCAGCCATAGTGCAGGGCGCCAAAGAGCAGCTCAGGTGCTCGATAGTACCGCGAGCAGATGTACGACACATTTTTTTCCGTGTCGGGATGCATAACCTGTTTGGCGCTGCCGAAGTCGCACAGTTGCATCCTGCCGGTGCTAGGATCCACGAGAATGTTAGCAGGCTTCAAGTCCCGATGGCAAACATGACGAGCATGCATGAAGGCCAACGCTCGGGCCAATTGAAAAAGTACAACCTTGACCCAACGGAGCGGTAAGCAGGTGTAAGACGTCGGACCAGGGCTGCTGCAGCAGCTGCTGCTGTTGCTGCTGACCGTCGCGGAAATTTTTCGTGAGCTTCCGCTGGATGCACGGCGGGTGGTTTCTGGGACGGTGGAGCAGCAAGTCTGCGCTGACTCTGCGCCCGTCTTCTCAACCGATTCCGCTCCGCGATTGGTAGAGGCGAATGCAGAAGTAGAGGGAGAGCTCGGCGGAGAGATGTGCGGCATGCGATGAAAACGAAAATAAAACTTTTCAAGACCGCTTAGGTCCATGGGCAGGTAGCTCATCACCATCTCCAAGTACGCAGGCCCTGCGGAGGACGCTGATGCTGCGGAGGCTGCGAGCGGGAAGTTGCGGCTGCCCACTCCCACGCTGAATGGCTGTTTCCCGAGCGGCTGCTGGCGAAAAGGCTGCGAAAATAGATGAAGGTTTGAATTGATCTCCTTACCCGCTGTGGTGGCCGGCTCACCCTCGGTGCTTTGGTAGGTGACGTAGGAGTCCAGAAGCTCCACGATGTTCGGGTGGTGCGTCCCCGACCACAAATGCACCGTGTTGCTCTTCCCTTCGCCAAGGCATGATGAGGCAGTATGTACGGGAGGGAGTGCTTCATCTCTGCTTTCCTGTGATGACCCGTCCCCCCTGGTCTGGTCGGCGCTAGACGGTGGTCGTGGGTCATCAACAAGCACGCTCTTGAGAAGATTAACCTCGCGATTGTGCTGGCGTGCGTCATACTGGACTCGCTTTATCGCAACTTTCTTTCCCGTGTGCATCTCTTCAGCCAAGATGACAACGCCAAATGTGCCCTGACCCAAGTACCGCAAAGGACGATAGACTGGTGCCGCCATGTATGGGCGGGGTGCAGCGGTGCTATTGACAAAGTGGTTGTTGCGACCACCTCTGCCACACCCTCTGGTACCCATGTCCGTCTTTGAATGAGTGGCGCATCCCGCAGGTATGGGACTTCGCGGCCAAGGTTGTCCCTCTGACATCGTGAAACGAAATAAGAAAGAGCAATACACACGTGTAACCTCAGGGGACTACAATGGTCCGCTCAGATACTAATCGAGGAAGTTATTTATGTCCTACCCCTCTAACCCCTGCCCCAACAAAGGTTAGGCCGAGGAGGTGCAGGCAAGCGGAGGAGGGTGGGAAGGGGTCGTATTGAAGAGGACAACGCTTCTGCGCGGTGTGGGGCCGGCAATGTTTTGTAACGGAGGAAGCGTACCCTCCTATCTCTCTGTATCGTCACCGCCTCTCGAGTCGCCTTTTGTAGCCACCAGTCCCTTCAGCGAACGAAGAGGATTAGTGTATGTGCCCTTGAGAAATAAGGCGCACCTCGTTCTCGGTATTATTGTCTTGAGAATTCTATTTTGCTCTTCTTTTTTCTTTAATGCAGAAGCAAATCCGGTCGGATCGGCGGAAAATGACGCGTTACATGAATGATTGGTAACAAGTAACGCGGCAATCGAAGTAGTTTTGCACTAAAGCTCACGGATACTTTGGTGCGTTGCGCGTTTGCTAATATTTGTGGTGTTGCACTCCGTGTTTTCGTGCCAGAAAAAAACACGTTGGCGCCTAAGAAAAAATTGTTGTTGGGAGAGGAAAAGATATCAACTCGAACGCCGCAGCGATTGTGCTGGCGAGGATCGAAACCGCCAATATCCTCTCGCTATCAATGCGCTGTTCCCTTCGCAAGAGATACACACCCGAAGCGAAGGAGTAAAACTGAATGAAAGTCGGCGCACGTGCAGCAACAGATGCACCAGAAGGCCCCGCTCGGATTGTCAGAAGAGATGAAACTTGTGAGATGATACATACAAATGTGTACGATCGAGTGCACACGACGCCATGTAGTTAGAAGGAGTGAAGCAAAGGCCGAGGAGTGTAAAGGGAGAATCAACCAAAATTCGCAGAAGGGGGGAAGAGAAACAGAGGAGAACGCGAGTCACAGAAATGGAGACGGGTATAGACTTTATTTTACAATGTGCACCCTTCCAAACACGACGCGAGTGTCCACCGCGCTAGCGTCGAGACGAGGAGAAGCGGCGAGAGAGCGAGGAAGGAAGGACCCCCATGACGGGTAGAAAAACCGATCAGCCGCCGAAACCACAGTGGTCCCACAGCGCTCCAGAGAATCTCGCACGCGCCGGTGACGCGATGAGTACTCGGAGAGGAAGGGAAGCGCCGAAAAGAAACTGGAAAAGGAGGGGAATGCCTTGCTTTTCCGACATCACCAAGGAAAACAAAGGCAAAACCAAATACTATTGGAACAGCTTTTTTCCATCTTGCCGCTACACGGCTTAAGCGCAACTCTCACATGCACGAAGCTCCCCTAAGCATAGGAGCGCCACCTACAGAAACGCGAGCCCCTACCGACCCCCTCCCCCTTCCCCGCCGATCCCTCATCCATTTTGCTCTGCGTAACACATGAATCTCTTGGGTCCATCGTCGCATTGGATCGCATGTTTGTTCTTTTATTTCTTTCCTTCGTCATCACCACGCAGGCATATTCAAGCGCTTTCCCGTTCGTGTTATGCTTGGGTAGTTCGCAACCCCTAAGCAGGTTCAATGTCATAATGCGAGGCAAAACCCATGCATCTGAGGTTCACGGGTGGGGGGGGGGGGGGGGGAATTTCTGAGGCTTAGGTCCACCTTCGTAGATACTGCGGAAAACAACGGAACACAGCGGAGCGGAGATGGAGAACGAAGCGCAAGGAGACAACAGCACATCGGATCCGCAGCTATCGCGCTCACGCCACCAACACATCCTTCCTGGTCCTCTTCTGCACTCCCCTCTCTCGGAGACGAAAGAAGAACCTGCTTAGTCACTTCTGCGGCTCCCAATCAAAGCGAAACCTTTCTTGGTCGTTTAGCGAAGTTGCCCAGATCACCCGAAATGTTCGTAACGGTTGCGGCCGGTGGGCGCCAGGGCAAGATACCATTGTAAGATGTTGGATCTCGAGGATCCGGCTTCATGAAAGCCTTCTGGAAAGCCTCCGAGCACGTCTCAAGCACCGCGAAAGGCGATGCAACCGTCGGGTCTCTCTGACATTTCCACACGGCCTTTGTCTGATTTTCATCCGCCTGTTCCTTGTCGGCCATGCCGCTAATGACGCGACTGAAGGTTGTCAGCAGCTGGACACACTTGCCTTTGTTGTCAACGGTTTCATCGTTGTAGCGGCGAAGTGCGTTGAGCGCGCGGCCGAGGTCGGTTTTGATGAGATGTTCTCGACTCACACCAGCAAAAGCGGTCAGGTCCTCCTTCATCGGCGTGGTGTCTTCCATGGGTAAAGAGAGGAGGATGTCAAGTGCCGTGGTGCGGAGCTCGTAGGGTGCCGGATCGGCATGCTCGACATCGTACAGCCAGTAGCTTAGCTCCTGTAGAATCCCTGCCTCCACCAAGGCACCTACCATGTACCCCTGGCGACACCGAGCCTCAACGAGGCCTTTCAGGGATACACGATGCAGCGGGAATTGCCCAGGATGGGCATCGCCGCCATAGACGATGGCCCCGTCCAATTGTCGGGCCTTAGCCATCGCCGACACGAGCTCCTTCGCAATCGCGGTAACTTCCGCAGAGTTCATCTTACTCTGCCCCGCCTTTTTAGTGGTCTTCTCGGCCCGCATCTTCAACTCCCGCAGGGCGGCCTTTTTCAGGCGTTCCTGTGCCACCGCTGCCGCATTGGAGAGCTCACCTTCAGGTATCAGACCGAGCTCGGCATCCTCCTCAGCACCGCCATGGCCCATCTGCAGGAGGATGTCACCACCATCGTCATCGCTTTCCTCGTGACTGTGTTTTTTCTTTTTCCTATCACGTCCACCTGCGCCCACGTCTTTGGAGGATTTGCCGCTCTTCTTCTCCTTCTTACCCTTCTTCTTTTCGCGGCTTTTCTCCTTTTTAGAACTCTTGTGTTTGTGATGCTTCGAGGATTTACGCAGCTTCTTCCAACGTTTATACAGCTTCTTCCCCAGGCGTTTCGCCATTTTTTTGTCGCTGATCTCTTGCAGCGCCTCATCACTCCAATCCCCAGACCCCTCTGCGGAAGAGCGCCCAGTCCCACCAGCACCAGAGGACATGCCATTCTCGCGGAAAGGCACCTCCTCACCGTTATGGCTCGCCTCGCCCTCACCGCTGTCAGCATCATCATCATCATCACTGCTCTTTTCAGCGCTACCTTCCTCCCCCACTGCGATAGATGCGGCGGCAGCGGCACTGCTCGCGTGCAAAGCGTTCTCAAAGCTCCAGTCGGAGACATTCGTGGCCGTGACTGTTGCTATATCATTTGTGGACACGCCGTGGCCATCATCTGTAGGCATCAACGATGCGCCGTGCGTCTGAGGGGAGAGCCGTGGAGGCGCCAACCCCAAAATCGAGTCTTCCTCCTCCATGAAACTTACCTCGCAGCTCACAACGGTGGCTTGCCGAGGTGCGCCGGTGAGGACGTGGGTGCGGGCTACCGTTCCTGCTATAATGGTCAATGCACAGGCCAACTAGTCCACTGCGTAACCCGGCATGAAGACGAAAATAGAGGGGGGTTAGACTCTATGAAAATCAATTTCAAAATACCGAAATTTCAGCACCGGTACCAACACAAAATTACACACACACACACACCAGCAGAGGAGAAAACTCCCTCAAAGGAAGGATGCTTGTGCAACTTTATGTATGCACGCTCTCTTCTTCCTTTCGCCTCGAATAGATACAGTCACGGTGCGACTAGCGCGTGCACACTGGAGAGGGGGGATTAAAAAAAAAGAGTATGATGAAACGACCCGACGCCGAGATAAAGAGAGGGGGTGGCACAAGAGAGAAATAGTATACAAGTTTAATGCATAAGGAATGGAAGGGAATGAGGTGCGATAGTCATGCTGGTACACAGAGAGAAAAGCGCGGAGCTTCATCTCCCGTAATGAGCCGGAGAGAAAAAAAAGAGGAGCGGTGGAGGAAAGGGCGCGGCGCATGAGAAGCAAAAACACTATTTTCACACGAACTTACCCCCTACCCTCCTCCCTTCTTGAAAGACTTGCAAGTGGGATTTGAAAGAATAGAGTCGAATGTGAATGTATTCGCGGGAGCAGAGGAAGAGATGAGGGGGGGAGGGAGGGGAGGGAGAGAAGGAAAATGCTGAGGGGAGATTCAACTCCCTCTCCAGTTCTCCTTCCTCTGTGAGAGTACAAGAAGGAAGCTGACGCATGTCACTACGACCTCGAGGTAGACAACAGCACGACGGAGCGAGACTTTCAACACGCACCGCGACCCCTGGTCTACTGTAGCGTGTGTGGTCTTCTTAAGAAAACTTTCAAAACTGCTACACACACACGCATTTCATGTCAAGTGCGTTAAATTCATCACCCAACTTGAAGTCGCTGCCATTGCGAACTTTGCACCCAAGTGCCCTTGTAATGCAAACCGCGGTACTCGTTGGAAGCGCGTGTCGTTTCAGGAGGTCTGTGGGTGTTTCGAATCGGTAGCCACGGTGCGTCGCCGCGACTACTGTCCCACCGGTGAGCAGAGAGACCGTTCCCCTCCACGCCCCCCTTGCCCACAGCGTAGTCGGTGAGAGTTGTGTGCATGAAGTGCACGCGATATCGCCATTCGATGCAGTCTGGCAGAAGAAGCGGGGGGGATGCGAAGGACAGCGTAGCTGTCTGTGCCTCGTTCACATCGATTGGGGCAATACTATGTTCACTGCGTGGGTGCAACGGCCGCCTATCACCAGCCCACTCCAGACATACCGCACAAAACTGTATGTTACGGAGTGACACTGGACTAGGGGAAGTGTTGGCGAGGTGCGCACCAGCGTCTTCGCGATCACATCGGGACGTCTTCTTGCCGGAAAGTCGTTGTGCCTCCTGCTGTGTTAGCATACATTGTTCACATGTCACGGTTGTCGAGGAGCAAGTGGACGGACCATCCAGCACGCCTGCCATCGCGTGGTTGTGTGGGATTCGTAGGCGGTGGACCAAATCAGCAGCCGCTAGTACGGCATTCGCGTTAGGCAGTTGGCACACATCGGATGGGTGGTCTCTGACGTACTCGGTGAGGTGCCCACCTCCGGGCGGGTGCATAAAGGAGACCCCATCTTCAGCGCCCCCCTCTCCGTATTTCATAGCACTAGCAGGTTCCTCTATGAGCATCAGAGCGCATCTCAGCCGGCGTTGGAGGAGACACAGCAAATAGTGAGGCACTGGGATGGTCACGCCGGCGGCACGCTCGAGCAGCGAGGTGGCGGAGAACGGGCCAGTAAGACCCTCCACGATACAGAGAGGGACAATATCGATTTCAGCGTTGCACCGTCCTCCTGCCCCGCGCACGATCGCCGGCGGAGGCTCTGAAGACGCCACCGAGGAAAACTTTCTGAAGTGCGTAGAGCGCGTCGATGGGATCGCACAGCGACTGGTTGGGGTAGCCGCTTGCGGTTCCGCCTTTGCGCCAGCACCGCTAACAGCAGTGCCGAAGGAGCCTCGGTTGCGAGAGTGATCAGCTGGCAGGGTTGACGTCGTTGCTGGTGTCTGCAGCGTGTGAATTCCCGTCTCAGGAAAACTGTAGGTTCGGCATACAGCGTAGAAGTCCACCATGGAGGAGCAGGGGAGCACTTCCAGGCGCTGAACCGCTGCCAGCACTGCATCCTGTCGAGAGCGGAGAAGATCATCTCGACCACTTGGAGTAGGAGCAGGGGCAGTCCCGTATGTGGAAGTTTCGGAATCACCCTTGTCATCTGTAGAGCTATTCTGCTCGTGTGTGGTGGGTCTCTGAGCATTCGGCCCTTGTTTCGCATCTCTCTCCTTTTCGTGCTGCAACTGTAGCGTTACCCATTGCCGCTCAACCGTCAAAACAAAATTTTCAACAGAAAAACGGCGGCTTGCTGGAGCACAAAGGTAGAGGACACGGCCGCCGCGTAGCACGTGGGCAGCGGCCACCTCATAAGCAAAGCATTGGTGCGTGGTGGGGGCGGGGAACGGCGTGTTCGATGTGGCGGGGGAGATGGTCGTGAGAAGACATACCGTATGTGCCCCTAGCTCAGCTCGATCCTCCGGCCCTGGTGTGCTGCCAGGTGTGCCGGTCGCCATCCAACTTTGCATTTCGTATACATGCGCTGGAAACAGGTGCACTGGAACCGCACGCAGGCGCTGCAGTATCGATGTGGCACTCTCGCGACGCCGCCCACGTGGTATGCAGGCAATGGAGCTGGCGGTGGAAGTGAGGATCGGTCGCTGCGCCACTTTGCACGCTTTGGTGGGTAGCGGCCGCATCCTGGAGGTGCGGATGATTAAGTCTTCTCTGCTCTGGAATGATAAAAATTTATTTTCCGAGGGGGGACGGAATCAACCCTTCAATTCACCGATAATGCTCGGCATGATCCTTGCGTTTCTTGCCTCAGCTTTTCCGTAGCTTTTCGTGGAGTATATCAGCAGCCGTAAAATCAGGGGTGGAAACGGGATGAAGCAAGTGCGTGACGATCTTACCGTCCTCCTTTGTCTCGCTTCGCAACGAGAGATGTATTCGGCACAAGTGTGCTGTTTGAGAAGAAAGGGGAGAGTGGGAGAGAGGAGGCTGATAAATAGGAGCGTGAGGAGCGAAGACACCCCTCGGGACAAGGTACCGTCTCCTCCATCCGAGATCGGCTTACACACTTACAAACACACACACGTGGCCACGCGATCAGAATGTAGCAGGAGAGCCACTGCATGAACAATCTCTGCTTAGGAACGGCTGTTACCCTAAAAGACGGGAAGTAGAAGGAGAATTCGTCATGTGAGTCTCACGAAGCGGCTTCACTTTCGAGCCACTTGACTCTTTTTTCGTTCCACGCTGGCTCTTATGGCGAGGGGTTGCGAGAGGGAAAGAGAAGAGATGCGGGGGGGAGTCGAAAGGCAGATGGGTCACGCTGCGAGCAAGCTCAAGAAAAAAAGAGAGGAGGGTGGGGAGAGATGTGACTTCTTAACTGCATCGATGCCTGGGATCCAAAAGGGCGAATACGTAAAAACTAAACCATCAGTGGATAAAGGAGTGTCATGAGAGAAACAGCGATACGACCTCAAACAAACTCTTTTCACGTTACGGGGCAGGGAAAGCTCAAACTTCGTGCAGCCTGTATGTGGCACATGTGGGGAAGATAAGCGGAAACTCACTTGATGAAACGAACAAAAACCGTCTGCGCAGCCCACCTGAGAGCACGTAAGTGTTTTCTTTGCAGGTTGTAGCGCTCTTTGTCTTCACAGCGGACCATCCGTTTTCAAAAATAATAGCGTCATCTCCTCTACTGTGGGGAAGTATCGAGTATCATCACCACATTTCACTGCGTCTGCTTCGATGGCGGGCATCGCCGTTACAGCAGACTTTCTATTCGGCTCAGCTTGCCTGTCCGCGAGAGCTTCAGCGCTATCGCCAGCCACTGAGCCGGCAGTGGCTGCCGCAGCGTCGACGACCTTTCGTCGCAGACAGCGGCGCAACTCCCGCGTCTCCGGAACACAGACATTTTCGTAAAATACCCTCGCACATTCCAAGATTTGATCCAGGCTGATACTGCTACTCAGTGAATTCATGTACTGGAGAAGTGTCTCATAAGCGTGAATGTGCGTTGTAATTTGGGGCATCAGAGCCCCGAGCAACGCCACAGAGATGACCACCTCGTACGCCGTCGTAAACGGGCAGGCAAAGAGCACATCCCAGAGGCGCATCGTGTCAGATAGACTTGGCAAGTCCCTCTTGAAGCACACGAGCAGCCACCGAAAGCACATGGACATGTCCTCCGCAGCGCAGTGCCGCTTCAAGTGCGCGTAAAGGGCGGGGTAAAAGTGCCGCGTCAGCACCTGAGCTTGGTAGAGCTTCCGCTGCAGACCCTTCACAGCCGCGTAGGGAGCGGATATCTTGCGCTCTTCAATGATAAAATTGTTAGACATATGCTCGCTAAGAATGCGCCGAAAACAAAGAAACATCGCTGCTTCCAAAGACTGCGGTGGCAGTTTTTTGAGCGAAGTGGCAGACAGTGTGACGAGAAGCGCAACAGCCGCCACATCACTCATGCCCTGACTATAACCGAGATCCATATCCAGCATAACATGGGCCAGTAGAAGCTCTCGTAATGCACGAAGCATGTCCGAATCGTCCTCGCGGAAGGTGGGATGAGTGCGATCGGTACGCTCTACGTCCTTCACTATGGACTGCTTCGCGTATCGGTAGGCAGCGAAGTGTGCCTCCTGCTCTGGTAAAAATGACTTCCACTGATGGGTCAGGCGTTCGTACAGGGATCGCTCGTTGGCCAGGATTTCGGCTTGCTCAGCGTCCGAGGAGCCGACCGGGTACGCGCCGAGGAGATAGCACCACACATGGAACCGGGTATCACTGTCAGCCAGGCCACCTCGCCGATACAGATTCAGTCGGAAAGCGCGCCAACGGTCGGCATTAAGTCGCGCTTCGTACACCGTCTGTGGCGTGGGAGACCCATCGCCCTCCCACCCTGCAGCGGCGGATGCAACAGAAGGTGGTGTCTGGGCCGGTACCGAGTCAAACACGGACTTCCACTCGATGGCACTCAGTGGGGCCATTCCTGAGCCGTTATGATGCCCGGTACCGTCGAACAGCGGGAGAAAAGGCTTAGGCGGGGTGTAGACGGGCCCCAGTCGTATCGCCGTCATTTCGTCCGCTAGGTCCTCAAAGGAAGAAGCACTTGATCGCTCCTTTTCATGTGCATTGGCGTTCGCGGTGTGGGAAGCGCGGCTCGCCACGCGCAACGGATTTGGCGCGGACGCAATTGATGTAGATGTCGAATGCGCAGAGAGGGAGGTATCATCGTCATTCCGCAGGGCACCCGCGTGGTGAAACAGCAGCCCCCCGACCCCACCGGCAGTGCCGCGGAGGAAGGTACCAGCGGCGAAGCGCTTGCGCCAGCCGAGCTTCGTCACGTTTTCTGCCTGGTCTTGGATGGGGTTGCCAGCGCCATCAGCCTCCAGAAAGAAAGGCAGAGCCATAACTGTCCTACCAGTGCCCACCGCTCCACTAGCTGCCGAGCTAGGCAATGATGGGCTGGGTCTGCCAGCGTGACATGTGTAGACGAGGTGGGGGGCGCATCGCCGCAATGCAGCCACACAGCGCGTGATGCCGCCTTGGTGAAAAAGAAAGGGAAAAAGCTTGCATGATGATGAAGAGTGCGAAGTAGTCGTGATCCCTGCCTCCGACGCACGCGTGGAAGGACAGCTGCGAGCGCTATCAACTCTGCTATGATCGAGACCAAAGATATCAGTGCTACTCTTGGCAGTGTACACTTCAGCGCCGGATTCAAGGAGCATGGTAAGCCGCTGTACACGCCGCTCGCGCGACGCCATTATCTCTGTGTCATCACTTTCAACTTCCGCAACGTCATGGATGGCAAAGCACACGCATTGTGGAAGAGAACTGTTGACGGGACCAGCAGTCACACTCGAGGGCACACCTTTGTGATTGCCTCCCCCCGACAGATCTGGAGGCTCCACTACCTTTACTTTGGGATCTCCGCCATCACGCTTTTTGAGTGCGGTGCCAGGTGCCTCGTGGGGAATGCTATTGCTGACGGCGGAAATGGCAGCATCAGTGGATTCACCGGCTGCTGTAGTCGTTTTAGGAATCGCCATAAACAAAAGAACCCTCACGGTGGATTCCAGATCTTTTGGATGGGGAGCTGTCGCTTGAGCCCGCGCCTTGAAGGGCGTAACCGAGCCGTCTGTGACAATAGGCGCAGCGAGCGTCAAATAGTCTGCGTGTACGCTAAATGGCCGCCTATCATGTCCTTCTACCTCGACAAACTGTTGCGGTACACGGTAGTTGGTCGGAGGTGGCTTGACACGATATCCAGCAGGAGTTGATACGCCAGGAAGTTGAATGCCTTCCTCTGCCACTGCATCCCTGTCTTCCATGGAGGCGAACGCACATTCCTCAGCACCGCTAGGATGCCGTTGGTGCCCCTGTCCCACATTGGAAAAGTTTTTCGGTGCAGCAACGTGGGGAGTGGAGGTCACCGTCGTGTTCGGCGACGCATGCGTCGGGCGCTCGCCAGAAGCGTCCGTGTTGAGGGCAAAGCTGGTGTTATGGGAAGCGCTGAAAGCTGGAGCTTCGGTGGTGAAGGCAAGTTGCCGCTGCGATGGCGGTGAGTTAACGTCAACTGCGCCGACGCTGTCCCACATCACCTTTGGCAATGTGCACAGGTAAAGGATACCATGCAACTGCACAGAACCTGCTGTGGCTGCTACATGGGGAGGCGGTGAGGGAATCACAGTGCTTGGCGACGGTGCCGATCCCACAACTGTGGCAGTAGGGATACTGCGAGCAACACCATCGGCGGCACCTGGCCCATCGGCACGGCGACTATTCGCTTGTTGCACCACCACAGATCCGTAGAGTACCCCTGACGATTGAGGGGCCGTCCTGGTCGTCGTGTTGGCCACACACACCCACGAAACATGTTCGAATACCTCGTACCGGCTGCCTGGACCATCGAGGTACCTTCGCATGCTCTGCGCTGAGAGCGGCATTGTCACGACACAGCGGTGGCGGCGAATGGAAGTAGAAGCACAACCAACAAAAAAGAAAAGGGTGCGGTGAGGGTGAAGAAAAGCGCTGCCACTCTTGCAGAACTCTCAGAACAATCGATGCGTGCCGACACCAACGGGTGAAAAGGGGGGGCAGGAGGCGCTGCCTGACCGCCCCAGCACCTTCCCCTCGCGCTAGACCAACGTAGAACCGGATAGAATGGAAGGGTGAATTGGCAAGGACAAGAGTGAACGGAGAAGTAAATGGCGAAGCAGGGGACGGCGCCAATATGTATATATATATATATATATATCGTGAAGTTACAGCAAGGAAAGAAAGACTTTAATGAATCCACAATCTCCCGTTTTCTTTAAAGGAGCAAGGTGGCACCTGAAGAGGAAACCATCGCGTACCGGGGCTAGCGTAAAGCGGAGATGCGAAGGGAAAGGCTGTTCGGGGCAAAACGGACGAAAGATGAGAAAAGGCGAAGCTATGGGGAAGAGGAAGGGAGAAAGACTTTGTGGCCGCTTCGCTACCTCCTATGCTCTGTTTTCTTGCTCAAGATTTGGCTTCCGGCTTCCAAAACCAAACAAAAGTTGTTGAAAAGGCACCAGTGTACTCGAAAGATAAGTGAAAAGATGGAGTAGGAGATCGAGAGTCACCAAGCACAAAGAAGCAGGGGAAGCCCAAGGGGCGATAGGAAAGAGGTTAGGAAAGGATCCGAGAAAGATGAAGGCTTGCTCAAAAGGTAAGCAGAAAAAGAGAGAGGCAAAAAGTCGGTGGGTAGGTGTGTACACATATGTTGTTGCACCAGCTCCACCATCGCACCTGTGCCTCGTTCGTAGGGTTGGCGTTTATGATGAGAAAACCCATTCAGAAAAAAAAGTAGATGCGGAAAAGGAAACGGGGAGATAGCCACAGCAGTGAGGAGACGAAACAGAATGCCAGGGAAGTACATTGTCTGTGGCAGAGAGAAGGGAAGGGCGAACATCCGCGAAGTGCCAGGTGACTCCTCCGGGGAAACAAAAGCACAGCAAGGAACTTGAGTCACCACAAACGTGCTCTAGCGTGCACAAGAGGGAATGGGGCATCTGGTGGCCTTGCTTCCGAAAGTACACAGAGACGTGTGAACCTACCCCGCTATCATGCGGAACTGCACATACACTCAAGTCCGGTGGAGCTCATTACCGCTCTCCAACACACGCATACGGAAGGACGCCACGATGCGAAACCGCCGCTTAGCGACAGGGGAAATACCATGGTCATACTGCACACACACACACACACACACGCACAAACCGATCATGCGAGATGTCGCAGCGGAGCAGAGACCAGAGGCAGCAGAGAGGTGAGCGCAAGTTTTCGTAAATTCCATTTGAAAGAACTTCGCATCATCTCATTAGTTTTTTTTCTTCTCTCGAACGCATCTTTATGGGTATGTGGGTCCCTTATCCCGATCAGGTCTTCCCTCCGTACTCATGCGGTACCTTTTCTCGTGACTCACGCACATAGTGACTGAAGTTTCCAGGAGCGGAGAAACAAACAGGGCTATCTTTATCAACAGATCAAAATACAAGTCTTCACCTGTTACGTGGCCCTTAGTCGCAGCGATAGAGAAGGTGAATTCCTAGTTGCGTCTCCACAGGCACGCTCACCTCTCCACACCGAAGCTGGAAGGCAGCCTGGTCTATCTCATCCGCAAACATGCCCTTCTCCACCATACCCAAGTCTCCTCGTTTCTTTTTTCCTGAAACTTCGCAGTACGCCGTCACCGCGGTAACGAATTCCTCCACAGACCACGGTGAAAAGCCACGCGACACATCTACTGGAACTTGTCGCTGGTGATCGGCAACAATACTACGTGCCATCTCGATGGCATCCGCGCGGGAGCGGGTGATGATCTCACCTTTGTTGTGGCACCCGCGAGATACACGATTCTCAACGTCCTTGTGCTTGATGACAAGCTGAAAGAGATGAATGGGAGGTAGTGGCGACGTCGCCGCGGTTGACGAGGACAGCACCGCGCCAGGCTGGTCGTTCAGTTCATCTTTCGATGACGTTGGCGCCACATTCCTCTCGGGGACGATTTCATTTGTAGGGCTGGAGGATTCTGCGTGATGTGATGGAGACGCAGGTGGGACCGACGACTGCAGTGCAGCAACGCTGTGGTCGTTACAAGGGGAGGCGACGACCAGAGGCACCACCACATTGTCGTCCAGCTTCTCCTTTGCAACAGACGATGATGTCGCACGCACTCCTAGTTGCCTACCGACTTCCTTCTCTTCAGCGGCTCCTTCGCGAAGTCGCTTCGCGGAGGGAGGAGGCCCTGCACGTAATTCATACGTGCGTGTACTGTAACCAAATTGGAGGACGGTACCAAGGGCGATGGGGACTGGCCTGCGCGGCTCCACGCGTTTTCCCTGCAGTCGCACACCGTTCGTCGAGCCGAGATCCAGCAGCACAAAGCAGGCGTTCTCCTTGTGGAAAATGAGGGCGGCGTGCAACGAGCTGATGGACGGATGCTCGAAGACATAGTCGCAGACAGGACTCTTTCCGAAAAGATAATAAGGGAAGCGATGTAGGCCGAGGGCTGGAAACGGGACCTTACCGCGCTCGCAGTGGAGATGGAACGGTGTTGAGGGAAGACCTGCCCAGGCCGGACATCGAAAGAGTGGAGCTTGCTTGTTCAGCTTCACAGGGTCGGTAGCAGCTATAATGTGTGTCGGCAAGGATTGAGCGGCCTCATTCAAGGAAATGGCGACTGCCTGAGCGGATGCTTCGGCCTGTGCCGACACAACCTCCGCGGCCCGAGCCAGCTTTGCGGCGTGCGCTTGAAAGCTGCCGTTCATATACAATAGAACAGGCCGCTACTCTCAGCCAATATCCCTCCCCTACCTTTATACTCGAATGCGCATGTACCACACAAGTGAAAAAATGATATGCGCGATGTGCGCTCTCTCTAGTTAGGTAGATATGTATGGTGGGTCTCACCAACCACCAGCGTGATGATGCCTGCCGCACCAGCAAGCTCAATCGCGTCCGTTGGGGCGAGACACGAATAAGAAAACGTGGAAGGTGCGGTGATACGTCGATACGAGCCAGAAATGATTTAAAAGAAGATCGAAGGAGGACCATATGTATATATATATATATATATATATATATATGCATGATATTCGCTAGGGAGACAATAAGGAGCCTCTTGAGTACAGTATCACAAATTCTCTTTTGGGGTACCGCATTTCGGGATAAGCGATTCGTCGCACTCTGGGCATCATGACGTCATGCATATTCCTTCTTCTAATGTTCTCCCGACGCCATACCATCCACGTGTGTAGGCATGGATGTACACCGTTAGTGTTGTTGGTTGGCAGAGGAACAGCACCTTTGGCATGCCCCGCTTTCGTCTACTTTTATCTTTCGTGCCTCGGCCCCCCCCCCAAACCGGCAAAGTCCAAGCACCAAAACAGTTGCTTAGAGAAGCGCAGAAGAGAAACGAGGCGATAGGTGCTGGGTAGCGCATTTCCTTCTTGGGAGAGACATGCACACTCACACACATAAACGCACATGTTGAGGCTACACGGCGCTCTTCCCGTTCCACTTGACGACGTTCTCCTTGTGGGCTAGCGAGCTGTTGTGCCGCGGGTTCCAACCACGGTACGGGTTTCGCCGGTCCCGCATCATCTTTGGCCGCATCGAGAATGGATGGGGAGTACGTTTATGATTCGAAAAAGCCATCTCCCCCCCTCGGCCGAAGAAGTCCCAGCCGCTGGCGTGATCATGAAGACCCTTCGGTATGGGCCGCGGGTCTCGCTCCGCGTCGGTGTGGCTTCCTCTGAAGGCAAAGTGGCGTGTGTCCTGCAGACGCACGAGGTCTCGACGCATGGCATCGTCAGCAAGGGATGTGAGAACGGCACTTGAACGCTGGCCGAGACGCCTGCGCGTCTCCAAGCGCATCAACGCCTGTGTGTACGGGTTTGCATCGGCGTCCCATCTTATGTCAAGCAACGACCGGTCCCTTCTCTGTTCCAATCCTATGGTGCCTACAGAGGGTGCGGAACGGCGTGGGGAAGCATCACCCTTGTTGGGCCGAGGCCAGTGAGACGATTCGCTGCCCTGGTGTTCGAAAGGCGAGGCGCTCACCTCGACGCGCCCTCCCCCGGTTGCACATACAACAGGTCCTTCAAGCACAGCGGAGCACTGCAGCACATCTCCATCCTCATTTGTGGCCAGATACCTCACCACTTCAGGCGGAAATAAATGCGGCAGCTTGCGCACCATCGCGTGGCGCTTCGCTAGCGAATTACAGAGCGCATAGGCTGTGTAGCCGAGCCTCACCAAATCATTTTTCAGTGATCGGTGCTCCAGGGACACAAACTTCGGCGCCCGGTGATGTACGGCTGCCTTCATTATGGGTGTGCGTGCGAGCAGGTCAAAAAGACGATCCGCTTGGCCTACTTGAAGCAGAGCAGGGCCCACGGCAGCCATCACGTAATCACTTAGCACCATGTCATCTCTATGCAGCAGGAGATCATTGAAAAGCCAGACCACGGTGACGGGAATCGCAGAGGCAGCGAGTTCCAGCAGCACGCCCTCTACCTTCGGCGAATGCGTATCCGTTTCAACTTGTGGTGACGGTACTTGAACGGTTCTGACCACTTGCAAGGGTTTGTCTGCCGTCGGAAGACACGCGAAAAGAAGATTCAGGGTGATGGCATCCAGTGGGAGTCTCGTCGCCTGGCTGCCATCAACCACCATCTCTCTCTCACCGCTCTTGGACAAGCTACTCGGACCCATTGCCGGACCCACTTGTAGCGCGGTTGACAGCAAGTGCTCATCGGTGGAACTGGCTTGCAGATATGCAGAAGCTGGTGCAGGGAGGAAGCACGCACAAAAAACGCTGAGAACGTCACGCCAGCGATGATGGGAAGCAAGAAGGTTTAGCAGCTCATGCAAATCACCCGGTGATGGGCAAGCGTGACAGTCGCTGGTCTTGCTGCCACCGCTCTCCGAGAGCTCAAGCCCCGGAACCTCACCATAGAGACGCTCCCAACAACTCACAGCATCCTGAACCTGCATCGAAGACGTCGCCGCTCCAGCTTTACCTCGGCAAATCGATAGAAAAAGCCGGTGCACCGCCTCACTGCTGAGGGCAGCAAGGTCTGGCAAGGGTCTGGGAGGCACCGACGAGGTCGCTGAGTCCGGTGAGCTCCCCCTTGTCGCGGTCTTCTTCGTAGCTGAAAGTTCCATCGCTTTCGTTGCCCATGTGCGGCTTTGCCGGTTCATTGTCGCGTTTGGGATCAAAGCATCGTCAAAGAGGGAGCTTACGGTAAGTGGTTTGGCCGATTTTGCACCAACGCCGCATGTTCCGCCGTTGGTGCTGCCGAAAACGCTGTCTTTGCAAGCACCGGTAGCCGCGAAATGAGGTACGGGGTCGCAGCACAGCTGCTGCGCGTGAACCCAGTCACCTTGCCGAGCGGCGGCCTCCGCAAGCCATCGTCGAGCATCTGCATCTTCTAAACGACTCCGGTGGATTGACTTTGACGAGGTGCCCTCCGTCTCACCTTCGCAAATGCTCCCTTTCAGGTGCTCCTCATACAGCAGTTTCGCCTCTTGAAAATGACCGTGGCGGCACAACACCGGCAGCAGCAAGCTCGCCATGTGATGTGTAGTTGCCGAGGAGAAGTGAAAACGACGTGTGGCGAGATGAAAGGTATCAAGAGCGCCCATTGGCTGGTCGAGGGCACAATACGACCACAAAAAGGTGACCCAAAGAGAGCGGTTCACGGGTATCTCGCCGGCATAGGCACGATCCCGCAACGCGTCCAACGCCGGGAGGATGTCAACGGATCTCCCTCCACGGTTGGGCTGCCCGTGCCCTTCTGCAGCGACCTCACGCTGCGGGACCCTTCTTGCGGCTACCTCACCATCGACATCACGCGGCGATGACGAGATCAGCGAAGACAGCGTTGCAGATGGACGCGTTTCCAGTTCGGCGTATGGGCTGTGGTGGGTCACCATGTCCCGCAGGACTGCTTGAAAATGTTCGGGCGTGCGACCCAAGCGGGCATAACCGGCATTGAGCACTTCCAGCGCACGTATCCAGTTGTGGCTGTCCAGTGGTAGAACCAGTCGTCGATCCAATGCCTTACGGCTATACGCGGTGCGCATTTGAGCGCGACTTTGATGAGGGCGGGCGGGTGTCCACCGCGATGTTGCTGGCATTTTCCAAAACTGTGTTGTATACGAGCCATGACGGCCTGCTATCTGATTGGCCAGCATCATCTCCTCCTTTTTCCCCACTTTCGGGTGTACTTCAAATCATGGAAGGATACTACGGAAGCTGTGTGGCTCGCTCTTCAAACCCTCCACAGTTCCTAGAGCTTGTGTCCAGCCTCTACACGCACCCCTCTCGACAGCAGAGGAAGATCCTGAGGTGCTTTTCAGGCAAAGCCACGTGGGGAGAGGGGAGCGATACTTTACGTGGCGAACGGGAGCCTTCGATTCACCAGCAGAGCGGTAACATGGTACAGGGAGAAGAGGGTTGCGAGGATAGCGGAGGGGGATGTACTCAGGAAGGAAGATGGAGGGAGAAAAGGGCTCTGCACGCCGCGAAGGAAAGAAAAGGCCGTAGAAGTTCTCTCTCATTCCGGCATCACATTCGAAAGGAGAAGGAACCGAAGAGAACACGGGGAGGAATACAAAGCATAAATGTGGATCACAACCTAGAGACCTCCCTCTCTTTAAGGCCATCGTTCTGTGGATGGGTATGCCATTTAAGCTTTGAAGACATTTTTGTATCGATGTATTGTGCGCCCCCCAAAAGAGTACGCTGGCGTGAAGCAGTCCCTACGGTGAGGAGGGCTTGTTGGTGGAGGGTAAAGGGACGCGATGAGGACACAGTGGTCCCTACCACTCTTCTCCAAGTAGCGCATGTGTGTCCAACACACGCAGGTCAGGAAGGAAACATCTACGTCTTGTTTCACGCAGCCCGTCATACGTGACACAACAGACAGGCCACACCTCCAGAACTTGGAAGTGTCTTACGCTGCGAACGTAGACGAGGCAGATCAACGGTTTCTTTCTTCTCTCGCCGTTCTCCATGGCCCCCAAACACACGCGAAACCCCAAAATAGACGGAGAGACAGAAGAGCCGGAAGGTGCCGTCACACAAACACACACACACACAAACACACAAACACATCTGAAGCATCACCCTGTCTTTTCCACCGCCACCCCCCGTTTCCGCGGCGCAAGCTTTTCCTTCGGTATCACTGCGGCGTAAACCCCAGCCCACCCCCTTTTCTGTCGAGCGGAGAGAACAAAGGAAAACAAAATGAGGCATACCGGAGCGACCTCTGCATCTCTCCAAGAATGAGCGAAAGGGAATTCAACGAGTCAAATCCAACACCATCAGTTGTGATACAATGGTTTGTGGGGCGGTTGTGTGAAGCGAGCCCGGTCTAAGGCTGACTCCAGCGACTGTGGCGTCAGAGCTGCCTTCGCCAACCTCTTTTGTGTTTTGGAATACTTACCAGCGATCTCAAAGAGTAGCTCGTTGTCGTGGAAGCATCGCCGCATCTCAGCTGTTAACGCAATATTAAACGTATGGAGACGTAGAACAAGACCTTGAATGCGCTTGAGTTTGGTGTCGATGATGACGTCTCTCTGTGCGTCCTTCGCCATGAGCTGCTCCTCCAGCACGCTGATGCGGCTTCTCAGCTGTTGTACAGTTGCCCGTGTATCACCGGCACCATCACTATCTTCGGTGCCGCTGACGTGTCCGTTGTGCACCATCACAGCAAAGCTCGTAAGAGAGCGTACTGCTTCTGTCACTTGCGAATCGCGCACAGCCGCCGCTGCATCCTTGACAGCGAGAGGCTTTCCTTGTGTAGCCTGTGCAGCAGCGCTGAGCAAGCGCCACAGGTACGAGTTTGCCAGCTGGCTACCATCCGTTACCTCATCAAGGTTGTCTGCGAGATTGTTGTTGTCCTCCGTCAGGAGTTGCACTCGTTGCATCAGCTCGCTCCTCTCACGGTCTGCCTTCTCCTTGAGTTGCGCATAAGAATACTGCAGACTCTGATGGTCCACGTGAAGCTTTGTGAGTTCGGCTAGGTAGTCATCACCACGGTTCTTCTCCAGCAGCCTTGCCTGGCTCTGCTGCAGTTGCGAACGCAGAAGCTTTACTTCTTGCTGAAGGGTACTGTATTCCGTTTCAGCGGCAGTGATGAGCTCGTCAGCATCGTTGTTACGATCAGAGAGAGTTTTGATCGTATCAGTATGCGCCTTGTTCTCCCCTTCCAGCTCACGGCAGAGCACGTCCAGCTCGTCAAGCGACGCCTGTGTAGCTGTGAGCGCTGTCTCCCTCTCCTTCAGCAGCTGCTGGGTTGACTCGAGACGCCTTCGTAGCCCGTCCGTTCCCTCACCCATAGTAGCCGCCGCTGAGGATGTATTGGCGGTGTTTTCCAGACGTGCTTTTAGCAACCGATTTTTTTCCATCAAGGCATCGTTCTGCGCCGTTAGTTGAGCGATGATCATCGACTGCTGCCCCTGAGGACTCAACAACGGCAAGGGTCCGCGAGCTTCTCCGGCAGCAGTCGTGGGAGCAGAACGCGCGTTCGGCCCTTCTAGGGATGTAGCTTTGCCCAACTCCGCAAGCTGCGCTTCGTAGTTCTGTATTCGAACCTTCTTACTCCATAGATACAGCGTCTGTGCCACAAGGAGCTTTCTGGTGCGTCGCAGCGCTGCTTCCAGTTCACGGATACGGGTCTGCGCGTTGGCCACCTCGTTTAACTTTACCTTGTTCCTTATTTTCTTCGCGCGCGAAGCGAACTGAAGGGTACTGCGAGACTCGTTGACGCTCTCAATCGCTGGGGTAACACAGCACAGTAAAGCAGTAAATGAGTTGCCACCAATAGCGGTTTTGAGGAGATAGGTAAGGCGGGAGTCTCGGTACGGTATAAAGGGTGTCGCAGCACCAGACACGGGGGATCGACCAGCCTCCACCGCTAGGCGGTTTATGACAGTGGAAAGGGTTGCTAGAGATTTGTTGATGTGGCCACCCTCGATCATGCGTTGCCCCGTCGCGCCAGTCTTCGCTACCCTCTCCGATCCTGCCAGATCCACCATATTCAGAACGGAGATAACCTTTTTTCGGTGTTTCGCAGTGGTTTTCAGTCGGGGGGAGTGTGTGCCATTCCGTGTGTTGTCAGCGGTCTGAATGCTGCCACCACTCTGCCCAGCCTGCGCACATGAAGCATTGTCATCCGTATAATCGTCGCTATCGCCATCTCGGTTGATGAGTTCCTCTTCATCTTCTTCTTCTTCGTCTTCCTGTTCAGAAACGGCGTCCTCGAGGTTGTAGGAGCGCTCCACCAGGATGCGGATGACGCAGTGCGAACGGCTCGAGTGCGCGTTCATTGCCGTCGCAGCTGATACGCGCGACGCTGCGTGCGCATCGATAATGCTCATGCAATCCTGCTCCGACGAGACTTGGACGCGCAGAGCATTGTGTACAAACACACCATACTCGTTCTCGCGGATGCTGAGCACTGGGGGCGACACCGTGGACGAGGTGGAGGACTTCCCTCGGGCAATACCAGGCGCAAAACTTGCCTCAGTGGCTACACTTCCAGCTTCAGTGCGGAGAAGGTCCCGTAGCTGCTCGTTGTAGATTTCGAGCACTGAGGCATAGACTTCGGTGTGCATGTACGGCTTCTGTTGCAGCTCAGCCGTCAGCGCCTTGAAAAGGTCATGCACAGCAAATCGAATAAGGCCCGGTGAACGGCTGGATCCTTCCCCAAACATGGTGAAGGATTTTCCGCTGCCCGTCTGCCCATATGCGAATACCGTCCCATTGTACCCTTGAGCCACACGTGCCACGATGCTATCACGTACATTGCGCTTGTAAATCTCTAAGGTTGTTGCTTGTGCGTCATACACGCAGTCGAACGTGAAGGTATTGTCGGGCTGCGCGATCTCCGTGAGTGACGTTTTGTCCGTCAGCCACGCGTCTTCGGACTCGTGAAGCTCCCCGCGAAGAGGCCGCACCCGCACTGCGACCTCGATAGAGCTCGCGGTAGGCACTGAAGATGACAACGACATGGGCACGCATACACACACACACGATGTAGTCGAAAGCAAAAGAAAATGTGAGTGAACGCTAGTGCGAAGAAAGAAGAGGGATACGAACGAGCAACACAGCTCGTGGAAGCCGCGGCGCACAAAGAAACGGCGAGAAAGAGGGAGGAACCGGTGCTGCCGTCCCCGAAAAAGCCCCACTTCCGTTTACCCCACCGCTGCTGTCACCGGGTTTTCACACCCCACACTTCTCGGACTCGTTCGATATCAGATTCGATCTGATGTTCCTTCTTTTTCAAGAAAAATGATGGGTGATATCATTCTTCTGCAACGTTGATGGGGCCTCGAGATCGTTTAGACCAAAGTTGCACGCTGCAGTCGAATTGAAGAATTGGAAGAGGTAGCGTGCGTGTGCGCCGCGTGTCAGTAAGGAAAGGAGCAAGGGCAAGACGAGGGGGGCGAAAGGAATGCGAGAACAAAAAAGTTTCTGGATGAACTTCTCTTCCCAAAGACGATCAACAGGCGCCTCCCAAAAAAAGAAAGGTTGCCGCCGATGCGATTACGGGTTTCTCGACAGCAATGAAAGCTGTGGATGCATGTGTATATAGTGGGACTGGATGGATCGCTGTATACAGCGGCGCGAACAGGTCCGCGGAGTGCGTGGCAATGTGAGCCTCACACTGCTTCCATGCATCCCCATCCTATCTTATCCCATTACAGAGCACGTGTGTGTTGATCATGACAGCTCAGCCGCAGGAGTGACAGAGTGGGAGAGCCTCTAAGATCCAAAAAGACGCGCATAGAAGACAGCGAGGAATGAGATGATGCTATCCACGTAATCCGGGCCTCATGGAAGTATAACTTCCTCCCTGCAGCACGGGAGGGGCCTTCACACAGCCAGTGAGTGGCAGCTTCCATGAGGCCTAGACGCAGAAACACCTCCACTTCCCGCTCTTCAGTACCAAAAAAGCTCCACCCTTGAGCGCGCGTTCACAGGCAAATTCGAGCAACATGAAGGGCTGGCCGACAGCGTCTCCCGTGCCAAGTTGAAGGGTAGCACACCGAAAAAAAAAGGCGCTCACAACGAGTGCCGTTTTGTGGCTCGCTGATGGGTCAGCAGCCTATCGAATACGCAGAGTCGAGGAGGAAAAGCAAGCCGAGTATAACGTGAGGCGAGGTGCTCCTGGAGGCAAAGAAAAAAATATGCATTCATCAAGAGACAGTTTGAAGGCATGTGAGCAACATTTGGAAGAGGAAGGAGCCTCCGACTAAAAAAAAAACATCCTCATTCCCCTTCAATTTCCTCCAGATTTGCGCCATTCTTCTCATCTCTTTCAAATCTCATCTGCGCAATCGCTCATACAACGAGCGAATAAAAAAGAAGGCAAACACTTCTGAAACAAACGTAGCGCACCAGCATTCATCCTTGCCCCGCAGCACCACCACCATCATTATCATCAACACAACCCCTCACTTTTCTGTTGTTTGCCCTTTCACTGCCTCTTGTGGAGCCTCTCCCAGATCTGATAGCAAGACCACATTCATTGACTAAACGTGAACTATGATTTGTGCTTGATCCCCCCCCCCCTCCCGGTCCTGCATCATCCCGCGTTGAATTATGTGGGGGAGAAGGGAGTGGAAGACAGAGGTGGTCACGAGAGCGGCGAAACCCCCATCGATCGCTACAAACTAGGACGAAAAGGAGGCGGGGGAGGAGGGAGGGTGTACGACTTCGGAAAAAGATCTGTGCACAATGCAACGTAGAGGAAAGCGTGAAAAATCCGGATAGATTTCTGGGGGGCGAAAGGGTGGGGAGGAGGGTAAGAAAGTCGGCCAAGCGGCCACCGAATGGGTTGAAGGGTCGACCCCGAAAAAAAAAACAAATTCCTCACCCAGACGTATTTCCATCCCTCAATAATCATCAAACGAAAAAAAAGGGAGAGGAATAAAGAAGGGGGAGAGATCGAGCGGCCAGCGAAGCACAACATTGAGAAGAGAGACAAGATCAGCGCCCCTCTTTTCTCCCCTGAGCGGCAGCGGCACCTCACCTCCCTTTCCCTTCCCATTCAGCGGGGGAGACGCTAATTGTAAACCATGTATTTGGCCGTCGCGCTGAACTTGTGCTGGCCCTTCACCACCTTATTCACCGCTTCCAGGAAGTCCTTCTCGTTGATGGTCTTTCGCCGCGCACGAATAGCGAACATTCCAGCCTCGGTGCACACAGAGCGCAGATCTGCGCCGGTGGTGTTGGGGCACAGTCGCGCGATCAGCTCAAACCGCACATCCTTATCGCAGGAGAGGGAGCGGGAGTGGATGCGCAGAATGTTGGTGCGGCCCTCCAAATCCGGAAGACCAATTTCCAATTTACGGTCCATACGTCCTGGGCGCGTCAACGCGGGGTCCAGCGTATCCGGGCGATTGGTGGCCATGATGACCTTGATGTTGCCACGAGAGTCGAAGCCATCCATCTGGTTCACCATCTCGAGCATTGTACGCTGAATCTCATCGTCCCCATCACCGCTGCCGCGACTGCCTCCAACAGCGTCCACCTCATCGAAAAAGATAATGCACGCCTTCTTCGTCCGCGCCAGCTGGAAGATCTCTCGAATCATGCGCGCCCCTTCACCGATGTAGCGCTGCACCAACTCGGAGCCAATGACGCGAATAAAGGTGGCATCCGTTCGATTGGCGACGGCCTTGGCCAGCAGCGTCTTTCCCGTACCCGGTGGTCCGTACAGAAGCACGCCCTTGGGGGGGTCGATACCGAGCTGGGTGTACTTTTCGGGGTGTGTGATAGGGAGCTCTACCACCTCGCGAATCCGCTCGATTTGTTCCTTCACACCACCGACATCAGCGTAAGTTACGTCAGGTTTGTCCTCGACTTGCATCATGGAAACGGAGCGGTCTATGCGGGGGGGGAGCGGAATCTCAATTTGGATTTTGCTATACCCCATAATAATACCCACACGCATCGACTCCTCAATATCCTCAGGTGCAACGCGCTCGCCGATGGTGACCACGTACTTGGCATAGTCGCGGATGCTTACTACGTAGCGGGCATCTACCTGCCCCTTGTTCAGGATACGCTCGCAGCGTCCTACATGAAGGGGGTTTTCCCGCTCCATGACTTTCTGGTCACTGTTGAGATCCCACTGCACAGCCGGTGCTAGACCCATCTCGCTCTCCTTCATACCACCCATCTTATTCAGTGCCTCGACGTGCGACTTGACAAACTCCTCCAACTCTTTGATGCTCGCATGGTACGGACCTGAGCCGTAGAGGTTCAGCAGGGCGATGTCATCCTTATCCAAGGGAGTGATTTCCTTCTCCTTCTCCTCGTCATTCACACGCACTGTATTTTTTGTCTGGCACGCGCCCTTCTCGTTCGACATGGCGTCGAGGCGAGAAATTCAAAGAGATGCTGACGGAAACGTAAAGGGGGGAAGGGCGGGGAGAGGAAGATAGGAAAGATCGGAGAGGTTGGAACAGGCCTTTTTTAGGATTGAAGAAGGTGCCCTCTGAACTTGTAGTACTCACAGACCGGTGAGATGCCGGCAGAGAACGGAAAAATGTGGGGTGCTGAAAAGGAAGGGAGAAGAAAGAGTGATTCAGAGAGGCGCCCCACCTCCTTGATGAGCCCCAGGTAAGGGTGTGTGGTTTATAGATCAAAAAAGGAAGGAGGAACGACAGAAGAAAGGGTGAGGGATGGAAGGTCAAGGTGCAGTGTTTGAAAAGGCACCAGGAAATAAAAAAGAAATTCTGGAATGAATGCGAGTAGTGAATTGCGATCGAAAGAAATGTACCTCCAGAAAGTGTACATGCGTGGGTGAATGTGGGTGTGGGTGATCCACGTGAAAGTGTGCAAGTTTCGCACCCGTGGCAGGGCATTCGAAGAAATTCGGATAAGAGGGGTGGCAGAGCACCCGTGAGGAGGGAGGATAGAGCGAGAGAAAAGGAAGGATGTGATGGTGTGCAGCAACACGTGAAGTAGAGGTACGAGGTGGACCTTCAAAGACAGAGAAGAACGGAAGGAGTCGAAGAGAACATTGACAGCGCCCTCCATTGGCACCACAGATACAGCTTCACTCTTATACGTCTCCCAGTTTCCTATCCCATAACGGAAGTAGTTCCTTCTCTTCTTCGTCGGTAGTCTATTCAGACGCCTTCCGATACCTTCTCCTACTCCCCTTCCCCTCCCCGGGGGACAGAAAGAAAGAAGCTCGTGCTTTGGGTTCCATGGCAGGAGGGTTCGCTGGTATGCAAACACTCGCTCGCACGCGGCAGCACACGCACACACCCACAGGACCTTAAGAACCCCGAAGAGAAAGTGAAAGCCTTATCAGCGGCGGCAGACGATACGTTTTGCCCCTCTCCCTTTTTTGCGCCTGAAGTCACCATACTGTATTTTCCTTCCCATTTCGTACATCAAGTGTGGAGCCTATGCCCACCTCACGATGCGTGCGGAACCTGCAGAAGTGGGGGGCGAACTGCCTATCTGATCCTTCCCTCCTCTCCCCTATTCTCCACTAGAAGCCTACGCCATCGAAGGGGCGGCATCCTTTGTCTCTACGATGCTGCAGCTATTTGTTGAGGAAAGGGAAGGTAATAGAGGCATGCACGCTTCGAGAGGGGAGGCGGAAAAGAAAAGAGGACGGCGGTGAAGTCGCTGCATTAGTGCCCCATCCTCTCCCCCGGCCCCCTCCACCCATCACAAAAGCAGAACCCCTTTCGCGTTAGCTCTCACTGCCTTAGTCGATAACCCCCAGCAAAACAAAAAGAAGGGCGAAAAGGCACGTGTGCTGGGCAGGCTCGTCCCAAAGCGCCGAAGACGTGCGCAACATCCGGTGACGATGAGGGAAATAAGAAGAGAAATGCCATGCGCCCGCGAACCTGCCCAACGAGAAGGCGCGGCTCATTGAAACGATAAGATAAGTTGATATAATTTTCAGCATTCATTATTAACAGTGTGCGCATTCGCCATCCATACCCTCAGCCGATTCGTTGTCAAGCATGGAGATCATGGAGAAAATGAGAGAAAGGACCCCGAGAAAACGAAACGCACGCTTGGTTTGCCCCTTGCCCTGTCCTTTTACTGATTATCGAGAATCGAGTAGCCCGCGTGCGGCAGCATCACGGCTCCTCTGGTTCCTCATGCGAAGGATACCCAATAACTGAACTCTCTGACTTTGCCTGGTGAGACGTAGACCATGATGCAGCTCTGCTAGTTCGCATATTCCTCATTCGCAGCTTAATCCATGAACACACACATATATGTACGCTAACACTTCAATGCATACACAACCGACAGCAAGTTTTTCTTTCTCTGCTTTCTGGGGCTCGTCTTCCCGCAAACGATTCTCATTTTACTTGCCAGTCTTCCGCACTTTCCGTCCTCCCCTCCCCCCCCCCTTCGACACACACACGCACACAACACACAGGCAAACACGAACACTTCTTTCAACCTCCACCGCTACCTTCAAAAGCTATTCTTAGGCACATATTTCGGCTTACCGGCACTCCATGGGACATACCCATGCTTCACCATGTGCCGAACTCGCCCGCCCATCTGCGTTGCGAAGAGGACGAGGAAGTACAGCAGCAAGATCGGCCAGAAGACTGGAATGTCCAGAAAGGGAAACATCGTGAGCGCTAGGCAAATGGCCAGCACCGCCATCATCTGCTTCCAGATGGTGAACTCCTGCACCTTTGGGATGAAAGGGCGAAACTCATCCCCGTCGGCTTGGGTGGTGGGAAGGGTCGTGGCTGCGTCGTCCGACGGCTCCGAAAGGGGCGTGATCAGCATGAGCACGAGATACAGCAGATGAATGCTCAGGCCGTACGTGATCACATAGAAGCCACCATGGATGACCACACGCGCTACATAGATCAGCGCCAGGAACGCGAAAAAACACCATCGCAGCGCTCGATGGGGTACAGACGCGTCCAGGTAGCGCTGGTACGTGAGGCGAGCTTTCCGTCGAAACGAGTTCGCCTCTCCAGACCCAAGAAAACTATCCGAAGTGGGCATTGCACCACACTAAACGTCGGAGAAAGGCGAATGAGAGAAAAAGAGAGAGCAGACAAAGGAATCGAGAATGTGCGAGCTCGACAGCATACGGAGCGGAAGGGGGACGAGCACAGGAGTTTGATTTGCGAAAATTCAAGAAGCGGAAGTTTTTTTTTGGAAAAAACATCAAGGGAGATTGGAGAAGAGAACAAGCGAGCAGATGTGGCATGGCAGAGAAGGCTGGCCTGATTTCGTTCAGCTCAGATTGACATAGAATCATCACCCAGCGTTCATAACGAAGCGTTCCTGGTCCCCACCACAGCGGGATACTCAACAGTGCAGTGGAGGAAAGGGCTGAGGAAAGGAAGAGTCCGTAGTGAAAGTTCCACGCCCTTAATATTTTTAGCAGAAACGGAATTAGTGCTAAGGTTGGTGTTGCTTTCAAATATATATATGTTTATGCGCATGCTGCAGTGAAGCGGGAAAGCACGTGCAACGTTCCTTGTTACAGAACCTCTCCCGCTTCCTTGGGAAAAGGCTAGATCTTGACCAGACAGGATCGATGGTCACTGCTCTCTTTCCAGGATGCCAGAGGGGGGGGGGGGGGCACACCAACATCGGCGACTCCTAAAGGAATAATTATAACCCCCAAAAAAAGGGAGCGAGAGAGATACAACTACAGGGAAAAGGGGGGGAATTCCCAACAATGCTGATGAAGTACGCACCGCAGCGCTTTTAACTCGGAACACTACACCTTTCACTGAAGCAAACGCCGTCTCTCACGCCCCATCTCTCGCTCCACCAACCGAAAGTGATTCGAATGGCTCCGCATCGCCTTTATAAGTGGTACGCTGGGCGAGAAAACCAAGCACAAGTTCACAGAGCAAAAATCGTGGAGCTCGTCTGCGAAGCGGTAGCAGGTCAGCTAGTATCCACGAGGTCTTGAATGTGCTGATCCCCCATCCTATCGATATATATCCATACGTATATATGTTTAGCGAGGTGGAGCTCTTGCGTGGTGATTGTGGTGGTCCGTGTGTGTGTGCGTATGGTTACCACAGCAAGTAGGAAGAGGAAAGGTGGCGAGCCTGATAAAGCAAAAAAAAAGGGGGAGGAACGGAGAGACGCAGTTTCCAAAAATATTTTTGCCCATCCATTATCCGTCGTGTTTCTTTTTCGTGTGTGGTGCCCGTATTCCCGCGCGTGGGCACCGATGCCAGCGACATCCACGATCATGACCCTACAATAACAGCAAAAAGTGGTCGGCATCGCTAGGAAGGTTGCGTCTCTCCGCCGATTATCTCAAATCACGGTTTGTACGTTGTCCATAGCTCGGAGTACGCCTTGTGAGGAAAGGACAAAATGCATTACCGACAACAGAATGAAAGGATGGAAGGGGCAAAACAGAGTTTCTTCGACAGAGCCTGGCTGCTTCTCCAGGAATCCAATGCCCAGACAGTCGTATTTTTTCTGCACAATGAGGGGAGAAGTGGGGCGAATTGTAGCACAGCTCATTCGAAAACTCAAGCAACCGCGTGGGAGGTGCCAGGAGACACCGCGGCAGCAGCAGCAGCACCACCACAAACACACACAAGCAGCAGTCCTTTTATGGATGAAGTCAACAGACGTAAAACCTTGGACAATAACCCAGCTCCCACGCGGACAAACCTCACGAGTAGGGATTCGAAAGCAAAGGCAGCTCTTCACCCAATGGGTCGCTTCCCGGTACCCCCGCCACATCCATGACGGAAGCCACCCCGACCCCACCGTAAAGAATGGTTCTACTCGCCCTTCTTCACCCATTCCATTATTATCCACGACATGATCGGCCTGGCCTCCGTATTGCCTACCCCGCACAGGTACTTGGGCGTGTCTTTCGGTCTTCATGCAGGCGCGACGCGGTCCACCAGGTTCGCCTGCTTGTCGTACTTATGATCGCCCTTTGCTTTGCCGCTCGCATCGAGCGCCTCCACCCACCCAGCGCGCGCACCGGGGTGGGCGTCGCAGAACGGAAGATAAGGCTTGATATCCAGCACGGGTGTTCCGTGTAGCAGATCGTGATCAGCAATGTGAATGTTAAGCCCGTGTACGGCTACGAGGCGAACACATGACAGGCCAATGAAGTTCGGCCGGTGGGGACTGCGGGTGGCGAAGACGCCCCGCCACTCCTCATCGCGAGGCGGGACGATCATCGTTTTAAAACCAGCCGCGCGATCAGCACCCTGCCGGCGTCCAAAGGCAGATGTCGGCGCTCCATCCATCACCGATACATTCGCCTCCTTCTTCGGGTAGGTAGTTATCCCAGCAGCTTCACTGGCGCCGTGGTCAGAAGAAGAAGATCGACCTTCCGGTGCTACATCCGCTGAGTTGACCTCTGCGTCGGCGAGGACGGTGTCCTTGGCCGAGGCAGCTGTCGCTGCCCGCATGGCGCGGAGTTGGCGCATGAATGCCTGTCCATCACCCGAAGCCATCGGCGCGGCGAACGAGAACTGAAAGAGTACCCAGATGAACTCAAAGCCAGACAAATCTCGCGCTGCGTTCTCGAAGCCGGACCGCAGTCGGATAAGCCCCGTCTGTGGCTCAAAGGTGCCAGTGTTGGGCTGCCGTGGCGCGGCGATCTGTGCCCGCATAAGACTATGGACTATCCCCACTGCACATACTTCATAAGGGAGGAGCTTCTCCGGACTGAGTGGGATACGAACGATTCGGTTGGCGTGCAAGACGGCTTGGGTAAAGGCAGCTTCGTACGGGGCGACATTGTGCCTCGCGCGTTGTAGGCGATCCTCCAGGCAGGCGTCCAGTTCTTCTGTCGTGCGCATTTTGTCAAAAAAGTATACCACCTGCCCACTGGCGGTGACAACGTCAGCCTGAGGCTCCGGTAACTCAGGCACGCCCGTCGTCAACGGGGTCACCGGTGCCCCTCCATCGCCCTCAACAGCCACAGAGGGAGTAGCAGGCATATTTTCCTTCTTGCGCAGTTTTATACAGCGTGCCTCCTTCCGCTGGAGAAGTTGCCGATGCTTGCGCCGCTCTTCAGCGAGGTTGGCCTCAAGAACCTTGGGGGGAGGAAGCGGACTAAGGAGTCGCGCCCGCACACGGTTCGCTGCCTCATCACATTCGATGACCTCTGCCGGCCAAAAAGGTAGCTTTGCCGGGCGAAGCCAAACAATATCACCGGCAAGGAAATAGTTCGAGCGAACGCGGTGGCGTTTCCGCAACACATCATCGTTCGCTCTCTCCATGGGATTTCTACGGGCTAGAGACGAGTCATCGGAAGCAGATTCGGTGGTCGGCACCTTTAATGCCGATGGCACAGATGATACTGACGGCCCACTCATAAAGGAGAGAAGCTACGCAAGTATTAGCAAATTGGGCGCGACGAACTGCGAGAGAACCGCACAAAATTCCAAGAAGACGCGCAGCGCCTGATTGCAATGGTAGGCTTGGTGAGCAGCAACACGCGGTATCACGTCACTCGCAATGACGAGCACAGAAGATGCAAAAGCGGGAGGGAGAAGGGGGGGACGAATCAGAAAACCGTCACGAGACCGTGAAAAGGCACCAAATATATACATATATATATATATATACGCTGAAACTTCGCAATGGCGAGCACGGCGGTAAGAGAAGGTTCGCTGAGAATACGCGAGTCTAGGCCCTCCAATTGGCCTTCCCCCCTCCCGCCTCTTCGTTTTGCGTCTGCTGTCCATAAAAGATGCCAAAAAGATTTGTTAGCCATCTGTCGAGGTAGAGAAGATAGTATCACTATCAGTTATCACTTTCTCTGTGTGTGTTTTGCGTCGTAGCCCATCGACACTAGCCACGCTGCGGGCTACCATTTGCACCGAATCGGACCCTTGGGTAATGATGAGGGTATTTTTTTTGTTAAGGAATGTTCAAGGGAAAGAAATATGTGCACTCGGCCGCGAAATATGGGAAAGAAAGGGGTAGTTCATATATATATATATATATATATATATATACGAACGGCATCATCCGTGGACCTTTTCTGAGACATCCCTCACCCCCTCAGCTACAAGCAAAAGTAGCCGCTTACAATACGGTTACACCCCATGCTCTTCCATGTTCTCCTCCGAAGATGGGCGTCGAGTCCATATTTTCAGTCCTGAAGCCACCCTCAGGGTCAGAGGCGCACACCAGTACGTCAGAGGAACCGTCTCAGCCAGCGCTTGGGCAGGTTGAAGGGAAACGGTTGCTCTACCAGCCTCATTCTCAGCAGGATCCTTCCGGCACTCCACCGTACGGACACGAAGGCATTTGGATTCACACAGACGACCCTTGCACTCCAGGTCCCATACCCTTCGCTCTTCAGCGGTCCGGAGCGAACGCGCGAAGTGGATCTCATGAAACACCTTGACCTCTTTGAACAACTGGAACTTGAGTTTCTTAGTAAAAAGCTCGATACTGCCAGTATTGGAGTCGAGGATCTTCGCGACGAAGCGCGTCGCACCGCAGACGGCAACGGCGTATTGCATGATCATACGGACAGCGGTTTCAGCGAGTCCAAGACGACGAAACTGTGTGTCTGCCACCATCACCTCCACCTCGAACGTGCGCGAGGGCATCAGCGCGAGGGGCTTGTCGGGATGTTGAGAAGCACCCCATCTGTTAAGGTTGTCATGCTGTGCTTCTGCGTGAGACCCCAAATCCTCTTGGCAAGTCGCATCCTCCGTGGAGCACTCATCGATGTTTTCGCTGTCGCCTAATAGGAATAGATTACAGTCCCCGATCATCACGTAAGATTGTGCATGCGCAAGCTGCTCCGTTTGCAAGCCCTCCGCGTACGCATCGCCGACAACGACGGCTTCCGGTGCACCACGGGAATCGAATAGATTCTTTACTCGAGAGGGACGAAAACGCGCTACCAGGGAAGATGTCCCACTTGCGGTGAAAGAGACGTCGTCGGCGTTTTCCACAATGCTGCCCGTGTAGGCCGGTGCGGTGGCGGAGGGACTCGATCCTGAAGCGATTGTAAAGTGGGAGAGCGCAGGCAATGCCCCAGCAGCTGCCGTGATGACCTCGGAGGAAGCGCACTGCATTACATCAGAAGGGAAGCTGTCTTGCAAGGAGACCAAGGCCGCATCATGACCATGATCACCGGCAGATTTCGGCGGGCCAACCTTGCTCGAAGACGCTGCCACTGCCGCTGAATCGTGGATCGGCGCTAGAAGAATGAACGTCATTTTGTCAACAGAGTGTAACCACGACACCTGGTTCTCGTACTCCTCCTCTAACGACAACGGCTCACTTTCTGTGGCAGCCAACAGCTCCGGGTCGCTCATCCACTCATGATAGCGTGGGACGAACGGCGCCAAGTAGGGAACCAGAACCAGTTCCGAACTGAACAGGTACACACGTTCATTGATCATCTCGCGGAAGCGATCCGCGTCACGAAGAAAGGGAGAGAGAATGCGTTTCCATGGGGGGCCCTGACGTGAGCCCCGTTTTTTTTTTTTGCACCGCTGCGATGCCACTTTTCACCGCACTGTACGCAATAAAGCGAGAAGAAGCCGTAAAGAGAAAGTTGGCCCAAGGGAGAAGCCAAACATCGAAAGCGGAGATGATCTACAGCTCATGCGGACGAGCCACTCCCGCCTCGTTTTGCATAAAGGTGGACCAGAGCGCACCACAGGGATCAGGAGGAGGGAAGAAGACGATGGTTTCGAAGGCAAAGACTACGGGAGATCCTCTACTTTCCGAACGAGGGAGAGTGAACGTTGGGGCAAGACTCCTCCTCTTTCTCCACTTGGTAGCGTAGAGGTGCTCCAGTGTAGTGCAAAAAGAACCGCACAGACAGTACTCACCGTGGTCTCCTTGAATGTGGGAATCCCCCCCCCTTCCGGAGTGTCGCCGATGTGCACCGCACCACGAGATCCGCTGCCTCGACTCACCCTCTCTAACTACATATTACCACGCATAGGTCGAGGAAAAGCTTTCGGGTGGAGCGAACCGACTTTTTTTTCGCAGCAAAACCATCTTTCATTTTCATTTTTTTTCCAAACACGATCTGTGGGATAATGGTACGAGACGGCCTGGCCACACAACACCTTGGGTACCACGCCGAGCACTGTTTACCACCGCTGATATGCAAGACCGTCGAATCGCACTACGCCTCCTCCTCCCTATCCTTCGCTGGGATGAAGAGGACGAACAACATGTACCGCACTCAGAGAAAGCCAAAAACAACGAAAGAGCTCTGTGTAAACAACCCGGGTAGGCGCCGAATGACTGTGAAAGGCGAAGTGAGCCGCCACGGGGAAGCACAAAGCATCTTCGAGAAACGAGAAGACACGTGAAGGAGGACGAGAAACTTAGGGAAAAAGAAAAGCAGAAATTTTCAAAAAGCCACCAGGTGAAAAGGCGCGAAACGACGCAGGTGCGTGCCGCCAGAGGCGGTGGTGACCCGGCATCCCTCACCACAGTAGGGACAAGGCTCGCGGGCCGAAGGGTGGCCACCCTCTTCGCTGAACAAAACCAAGAAAGACAAGGGAGGAGGGTGAAAAGAGAAGGCCAGCTCCATTGGAAGGATGTGTGAACAGCTGTGCGAGTGGATAGCATAGTGAAGGGAAAGGGGGGGAGGAAAGACGGCGCTAGAAAGCACCCCGAGGGCAAAGAAAAAAGCATTATCGCATTCGGAAGCACACGACCTCTGCCAACTTTGAAACATAAACCGAAAACGTACCCGAGTTCTATGCGTGAGCCCCATTCACGACAGAGTGAAACGCGTCAGCAGAATCTTCCTTCGCAAAAAAGAGAGAGACACCGCAGCAGAAAACAAAAACGAAAGCAAACACTTAGAATGACCATGCCGTTCATCTCTTTTCTACACGCTTTCCTGCCATCTAAAAAAAAATTCTCATCGCCACGATTCTCGCATTTCGAGGACCTCCCGGCTCAATGATGGTCATGACGTAAGCAAATATCAGTATCGATAGGTGTACAGGCAGACGCGTAGGGATGGACAGACGGAGCGCTGTTCCCTTCCTATCATGTATAAATCAACCCTCTTCGATCAAAACTCAGTAGCAAAAAACAGGCTCGCACATATCCTTTCGTCCTACTCGTTTCCAACGTACTGAAGCACTCGCACGTCCACCATCACCCTCTGCCACTGAGTGTAAGTAGCTGTCCACCTTTTTGTGTGAAAGAGAGAGCAGGGGGAAGGTGAATGTCGACAAGCCAGTCGAGCAGTTACGCTCAAAAGAGGAGGAGCAGAAAGTGTGCACAAAAATAAAGCAACGCAACGTGTCCAGTTATTGCCGTTTCCATCCGCTTCACTCCTTCCTTCTGACCCGCCATCATGAGAGGACGCCCTTTGGATCCCAGTCAAGAACAATGGTTGTCCCTTCTCCCCCATCCCTCCCCTCACACGGAGAGAGATTCATCATGAGATGCGCTCACCGAAAAAAACCCTTATGTGGCAGAACGAAGGAAAGAGTAAAAAATGTCGAAGGGTACGCTCGACAGGATGAGAAGAGAGCGGGTGAATGACGAGAGCCTCTATTTACTTCTGCTGCTTTTTTTTTGTAATCCGCCGCATAGCATTCAGCCGTTTCGAGTGAATTCTCTCTGTTAGGCAAATTAATATAGATGAGGGCGTAGGGGTATATCACCGCGAATGCTCTGTCATTTTCTTTACGTCTCTGAGAAGTAGAGCGGTCTACGACAAGCGCATACATTATGAAAGTGTTTTTCGTCTCCTTTTGCCACTCTTCTCTCGATTTTTTTCTCACTTTGCCCCTTCCCTCCGCTCTCTTCACGCATCCTCATCCTCCTCGAGATCAGAGAAACTCTGATCAAGACTCTCCTCTACCAACGCGCGAATTTTATCATCGTAAGCGCTTTGATTCTCGGACAGAAGCCGTGCTGCTGCCCCGTTTGCAGCGGAGAGGGGATTCGGATCCGACAGCAGTGACTGGATCGAGATGAGCAGTGCCTCTAGATTGAGGGACGACTGCCAGTTGCTCTTGAGTGTGTCCATGCAAATATGGCCGTCGACGTACACGTTAGGATGAAACACGTTCTTAGTACGAAAGCGTACTTGAGGCGGTGAAAAGGGATAGTCGTCCCCGAAAACCAGATCCAACTTAAAGAGGCCTCCCTCCCACGGTGTGTCACAAGGGCCGGCGATGACGGCGTGCCAGTGAAAAAAGTTTCCTTTCACGGGCGTGGCTGTGATATTGGAGCTGGTTTCTTCCTTCATGTTCTGCTGAAAGGTACGATAATCCTGCATGAGGCGGCGCTGTGCTGTTCGGGGATCCCTCAATTGCTGTGTACCGCCCATCTTTTCGGCCTCTTTGCTGTTGCGGCTCTGTCGTGCGGCCAGCTCCTCTGCATTATATGGATCTGCTCCATGGGCTGGGATCGTCCCAGTCCCTAATGCTGCCACGCCTCCCCCGGCACCAGCGGGGGGAGGAGCACCCGCCACTACAGCGTTCATTCCCTCTCCATGAGTCGTCGTCATAAGAGGTGCGGCATCGACGGGAGCAGCATGTAGCACCCCATGATCTTCTCCATCCCCCTGGGGTGCAGCCCTGTTCTGAGCTTGCAGCGCCTGCATAATTGTCGCCGTACTATGTGACGAGGGGCGCAAGGAGAGGGGAGAAGAGGGGAAGGGAGCAGAAGTCAGCAACCTTCCGAGGAGGAAAATAGAGGAGAGCGACGCGTTGTATCAACGCGATCACGGAGAAGAAAGACTGGGAGAGACCGATGAAAGTGCCTCAGGTTTCGAGATATACGCTCCCACAGAAACGTATCTTCACGGGGCACAGTATTCCTTTCTGGAGCGTTGCGTGAAATAATAGTAATTAACCCCCCCACAGAAGATAAAGTGGGATGCTTGGGTGAAGAGAGGGAAGTTGTCGCAGATGTCGGGGGGACAGTTCGTGGACGTTGGTGAGCCACCAGCCGCAGCGGTTGGAAATGAGATGATGGAAAAGAGAAACAAATTAAAGGGTGAGGAAGGCGGCGCAAAAGGAGCATTGCGGAAGCACATTGGCGCGTTTTTGCGTGCGAAACGGGACAGTGTGGAGATGCACATGATGACGAGCACACAGGCGAGCATAAGTCGTCAACGTGGAGCAACCCGGAAAGGGTAGAAAAGCCATGAAGTATCCAAAGGGGTAGAAGCAAAGGAAGAAGTGCATCGTCCCGAAGTTACTAGACGAGGCGGTGGCTATGCATTTAGGGAAAAGATGAGCCAACCTTGCGCGCTTGGTGGGGGGAGGGGGGCGAAAGACTGAACGGTGAATTGTTGTCCGCATACCGACAGCGCCTCAGCACCCGACGGATGGGGTTCTGTGGAGAGAAGGCTCAAGCTCAGGGGACGTACTACGAGGAAATCCACGCGTTTCTTTACCTCTACCAGCCGGCAGCAGGCCGGGAGGTATGGGCTTCGGGACACTTACCGCCACCCTTTGTATAGCGCTTTTTCACCCCGACGCTCCTTTGCCACTCACCTTTTCTCTGACGGCAATTTCTGCCGCAGCAGATTTAGTTTTTTTTGCCCACTCCCCCGTGCGGGAACATCTCTTATTGTTTCCTTCTGTAGGTGGCTATCCACAGCCCCCAAAAATCCCAACTTCCACACTTTTCACGCTAAAAGAAGGACAGAGAAAAGCCAAACACGAAGATCGCGTTGTAGATGGGCCCCCTGTTCTACCGTTCCCCTACCCCTCACACGGTCTTCTCCTGTCAATTTCAGACAAGCAGTGTGAGAGAGGAAATAGAGCACCAACATCGCATACGCGCCTCGACACTTCCTCGTCGCATAACCGTACAAGCCTACGCACGACCACCCATCCAATGAGCAAAGTCACAAACGCTGAGAAATAAAAACGAGCGCGCAGGAAGGAAAAGGTAAGTGCAAACGGCCACGCAAGGAGAGCCACACACGTGCATATATATATATATATATATATATATATATATATATATATGCATATCGAAAATTATGTCGATACGGTTTCGGTGGGATACATCCCCCCTCCCCCCTCCGCCGCCCCCGACATCGTAACAAAGGCCGATTTATCGAGAATCCGTGGTGCTACATCGCCGCGTCAAATGAAAAGAAATGTTGTGCCTCTCCATGCAACACTCCGAAGAGGGGGAGAGAAGGTGACGAGTACGGAGCTCATCGCATCGGTGCAGAGCCGAGGCCAGCGCCACCGGCGGCGACGCGCCAGGAAAACCAAAGGGGGGAGGAGTAGAGACACCTATCCGATCCACAACAGTCTGCAGAGCCCTTGCCGTGGCGTATTCATATTCCTGTTGGCGCATTTCGCTGAGAACACGTGGTGAAACGAAAACGAAAAGGGGCGACGCAGGATGATGAGGGGGGAATGCCCATCGCACGGGCACGCCGAACGAAACGTGTGAGGGAATGAAGAGCGAATCCGACGGAGGGGGACGGGGTGAGAGGAGGGCGAGTTGCCAAGCGCGCTTTGAGTTTTCTGGCAAAGTCACCAAGAGGACGCGGTCCCTCCCCCTTCCGACTCGGAACTAGGCCGATCGAGGACGAGGGTTTCCCAATGCGCGTGATGATAAAAGGGGAAGGGCAGTGTTTACCTGCAGGCCCGCCCGTAGAGATACCCTCAGACCGCACCACGGGCGGCGATACAGACGAGCCTTACCTCTTCCGTTATCTTTCGACGCGTGGCCACCGCTTGCAGCGATCGAAACAAAACCTGTTCACTTCCCTTCACCCGTAAAGGCTCATCCCATCTGTGAATCTTTTCCATATGTATATATATATATACATCCTCGCCTCAGACGCTGCCCAGCCCTAAGCCGCATCTCTTCCCTAAGCGTAATAATTCAGGTTTGTCTTCTTACGTGCCTGCACCGCCGCGACCCCTTCGATGAAGTCCTCATGGGCAACGTAGATGCGATCATGGCGCAGGGCCAGCATACCGGCCTCGATGCAGACGGCCTTCAGTTGCGCTCCGTTCATGTCGTCCGTGCAGCGCGCCAGCTCTTTGAAGTTGACATCCTTGTCGAGATTCATGCGGCGGGAATGAATTTCTAAGATGCTCGCCCTCGCCTCCTCGTCCGGCATGGGAAATTCTACCTTGCGATCGAGACGCCCACTGCGCAGCAGCGCAGGGTCAAGGACATCGATGCGGTTGGTGGCGGCAATCACCTTAACTTCATCACTGCTACCGAAGCCGTCCAGCTGGGACAGCAGCTCCAGCATCGTCCGCTGCACCTCACGACTGCCGTGTTTTCCCTCATCGGACCGCTTCGAGCCGACGGCGTCGAGCTCGTCGATAAAAATAATCGAGGGGGCTTTTCTTTTGGCCATCGCGAAAGCGTCACGCACGATGCGGGCCCCATCACCAATGAACATTTGAACCAGCTGTGGCCCCGCCAAACGCAAGAAACACGCATCCGTCGCGGCTGCGCAGGCTCGAGCAAGCATCGTCTTACCTGTGCCAGGAGAGCCATACAGCAGCACCCCCTTCGGAGGCTGAATACCGATCTTCTCGAACTGTTCCTTGTGGGTGATGGGCATTACTACCGCCTCAATCAGTTCGTTGATTTGCTTATCCAATCCACCGACATCAGTGTACTTCTCCTTCGGTTTTTCATCGATCTCCATCGCCTTCACGCGACTGTCATAGTCCGGGGGCAACTTCTCCAGGACCAGGTACGTGTCCTTGTTCGCGCCTACGAGATCCTGCGGCGCCAACTCATCCGGGTCCACGAGGCCGGCGACCGGGAGAAAGACGGTGTTGCGGTTTGTCGTCTTTATCACGGCACTTTTTTGCTTCCGTCCGGACTTCTTACGGCCCACTGCGAGCTCTTCCGACTCGTCGTCGTCCTCGCTCAGGTCCAGCACCTCCGCAATGCTGGCGACCAGGTAGGGGAGACGGTTGTTCTCCTTGACCCTCTTCTTGCCTAGCTCCACCTCACGCTTTAGTCCGAGCAGCTCCTGCTTCGCGCGGTTCTCGTAGCTGCGCAGCGTTTGCGTCTCTTGGTGGAGGTTGCGGGCTCTTGTGCGCAGCTGATCATTGGTAAGGGTATCCAGTTCGTTGAGTTCAGCTTCGCTGATGTTTTGAGCTTTCTTCTTATCCGCCGCATCCTCCTGTGCTCGCGCGTGGAGGCGAGCCTCCGCTAAATCTCTGGCAGACGGCATGGGTTACCTCGCCCAATATACGGAAATGATACGGGAAAAAAACTAAGGGGAAGAGAAAAGGGGGATGTGTATGTATATCCACTTCGAATGCAGCGAAGACTTACTCCCGCCGTCGATGGTGTAGATGTGCGGGCCTGGGCAGGTATACGCTGCTGTGAACGTAAGAGGGAGAGGGATGCGCTCGGGCAACTGCTGGCAGGCCAGATATGACAGAGATGCCAGCATCGCAAATACATGTACATACGTATGTATGTATATGTATGAAATTCAGCAGATCCGTGCGTGTGGAAGGGTAACGGGTGTCGATCGCCACACCGGCATGGAAACACAGGAACGGACGGGCAAGAGGGAATAGCACACCATCAACGAAATAAGAAACGGAGAGGAGAGGGGTGAGAATGAAGCAGTAGCAAAGGGAAGAGCAACAGACCGGGGGGAACCTTTTCAAGAGCTGCAGATGGTGCTAAAACAGGAAGGACCTGCTCATGTATTCCATTCAGGGGAAGAATGAAAAGGTGACCGTGGTGGGGGATAAGAGGAGGGGAGGAGGAAGAGCCGTTGCGCAGTGCCCCGCAACGACCGCTTATGCCACCCTCAACTCCTCGATGGTGACGGTGGCATCAGCGGAAAAAAAAACGGAGGGGAAAAGGACACCCAAAGTAGAGATAAAAGCAGCAGAAAAGATCTAGCGTAACGGAATCTTCAGCTGGCTTTCATGCTGAGATTCCTCCACGCCGCCCCCGCTGTTTCCCACGGCGACAAGAGCCTTGGTTATCCTGGCTTTGCAAAGAGAACGAAAAAGAAATCCGTCTCTGCTACCTCTCCCTACCTCACTGATCATCCATCGCTCACTCATCTCCCTTCACACACGCACTCACTGATGTTAGTGTGTAGATTACGGCTTCAAGCCTCTTGTGAGCGGAATGAAGTATATACCATCACGCAGAGTAGAAGACACTATTATAAACCTAACGCATGCATGTCAAGCATACATATATATATATATATATATATATATATGTATGCTTGACATGCAACAGCACGATGAGATAAAGGGATGGCCACCGTAAAAAATAAAAAAGCGGAAGGGGCGAAAACCTTTGCTTTGCAAAAAAAAAGGGATAGAAAGAGAGGATGGGAACGACGACGTCGCTGCCTTTTTCCAGCAGGTACATAAAGAGAGGGGGAAGAGAGGAGATGGTGAGAGAGCCAAGTCATGGTTTGTGAAGCCGCATACACACCTTTACACAACTAGGTCCCAGCACTCGTACCCGTGAGATCTGTATACTTTTCTAGTAGACTGAAGAAACCTTTGACGCCGAGAAAGAACCTGAAGCTCTTGAGTTTCTTTTTGAGAAAAAAGAGGAAACGAAAGAAGAATGTGATCAAAGCGCACCTTCTTGATGGAAAAGGAGCGATATACCTATCGTGCAACGATTGGGTAAAACTAAAAGAGCGACCCCACCCCTAAAAAAAAGTTTTCGCCAGCGACAAGCAACTCCATGCGATGTCGAATGAACAATACAGGACAGAGCATGCAAGATTTGCATTTCACTGTGTGTGTATGCACAACACAGCAATGAGAAACAGCGCATTTATCCACCCCCACCCCTAAAAAAAAGGCTGTAAGGACGCACTTCTATAATGAAATGCACGCGTGTGGGAGGATGCCGACAGGAATGCATTGCAGCAGTATGTTTACCCTCACAGCATCCTTTTTTTTTGCCCTCAAAGACCCTCGATTGTGCAGCTTTTTCCTTCCTGCTTGAGTGATGTTCTTCGCTTAGATATTAAGGCGATTCTCAGGCGCGAAGAGAGGCGCTGCTGGCCGCGATGCACCAAGAGAGATGCCGTTGCGCGCCGCTGTGCCCGCAACGACCCTTCGTAGCTCGTACTCAGAGGCGTGAAGGGCAGCACATCGACGGTAGGGCGAGATGGGCAGCGCTGCCGGTGGAGAAGGATGGGTGACGCGGTGTTGATGAGTGCGTTGCAGAGGCATTGCAGCGTTGGAGGACGGCGGTGTCAACCTGTGATATTCCTTACCAGAACGGGCCTCCCGAAGATCGCCTCTCAGCGTCCCTGAATGCTTCCTTTCAAGCGGGGACGACACTCCTCTATTTGAGGGCAAGCGTCGTACGTTCGCCTGCTTCCACGGTAGTATCTTCCCACGCCGCCGCCGCACCTTGCCCACTTTTTGTGGGAGCTGAATCTCTTCGGCCCTCAGAAACAATTCTCTCGCCAAACGGAGGTTCCCAACCGAGGGGGTAGAGAGAGGGCGGTCCACCTGTGCAGTGGAAGGTGGCGGGTGTGAGCTTGCATTGACAGGACCCGGTATCGTCAGCATCGAATGAGAGCGGTGCGAGTCGATCGCCAACATGCTACCGTACGGCGTTGCATAATCCAAACTTGCTTCAGCTGACGTCGCTTCAGAATCGCCTGCTAGCTGAGAAAAGGGGCTGCGAGGAACGTCCCGGTCGTCAATCGCTGTGCGATTCAGGCGGGAGCCGCCATGGGAGGTCGTACGAGCAGAAAGAGGCAGGCGCTCCGTTGTTTGTTGGCGAGCATTTCTGTTCCCTTTCGATGAACGCAGCTGGAATGAGAAGGTCGCCGGAGGGCTTCGGGGTCTGCTGTCACTAAGTCGATGCTGTCCATCTATGGCAGGCAGCTGTTCGGGTTCTTTCGGACCGTGCGTGGGCAGCACAGGTGTCACACCTTCGTAAATTTCGCCTTCCTTGGTCATCCTCCGGTCGGCCTGAGGTCCGGCAAGAGCGCCCAAGCCGCTCATGAAGTATTCGCCCTCGTCATATACGGTAAACCGTGGTGCAGCGTCCGGGCCTGTAACCCCGGCCGTTGGCCACGAGGTGCCGACTGTACTACTTTCAGTGGTTAGCGCTAAAAGCTTCGCTGGTGCACGGTGGGCTACCGCGTCCCCTGCTGCCTCCCCAGCAATGTTGAGCGATGGCTCGTCGGCCAGGGACCAGCGACCATGGCTAGCGGGTCTCGGTCGCCTTTTCGAGTTCAACACAGAAAATATTGGTGATACTGAGGGAAGCTGTAGCAACATGGAGTTTGCTGAGGCATCGCGTGGGCGAGACGGAACGCTTAAGTTCACGGCACTTTGCAACGGTGGAGTCCCAGGAAGCGAGAGTGGGAAACCCCATTCCAACTGCGACGTAGCAGCCGTGCCACCACCCGAGACCCGAAGCGCCTTGGCCGAAAAGGCATCCACCTTGTCGATACTTTCGCCGGTAGCGACGGCTGGTTTCTGAAAGCCGCAAATTTCGTTTTCGGGCGTGCGCCGCGTGGCCCGCTTCCCCGCTTCCCCTAACGCGGCTGGAGGTAGAGGCGAGGCAGCATTCGGGTCGGCCGCGGTCGATGTCACGCCATCGGTAGTCTCACTCGTGCCCGCCAAATGAGCGAGGGTGCCACTTCCGTTGCTAGCTCCACCGTACGCTTGCCCCGCGTTGAAGGGCAAGGAGGAGCTGCATCGGGTGTTGAGAGAACTTCCTGTCGACCACCTTAACAGCCCATACTCGTCCATTTGGGTGCGCTCGATCACCGCTTCACCGCGTAGGTGAGAGCAGATATTTATTTTCTGTGCATTCGTCTCCCTGCCGTCGCGATCACCGTCGCAGGTGATGCTGGCACGCGCGGCTACACTCGTAAAGGGCATCCGAGGAGCGGAAGGCACCGCGCTGAGCGCATCTCGAGGAAAAGCGCTGGATGTGGAGTTCCGCTCCTGCGACCCCTCTTCCCCACTCATAACCGACTTCGCATTCCTCGTTGGAGTTACTATGGGGCTCACAAAAGTCACCCGCTCACCGCCTGCGCTACCCACTCTTAGCGCTCCTCGCTTCACGACCGCCCGTTCCGCCTTCGAAGCAATCTCGCTTTCCTTCGCTATTTCGATCGAGGCGTTCTCTTCTTCGCCCAAGGATTCGTTTTCTTCATCGCTTGATATTTTTTTCCGTCGATGAGAGATTGTGCTGCCGAAATGATAGGCTCGCGGATGGCGTACTCGCGATAGTGTCCCGCTACCCACCTTCTCTACTCTCATGGGGAGAGCGCCGCTGGTAGCGATCGTTTTCTCCGACACGCTGCCACCGTCTTCACTCGCACCACTACACTTTTCTTCATCACCGGGGCCCACGGGTACCTCAGCTGTCTCGTGGGGCCGGTCGATCCGAGCTTTTGACAGGTTGCGTATCGCCACATGCGGTATGCGCCGTACGGACGGTCGCTTTTCCCGGCGTAGGGAGTCACTTCTTGCTCTGGATCGGCGTGTGGCGGTGGCGGTGACTCGATCATGTGCGGCACCAGCTGAAGTCCTGGCAGGTGGTCTGGGAGGTGACTCTACTGCGACCTCCGAGGGGGAATTCGGTGAGCCCGAAGTCGGCGCTATCCCATGGGGAACTCCATCCTGCGGTGCGTCTCCTGACGCCATGAGAAAGGGATCGTCACGCAGCTTAAGCGAAATACCAGGCGGCGCTGTAATGCTGTCGTACTGAGCGCTACTGACGGACTGCCCAAAATGGTTCGAGACGTCCCCAGAAGCCTCTGTGTTCGCAACGACACCTCCTGACCCTCGAACGTGTGGAATTTCCTGCAACACACTTGTGGCGCTCATCCTTTTACGAGCCGCTTCACCAATCCAAGCGTGAGAGGCGCCATCCTGGTGCTCTCGCTTCGGCACATCTTCCGCACAACCCTCGGTGCCATAGAAATCGTTCCGGGACGACACGGCAATGAAGGCGTCATCACCAGTCTGAGACTTGTCCTCTCGGTCACCTAAAAAGGATGTGCCAGTGAACGCTTGGGCGTCAAGTAGGTCTGAAAACACGGATGGATGCCAATTCGGTCCACATGAGGAGTTCGCCCCTATATGTGTAGACTGATACTGAGGGAACACATCACTGTCTTCTCGAGTGCCTTGCACCGGGTGGGGCGGAGGCGCAGAAGGGGATCCCAAATCACCGCTTTGCTGTGGGCTGCAGAAGTCGGTGCCCCGAAAGTGCGTAAAATTGGAGAGCGCACGGCCACGATGATCAGCATCGCCGCTGCTGCCGCTGCTGTCATCATTACTGTCGGATGTGGATTGCAGAGACTCGCTTGTGCTGCTCTCCTCCTCCTCCTCTTCCTCCTCCTCCTCGTGTCTTCCCCCATCTTTGCCACCGGCAGCAAAGGGAGAAAAAAGACTCCCACAGTGGGCTCGAAACCGGTCACGGGTGCGGGAGTTGACAAACGAATCCAAGTAAGGTTGCACCGGTGGAACATCGTCTTCGTCATTCCTGTCTTCCACCATCACCTGGCGGGAGTGTTGCAGATCTTCGTGATTCTCCGGAGAAGAGCTTGCCGAGTGGTCCATGTCTGCGTGAGTGGGTTCTCGCGTGGCGCCCCCATCACAAGTACGGTTGGGAAGGGCTGCTGCAAACCGGAACTCCCTCCTTTGTGCAAGACGACCTGGAATACGCAGGTCCCCGTTGAAGGCACATTTTTTTATAGGGGCATTCGTCGTCGGTGCCGGGGCCAGCATCGCTTGCCGCACAAAGATTGGAGGTCCGAAAGGGTGCATCGCAGGAGGCGCGTTGCCCGGTTGTTTAGGGTACAGCCCGCTGCTGTTCACGATCGGGACGGGAGAATCGTTTGGCGGAGATACGCTCATACGATTAATGTCGTTATCCTCGTCGCTCCACTCCGGCGAACGCAGCATGGGGACGTCAGGGAGAACAAAATCCCTCCCCCGGCGAGGCCGACGCAGCTCAACTGGTTGCATCATGATGGCAACACCCAACACGGTGAGGACAGGGAGAGCGAATGTGAAGGAAGGAGCCTTCACAGAATTGTATAGATACGAATGCACGTAGGTGCGCGCTTGTCTCACCACAAACCACAAAAAATTGGATTAGGAAGAAGGGGGAGACTCTCAAAGCAAGGCAGGAAAAAAAGCGCAGAAGCGAAGAGCAATATCTGTATGTATATATGGGTGATGGCAACGTGAACCAAGCAAAACGTTCCCAGCGACGTGCAGGAAACTCGACAGAAAAACGGCCACACCAGAGGGAGCCGAATCCACAATACTGAAAGGATGAGTTCGAGCTCCCTCTACAGAAGAGAAATACAAAAAGGTGCGAAACAAAAAAAAAGGAGACTCTCGTTCGAAAATACCTTTTCGCTTCCTCTGTTTTGTTGCTGTACGAGAAAGAGAAAGGAAGAATGCGGAGAGGAAAAGCGTGGAATTTCTCGAGCGGTTCGTGAAGCCGAAGAGTTCACGCGAGAAAGTTGATGATGATGGAAACGATCAAAAAATGAGAAGAAAAGAACACAAAATATATACTCGGCCCACGTCCCCTCGCTTTTTCGCTACTCCACAGCACCGAAGAACAGTCCGATTATATGCAAGAGACGTCGAACTCAAAAACAAACAAAAATGAGCGCGGGTACAGAGAGACGCACACCCAAACACACACGAAAAAAGAGGAAAAGAGAGGAATTGCTGACGCAGTGAACCAATCTGAAAATAGCACAACTTGAAGAAACGTGTTTTGATAAAACTGGAAGGGAATAAGAACAAGAACTAGATCTGTATACGGCAGGGGTGAAAAGAATCGAATAACGGATGAAGGAGGAGAAGTATAGGAGGCGAAAGATACGAAGTCGGACCCCCCTCTTTCTCTCTCTCCCTATCCCCCCCCAAAAAACGGAAAGAAATACAAGCAAGAGAAGGAGGAGCGGCGCTCACGTCGAATGAGAAAAGGGCGAGAAATGCCAAAAAGCGAAAGTGAAAAAGAATCAAGCGAGTCAGAAAGGGGAAAAAATACTAAAGCTTCGTCACGTAGTACACCAATGTGACAGCGGGGATACGCAATGCGGCACAAGCAAGCCACCCTCGCCCTTTGTTTCCTCTCGTTTTTCTTCGAGATCCAGATAAGAGGTGCAGGGAGAAGAGGGGCTGAAAAGGTCTTCGTAGCTCCTCCAGGAAACAAGGAACAAAAAAGTGAGAACGCGCACCAGAAGAAGCTCGTCCTAGGTTGCCAGCGGAGAAAGAGAGTTACACCTCAAAAACAAGTAAGTGAGCACCATCTAGCGCAGACCAACACAAGTAGCAAAGCGCGGAGGCAACTGCGAAAGACGAGAAACTATAACCAAGGGTAGGGCCGCCGCAAAGAGCACCACCCCGGCAAAACAAAGATGATCACGAGAAATTAGAAAATAAAATTGCACGTCGAGACTTTAGATGAAAAGGACGGAGATGGGAATACTCAAGTATGTGACGATGATCTTTGTTGTTGTTGTCGACGTTAAGGCGTATGCTCCTCGGACAAAGGCGCTACAAATTAGGGAGGGGAGAGAGGGTGAACAGATTTATTCTTCAAAGATGATAGTAGAACAGAGCAGCCGAACCGAAAACAGAAACAGAGCGAGAATCAATGGCACAAGGAAGCGAGAGGGATGGGTACTGCGCCCTTACCTTTCCCTGTTTTCTCCTGGATCGCTTGGTGCCTCGTTCTATCACGCGCCCACGGATTCCTGGGGACAAATTTCAAATCGAAAAACGGGGGGTTGTGTGTGAGGTGAGAGCGTACCCTGTCTTTCCTGCTTCGAAATAACCTCACCCTTCCCTTCTGAGGTACCTCGTAGGAGCCCCTCCCGAAACAAAGAGAAAAAATGCTCCAAGGCAAGACAAGATAAAAAAATGAAGAAGGGCGTGGCGCCCCTGGGGTGGGGCTGGGCTTGCGCAAGGGCGGGCAGAAAGTAGCCGGGCCACAAACCACCTCGGCAACTCAGTGAGACGCCCCTCCGTGTGAAGCGAGACGCTGGGCGACGAGAGCACACCAGTTCTTCACCTTTTCTGCAGAAAAAAAAAGGTAAAGAGGAGGATAGGCGGAGGAGGAGAAAGAGAGTTTGTTTGACCGAAGACGTTTGCGAAGAGTTTTCGGAAGAAAGAAAGAAAGAGAGGAGAGCAAACCGACAACTAGCAGGGGAGGGAGAGCAAGGAGGGGACGTAGTTGAAAAGGAATCTGCTGGGGGAAGTGAAGTTCCCTCACGTACCACGAATAAATCACACGGCTCCGTAAAAGAAAGCAATAATTTGGTAGTGCGCCGAAGATCAAAATTTTGGTTGTTGCGGATGAGGCGTAGTGGTAAAGTGCAAGCAGGGGTAGAGAGTATGCACGCGTGGCTCGGATACTCAAACCGTCTCACAGTCTCACACACTCAAAAAACGGCTGGCACCGTCAAAGTCCCGAGGATGAGAAAAAATAAAGAGCCTGCGCGCGTACGAGAAACAAAACGAGAGAGAGGGGCCCAATATGAACGCAAAAAAAATCTACGATGGAAAACGACGTCTACCGCGGTCGCGTATCCAAACAACTCCCTCCTCTCCACCTTTTGCCGTCAGCGCGGCAGAGCCAGCCTCGATTGTGGGGAAGGGAGTACTCTTGTAGTCACTACGCGCTTCCTCGATCCCGTGGATACTTGCAATTCGTCGAGTCGGTCACGATGTGGATGAAGCGAATGCTTCCTTTTCTTTCACAGCGTGGCCCACCCACCCCACCCCGAAAAAAAAAATGTGGGAGGAAAAGGCAGAACGGGAAATAGTGCAAGAGAGGAATGCACGAGAAAAAAAAGTAGCCGCGATGCACGCTTGTGCGATCCTACAAACCAAAAGATGGACGGAGAGAGGGAAGGAAGAGAAAAGGCGGTCCCAGACGGTTTAAGCCAGCTAGGCGCCGCCGCCTCCGCCGGTGATGACAAAAATGTGGAGGGAGAAACACCCGCACGCGGCGAAAGAGACAGCTTTGCAGAGCACAGAGAAAACAAGAAGGGAAAGGGAAAGAGAGAAAAAAAGAGAGGTGAAACAACGGCTGGATTCAAATGAGCAGATCAGAGAAAAAAAACGAAAGAGCGCAAACACACGAAGAAACCTCTGGAGAATGTAGACGATAGTGAAGAACTCGGTGGAAGGAGTGGGGTCGAACAAAAAGATTTCAGGTCCGCAGGTACCGTTCCTCCGAGTTCGCAGACAGGAAAAGGCTGTTTCTGCGACGGGGGGGGGGGTAGTATGTTGAGCTCACTTATTAGCGTCTGCAAAAGGGAAAAGGAGAGGCAGAGCCGTCTTCCAGTATCTCGTATACGCGTAGAAACGAAAGGAATGCGCTTTTTCGCCAGCAAAAAGAGGAAGGGGAGGCGCGGCGCAGTAAACTAAAAAAAGTGGGAGCGGAGAAGAAAAGGAGCGGTTTTTGTAAACTATAATCACGTGTGTATGGATTTGCCCTCATGCACTGCAGTGGGTGAGTGCGTGTGCTTAAGCAGCCCGTTTAACAAGGGGAAATCAAAAGAAAAAAGCCAGTAAAGAACTTTTTTTTTAGGAAGACGGAAACACTGGAGTGGAAAAGGCTGCTGCAGCAAAAGGGGGGGAATCCCCCCGAAAAAAGCAACGAGCGAAGCAAGTCCCCCCCCCCCTCCCCGAAGGACTCGTTCTCCAGCGAAAGTGATGATTCGTTCCCCCACGTTCAGCTCGAAAAATATGCGCTTTTTTCGATTTTCCATCTACATGAGCAGAAAACTCACCGAAAGTAACGCAGGATCACCTCCACTACCCAGCATAGCCCGTATACATACGATTTTCACCCAGTTTCACAAATGCGTTTCTATTTACTAAAGTCGATGAGGGCGATGTGACTAGCCAGCTCCAAGTCGACTCGCACGATGACAAGTTTTTTTTTGTTGCGTCGCGTCCTCTGGTCCCCCACTTTTTTCGCTACGTTTTTCCGTAACCCAAACGTTGTACAATGCGGACGCGTAAAAACAATCCCGAGTTGAAGAGGGATCAATGAAACACAAAGAAAAGGAGAACAAGTCGAAAAAAAAAGAACTATACACAATGATCTGTAGCTGTATATATATATATTATTGATGCACACCAACGGTGCCCACCACACGGCACCTGCGGTTAAGTGGAAGAGAAATCACACAATTCTCTCCTCCTCCCCCAAAAAAATCCTAACAGCAGGCAAAGGAGAGGATTACGAAGATACGCGAAGTGGGTGGACAAAAGAGCTTCAGGAAGCAAAGGAAGTCTTGAAAGCTCCTGAAAGAAATGTGGAAGAGGGAAAGGAGGTAGTGCACACCCCTCGTAGAGAATATGAAGGTAGATACTAACCGTATGCGAGAACTTGACGAGATTGAAAGACGCGTCGGTGAGTGTGGGTGAAAAGCGACGCCTCTGCTTTTAATCTCTGTTCTTTTTTTTCTGTGTGCTGTGTGTAGTCACTTCGGGAAGTGACGGCACTGGATTACAATCCAGTTGATAACGGGGGGGAGCAAAAGTAGAAAGGCGGGGAAAGAGAAGGGAGCTCTTAACGGGAAAAACAAGGGCGTAGGATAATGTATCCGCCTGGGGTGCACACGGCGAAAGATGCAGGACCCAGAGCAATGTTCAAGCCTGTGATGAGGATGTGGAACAGCACCATCTCCCTTCACCCATCAGTGGGTCAACCCGGTGAGGCACACCACAGCGTTGTTCACGAGCATCTGCACCGGGCAATGTGTCAAAAGAAGAAGAGAGGAAAAGCCGACTCAGTCCCGCTACATCGTAGCGTAAGGCATATTGAGGGCAGGCATATGCGCTCCGTTCAAAGAGGGCGTACCAAAGTTGTAACTCCTACCTACATACGCTCGCAGAGATCGATGGCAGAGTGAGGAGAAGGAAAACATTTTTCATTTTCGAGTAAGCCTTCCACTCGACATTCGCAATGCATGAAATAGTCACGCCCTGTCATGCCTTTCTGATGGGAAGTACGGTTATGAGCAAACGAAGGGGGTGGGGAAGGGGAGGTGAAGAAGTTCAACGAATGGCTACGATGGCCGTAGAAACAAAAAACCAGTAATACACGGGCACTCATGCCCACTAAAAACTCCTCATGTTTGTTGCCGGAAAAGCCCCAAATACTTTTTTTGTATACAAAGTAGGCCGGCGTAGAACGCAGGGAGCGGTAGCTTTGCGGATAGCACCCTCATTTCGAAAGCGTATACGGCGGTAAAGAAGGATGTCACGCCTGGGAAAGCGCTGCAGAAAGAGAATAGGCTGGAGAACCGAAGCCAGGAGGAAACTCAGCGCCTGAAATCTAGGGGCTGCCAAAACAACGAAAAAAAAATACGGTTGTGCTCGAAGGTCAACCGGATGACGCTCCTCCACGTTTGAGTGCCTTTGCATCGAGGCCCTCATCCGGGCTTGATCTTGAACGGCAGAGGTATCACGTATCGCACCTATACCGTTGTCCACCTCCTCTGCTGCATGGCGAACTTTTTTTTTAGTTTCACAGAGCATAAGCGCGCTGCGGATCGGTCGGGAACGCCCTCGGGCGAAGCAGCCTTTAAAAAAAATTCGGCAATCGACTTTGGGGAGGGGAGATATACGTTAAGGGTTGATGAACAGCGTCATCGAGCACCTGCTTTCGTCGGCAGCGTAACTAGCGCCCCTCAACCCTAACAATTACTTTTCTCAACGTTTTACGACCTGTTGTGGGTGATGGGACCCTGACCGCGGTAAGTCCCACGCAGCAGATTCCCGCTTACCAGATGATGATAATGGGTGGCGTCGCGTACCCCGTCGAAGTAGCCGGAAGGGCCTTTATAAAGGCTCGTAGCAGAAGTCCGTGTTTGCTCTTGTCGTGGTGGCTAAGCAAACAGATTTTAAAGAGAGAGACTGTTGTTGCATCTCTCGTCTCCAAGATGACATGAAACCTCAGGTAGCTGCCACTTCATGACTTGAAGAGAAATATCCAACGGTGTTCCTCCTTGCAGCGAGTCTCGCTCCGTGGTGCTTCCCAGCTCCGTTTCTATTCGACGATGCAAAGCCAAAAAGGGATGATTATCGCGTAAGCTGCTTGTGCTACCGCCGTAAAGCACCCGCAAAGGTCCGAGGGTACATTCATAAGAAGGAGAGAAAGAGAGAGGTGACGTGCAGGAGGGGCGTTCCAAGCTCGCAGCCACCGGAATATGTGAAGTGGATTATACAGCGCGGGGAAGAGCCTGCGCTACACGGAGGAAGAGAAGCGTCCAGCTACGCCGATGCGCACGACTGAAATCAAGGTGTGCTCGCGCGCCGCACTAGACGTCATAGAGGTGAAGTGGTGCCGCGAGGATGTCGAAGGGAGAGCCAAAGGGGTCTCAGATAAGTAAGCAGAGCCTGCCCTTTTGTTAAAGTATGTCAGCGCCGCCCGGGCTCCACAGCTTCGCCAGTTGCTTTGGCGGGCTCGAAGGCGGCCCCCTGCTGGACCCCAGTAAACGTCCCATGCGATCCCGTGCAGCGACATCCTCTCCTTCGCTGCCGTGCGTCGTGAGGCGAGTGGGCTGTGAAGGATCGTTGCTACCGGAAGTACGACAAGGCCTAAGTCTGACGCCCCCGTTATGCCTTTTCTCGAGGAAGGTCAAAAGGCTTCCTGACAGGGTCGCCCGAGAGGGTCGTTTTTATCCCTGACGAGGTGTCGCCCAGCAACGCACGAAGCCGGCTTGGTGCGATGGCACGACGCAACCGGTGATGAGCCTCGCTTGACTTCGATGGATCCGAAACGTTTTGAAGAGGGAGAGTAAGTGGTGGTGGACGCGCAACGTATTCGTGAGAGCGCCGCTGCGACCCACCGCTGTCCTTCACCCGGTCCTCCTCTCTCTTCACTATCGATCGAACAGGAAAAAACGACGCATCTGACATCCCCATGCGAAACGATTCGACCGTCGCGCTTTGCGGAAAGCGCATCAAACGGCGACAGAGGTCCCGGAAAATGAATTCGTTCCTTTGAATCACTCGGCATTCTTGCCAGAGGCGTGTCACCGATCTCCTCTCTCGTTTTGCAAAGATGTCGCGCCGGCATGCTCGTCCCGTGTCGTTTTCGTGGAGTGTTGGGCTCCCTCTAATGGCTGGAGGCGGACAGCACCCACATCTGTAAAGAGGAAGCCGCGTAATGGTGCGTATGTCGGGCATTCTCCGGTGTGGGTCGGCAATGGCAACGGCAGCGGTAGCGGCACACTCCCCTTTCGGTGGTCATCCGCTGCCAAAACAGACCCATAGGTTGGAGGAGCCGAATTGGGTTGCTCCGCCTCCTTCACCGAATACCCTTGCCGTGTGCGCTGCAAGACATCGACCACGATAGGGGTCTCGATACTCGAATCGGAGCCGTCACGCGCGATGGCACAGTGTCCGGGCGCCCATGTTAAGAGATCTCCTTTGGGGCCAAAACGTTGTTTGCTGAGCCTAACGGTAATATGCGCTGATGATGCTGTTGATGACAGGCTCCGCTGCACTAAGTACGACGGCTGTTACGAAGTTGCTGCGGACAGAGAAGCGCCTCTAGCCACACGATCCGAGCACGGCGGCTCCCGTCGTCCAGGAAGGCAATCCCGATGCCATTCGCGCACACGTGAGTCACGCTCTACAGCGGTGTCAAGCAGACGCGCGCTCCCATTTGGCTTCGCCAGATCACCAAAGCGCTGCGTTCCACCCCTGGAAGAAAGCCCGTGGTCCGTGGATGGCGAGTCACCCACTCTTCCCGGTACCGCAGAGGTCTCCGACGATGGCAGCGGCTGCCTCGATAGAGGTGGCAAGTGTGTGGCTTATCCTCCCGGCACAACTGGGGGCGGGACCAGGGAGTACGATGTTTTTCTACGGTGGCTCCCCCTTGCCCCACTGGGCCGGTCTCCACCGGTGGGGGATAGCGCGCTGCGGTCTTCAGGAGAAGGCGGTGACAAAAACTTGCGGCATGGGAAGGAAGGCTGGGGTGAGCTCCGTGGTAAAGGTAGCAGTGGTGGTGGTGGTAGCTGCAGCGATGCGGTCGCAGACAGGCTCGAGTTGCCCACCTGCCCTTCCGGCTGCAGAGAGGTGTTCCGAAGTGTTCCCAAACAGACGGCCCGCGGAGTCAGGACAGTGCTTCGGTGCGGTGAAGAGGGAGCTTCCTCCATCACTGACGCACACGAGACGACCGCCTTATCGGAGACCTTCACAAAGGAAAGGTTCTCTTGTATTGAGACTGGGCAAGAAGGGGGCGCAGAGTCACCGCACACGACACACGTGACACCAGGGCTGCCGAGAGAGTCACTCATTTCCAGCAATGGGCCGTCTGGGTGATCTTCATGAGCAACAGCATAGGGAAAGGCGAGCCCGCACCAGTTGGCTTAAGCCAGGGACCACAGAGAGTTTCCGAGGGCATAATCTGTCCCAGCCATCGTCAGTGACACAACACGGAAAACGTTATCGCCTTCGTGGGAGAACGACTCTTGTAAGGAGGTTGTCGAGCAAAATGCCACCGACGCGATCATTCCACTTGCGTAGCCGCTGTCTTCAACGCGGAAGGTTTTCGCGGGAGACGTAAAGCTGTTTGTCGCAGACAAGTAGTCTGCATGAGGCGACGCGGAGAGCGGGCAGGAACCCTGAGACAGTAGCAGGCCTGCCGATTCCGACCTGGATGTTCTCGAATGGTACCACGAGCCGATAGATGTGGGAGCTAGAGGGTGTCGGCCATCTTGCAAATTCTGTTCCTGCCCCGTCTCCTCGCAGAGAACGCGCCACGGACTGTGGCACGCTCGACGACCCTCTGGCGTTCGAGGCGCAGCCACGAGGTTCACATACAGTGAAGTGCAAGACCCACTACCGAGAGCCCGTTGCGTCGCAGCAGATGCCACCGCGTCCTAGCACAGGGAATCACCACAACTCACGGAGAGCGTCAACAACGCCACCAAAGGCGGCAATGAGTCGCGCAAGCGTACCTTCGCGTGCTTCAAGCGGAGCAGCTCGTTGTCTAGCAGGCGATAGGAGCAGTTGGACCTGTCCCCCTTGTCACAGAATCCATCCTGTTAAACCAAGCCAAAGCGAGCGTGCACGTCCAGCATGCTAATCTCTTGCTGATGTCCGATCCGGTGATGCGAAAGGTGGCCCTTTCGGCAAAAATTCTCCTCGAACTGGGTTCTGGATGCGTAGCAAGAGGGTCGCGTCAAGCCTCCTGAGATCGGCGCGTCTAAGCTACCACCAAACGGGCAATCGAGGCTGGTCGCATCGATGAGACCGATACCGTTCTCTAACATCCGACGCATTGGCATTGGCCACGGGGCAAACCGGACGTGTCGGTGCAGTGCGCACGACTCCCTCCTCTGCAGCTCCAACGGCGTTCCCGCAGGTCTGCCCAGCGTCGTACGGGGAAGCACCAACACGGGGTACAGCAGGCTGTGGAGGAGAAAATACTCGCGCTGGTTGCCGACCGAGGCAGAAAGTACCACGCGCGGAGCTGTCAAGCGAAACACGGTTGCCGGGAGATGCCACGCGACGATCCACGGGAGCAATATTTGTGGCGGCATTCTTCTATGACCAGCCTATGATGTCTACACGTCGTAGGTTGGTGGTGAAAGCCCTTTTACTGCTGTTCCGTTTCTGCACCCTGGCTTGCTCCCTGTCGGTAGAGCCTTCCCCCGCCCCAATGTCCACCTTCTTCGATTGTAGCTCTAAGACTTTGAAGGGCGCTTTTTGCTGTTGAGATACCGCAGCCGCTAAGACCTGATCAGCGGCAGCGTCCGACGTTGACAGGCCTGCAAATTCAGCGGAGTTCGTTTCGCTCACCGAAGAAGCCAGAGGTTTGGTCTCAGATACTTTTGCATCAAACCTAGGCACTGCCGCCGTTGAAAAGAGCGTCGGTATAACAGAAGCAGTCGTGATATGAATGTTGCTGGGAGCCGCAGCAGCCACTGTTCCTCGTGCTGACAATGTTGAAGTAGGCTTTGCGAGTGGAAACCCGGCCAGCGGTGTTATCTGCGCAGCTTTCGACACCATCATCAGGGCACCTTCGCGAGACAACAGCCAGGGCTCGTGCGCTGTACACGCCAATGGTGGTTTAGGAGCCAGTGGCCTATCAGTGAGGAAGCTACTCTGGGATCCAGAATCACCGTTTGATTTGACTGTATGTGGGCTTCTTCTCTGATGCAGAGCTGACAGTTTGATCGATGGCGCTGCGGAAGTACCAACTGGAGAGCAGGCAGACTGAACTGAGGAATGAACCTCATTCTGTGATGGGGTCCAGTCGAGGAAGGTAGTTGCGGAAACCATCACAGTCGTATCGGCACGAAGCTTCCGTACAGACAAATCTTGGACGCGAGCCTCTATCATTTCGGGCGTTTTCATGACTGAGCTCGCCACAAACGACAGTTACGGGGAGACAGAGCGCTTCAGCTCCTTCTCAGTAAGGAAAACAGTTGGGTGAAGAAAGTCAGCTCCGCTTGCCTCAACCCTCTGATTTTCCTCATCAAGACAAGTAACTTTCGACACGCACAGTGCAGCTGCGACGCCAATAAGCAGTGCAGCCGCAACCTTTCCGGTGCAGCCAACCTCGCTATCACCGTCACAGACAACGTCCCGAGCGTTGAGGGAAGCTCTCTTGTGCTTCTTTCGCGCAGTATTTACGAAATCCTTCGTTCCGGTCTGCGTTGCTTCATTTTGTGAGTAAGAGCACCCCCGGTTACCGCCTGCCCTTCTCTTTTATTTTCCTCTGTCTGCGAAGCTCACGTGTGGTCTCGCCCTTCTTCAGGCGGAAGCGCCGGTTGCATACAGCGTTGTCAAGCTCATCGTCACTGGAGCACTGTGGCGATTGCAGCATTGGCACGCCTTCCAGAACGAAGTGCAGATGGGAGGCCACGCGGGAGTTACAGGAGGGCAGTAACAGGGATGCAAGAACCGGTTCAGAGCCTGCACCCTTGCATCTCCCTCTTTTACTTCTCATCGAGGGTGAGGACATGACAGGGTGTCACTGCCCCACGGAGCGGAGAGCCAAAAGCAAGAAAAAAAGAAGAGGGGGTGAAAACTCTACAGAGCACCGCTCATAGAAGAGGTAAAAGGGAGTGGGGAAGAGAGGGAGAGGGATGGAACACGGAGGCGTCGCACAAGAGCTGAGGGCCATGAAAAAGGATCGAAGAAATGGAGGGAAAGAGGAAAGGGGGAAGAGAAACATGAAGGAAAGGGAGGGAGCGACGCTTGGTCAGAGAACCGCGACACGGGAGACAGGGGGAGGAGGAGAGGGAGAAAAGAGATCCGGATAAGGTGTCTCGTACGTGTCCGTTTAAGTGCCTAAACCAAAGAAAGGAAGGAGGGAGGGAGAGAATGAAAGAGTGGTGAACTGAGAGAGAATGAGAAAGTCGGTCTCACGATGAAACGACAACAGAAAGCAAATATGAAAGCGAAAGCGAGAGGGCTGGACGAGGGGGGGGTGAGAGAAGTAAAGGAGGCGGAGCCTGCGCGAAAGGGGGTGAGAGAAAAGACTGTATCGTATATCTGACACGCCATGTAATAGTGAGAAGTGAAAAGAGAATCAGAAGTGCTGAATAATAATAAAAAAGGAGCCAACGTTTGAGAGAGAAACCCGAAATCTGCGACAGTAGGGGCTGAACTTTTTTGTGTGAAGAAAAGAAATCGAACGTGCTGCAAACGCACACTCACACACAGGGACGAGTGGAGGGAAGGATATTGAGAGGGTCACCGAAGACCAAGCAAAGTTGAAGCAGTGAGCGTTGGCTGTAAAGATAGACCCTCTGAGTGAGATGCACAAAGACGAAAAAACAACTGAGCAGCAGTGGACAGATGCTGGCGTAACTCCCGATCCGAAAAAAAAAGCTGAAAGGAAAGGCAAAAGAGCGACGGAAAGAGAAGCACGGAAGAAGAAATAGAAGAAATATCCGATGCACCCAAGGAAAGAAAGAAGCAACCGGTATTTCTTATTCATCCTCCTGCAGAGCAAACAAGAGATGCTTGCCTAGCGAACCTCGGATGCCCTCCCAATACCGCCAGAATGTGGAGGCGGTGACAAGAAAGCAAACCGTCGCTGCGAGATAACAGAGAACGGTCTGCGTCCCACCAACCGAAGGAGATGAAGCAGGGCAGCGGCGATGCTGCGCGCAAATCAGGGGGAAAGCTGGAGTTAGAATATACGGTAGAGAATGTAGGTAAGCGAAACAGAAAAAACAGCTCACAGGCGGGGTAAGCTATTTCTAAATTGCTGGGTGAGCACATAGAAATTCAAAAAAATACAAAAAATGATGGTGCCGCGCGTCTGCAAAGTGGCGCACACGTTAACTGCAAGCAACTCGTTTCTGTTTTTTTTTGTTACAAGGGTTTGGAGGAGAAAAGCTTCGTCTGCGGGAGCGAAACCCCTTCAGCTCCTTCGTTCCTTGTGTAGGCCTCGAGATGAGATTTTCCCAGTAGAACTTCTCGCGACAAAAAATATTATATTTATAGTTGTATGCATCACCTGCGCCGTTGCCGCGTACTCCTACCCATTTACCACAGCCAGCTAATTCAACACTAGCACTAGCAGAGACACCTACACAAGCTCACCGATCGGAAGGAGAAAGCAGCAGCCGGCCTACAAACTCGAAACTACGATATATCTTTTTCATGATTGATATTCACTATAAGAAAAGTCGCGAGACTCACCGAGCTCCTCACTTACTTTACTCGAGGAAAACAAAGAAGGAAGGGTGACCGTAGTGAAGATGATGAAGGCATATTGGAGAGCAGAAGAGGTTGTGTGGATACACTCAAAAAAAGACTCACAACGACGTCTTTTTAGTAGTTCTTTTGTTGGCCCTTTTTTTTTTTTTGCAGGTCCTCTACGCTTAGGGGAAGGCGTTTCTTCTGGCTTTCCGACTTTGATGAACGCCTCGACATCTCCAGAGAGTAGTCGAGGCAAGTAGCGCGCGCTGTTCCGGAATGAGGGAAGTCCAACGAAGGGAAGAGCCCCTCTACCTATATGAAAGAAAGGGAGGGGTTAGAGAAGGGAAAAGAGGCCTGCCTGTTCGAGGCGAATGCGGAAGTGAGGAAAGGAGAGGAGAAGAAGAGGAGAGGGAGATGATGATGACGATGAGTAGGTATTTTTTGTGTGTGCTGCGACACCAAACAGAGAAAAAGTCAATCTTCTTTTGTTGTTGCAAGAAAGAGAAATCAATCGCTGTATTCCCTCAACTGTCGTTTGTAACAGAAGGGGCAACAGTAGCACGGTAAGTGCCAGGACAAATGATAGGCTCGTTTGTTCCGTGGATGCGCTTGCAGGCGTGTGCACCTGCACCTATCCCTTGTAATAGGGGGAGGGGGGGGGGGCACCGGCCGCGCGCACCCACGAAAAAGGGTGTGAGACTTCTAGTTGAGACAGAATAAAAACTTTCGAATGAATTTTAGATACGCGTCCCACCTGCGCTGCCGTGAAGACGGCCAGAAGAGAAGTTGGTGAAGTTCATGGAGGAGAACGTCAAGGTCAGTTGCTCTGAGCAGCGTGCCTTTAGAATACGATATACTTCCTCCTCGATGACGATGAGTGAAGGTGAGCGCGTGCACGGTGTCCGCGCGAATCAACGGAGGAGGAGTCTCGACGGCACGGCAGAAGAGTGTGAGAGAGTGGATTAGTGCATCCAAAAAGCGAGAAAGAAAGGATAGAGAGCGATAGAAGTAGTCGGCTCAATCGGGACCACGTGGCTGTGAACCGCACTGCACCACCGCGTCGCTAGAAACGTCAGAGAAAGGCCTGACTTGCGCACGAGATGCTGCCCTGTAAGAAGAAAGCAAGCGCTTGTGCAATCCATGGCAAGGGGCTAGAGCGGTGGCACAGTCGAAAAAGAGAGAAAATGGCCCTCGTTTCTTTCGTCTTGCTCCAATCTGAAGAAGAAAGGGGCGAAAATAAGTCGAGGGATAGGGATGGCTATCGGGATTTGAGGGTCTTTCATCTTGCATTGTTTTCCGTTGCCCGCCTTTCGTCTTCCCCTCGTTTTCGATTTGATCAAGACGTACATCGCGACCTTTTTGTTTTTGGAACGGCGCACCACGCGTGACAGAACTGCGATGCGGGTAGGGGGGTAAGAAAGGGCGTCAACTTAACGAACCCCCTCCCCCCTCCCTTCCCCCGCCCTCTCCCCTCAAGGAAAACTTTTAAAAAAACCGGGACGGCGCGCTCTCGTCACAACCTTTTCGTGCACGGCGGCAGCGGCCTACTCACCCGCTCCATCCAGAAACTCAACCGCTGACAGAAGCTCCACCGCAACGAGATCCGGGTCAGTAGATTCATAGATGAACACAAGCTCTGGTGGCTCCACATCCGTTCCGGTAGCAGTAGCTGCAGCACGCCAAGTACTGTCGGCTTCAGCAGCCTTTGAAGTCAAGCGAGAAAGAAGCCTCAGCAAGCGCTCACATTGCACCTTCAACAAGTAGCCGGCACCTGAAGTACTGGGAGATGACAGAGACACTCTAGAATGAGTGCTGTCCAGGTAAAAGTAAGAGCAAAGCGTAGCATCGTGAGCCGCCGGAAGCAAGGGGTGGGTCGAGGGCACAACACTGTCCTTCACTGGTACTGCCCTACGTGGCGGGACGCGAGGGAGGGGTAGCACTTGCATCACTGCGATATTCCCAGAAGGCTGCGACGGTGACTTGTTCAAGGAGTCCATCCTCGTTGCGGAAGCACCAACAGCATCAGCAGTGGCCGTGTCCCGTGCTGAGGAAGGGCGTGTGCGTAGAGGGATCCAGTGCCAAGTATTAGAAAAGGCGGTGCGTTTCTTCTGATCCGCGTTTCCGCAGCTTGACACAGGCGCGTCGGCACGTGGCGAGTGCACGGTGGGCGAGTTCAGTGTGCCGCTTCCATCCCTAGTGACGGGCAAGTTGCAGAGAAGATATGTTACAACGTCGCCGTTCTGATCGGACAAGTAGCCACGCTCGCTGCTAGGAAGTCGAAATGTGCACAATTGCACGGGCCACATCCTTTCCTTACGAGCATCACCACCAGAGTATTGCTCGTCGAGCGAAGTCGCCACATCCAGCGTCAGCGTCGTTGCGAAAAGCAACTGCGGCGCCTTGTCCTCATGTTGCGAACAGGTGGTCTGCCCCGCTTCATTACACTCAGCAGAACCGGGGACAACCGCGTTGGCACCGCTTTCACTCAGCAGCGCGCGGCGCACAAACCGCAGTGGCTTTCCACTGTAAGCCCCGCGATCGCCTGCCCGCTCCACGGTGCAGGAAACATTGACGAAGGTGGTGAGAATCGGAGAAAGAGCGGAAGTGCGGGCTTCGGGTGGTTGTGTAGTCTGGATGCACCAGTGCAGGTGCCGGCGAGGCCGCCGCCATCGCCGCTGTGTGTCTCGCTCTACGATATCACGCCCACCAGCGGAGGGCAATGAATTTTTTTGCGCGGGTGCGACAGTTTTTGGCGGCCATAGAGAGAGCAAAAACGAAGCATCGCAAAGCGACACAGGAACGACATACGCCGGCGACGTCACTTCTGCGATCAGCGACGCAGCTTTTGCTCCGTCCATGTCGGCCGCATTGGAGATCGGTAGGGAAGACTCCTCCGGCTTTTTGCTTTCCTCTTCGCTCGCTACGTTGATGTTGCTCCACCAGCCCACGTACGCACAGGTGGCTGCGACTACTCCTTCCGTGCCATCGTCTGTAGCCCGTTCAGCAGCTCCAGCGGCACCGATGTCGTCGGGCCTTTTTCTTGGTGGGATCTCCTTTTCAGTCTCGTGCCAACATGCCTCTACATGGCAAATCACCAACGGCAGTGGCTCGGGCTCCTGGTCGATGAGGTCCACCTCCTTGTCACCTAACCGCGCAACGAGCACTTCCTCCCACGAAAGAAACGTCACGCAGAGGACGCACGCCAAGGAAGTGGATCGAGGGAGCGGAACATCGTATTGGGAGAGGCCAAGCCCAGACCACAAAAAGTAGATAGAGGTTCCGATCGATGTGTTTGAGCGACGCTCCGAAGTAGGGTGCGTCGCCGCAGACGAGGAGGACAACTTCTCCATCCATCCACATGGAACACTCACCGGCAGCTGCCGCAGGTGACGCACCTCGACACCGTCGTGTACGGGAGAGAGGGACACAGACCCAGCCCCGATACCGTCGTCGCTAAATGATGGGTGCGGTAGGGGTGCGTGAGTTCCAGACGACATGAATGTTGGTGAGCCGTGGTGCACGGAGGCAGGAAACGAGCAAAAGTTTCGTATGCTGGCACCGAGGTTCAGCACACACACCACCGTCCCATGCTGTAGAAGCAAAACCCCAACAAGCGATCTCACCGCCAGCACCAAGAGCACCGCCTCTTCGTCTGCGGCTGCCTCGACGTCTGCTAGCGGTATCACGGGGGATGGTGAAGAGCAAAGCGGCACTGTTGTCCGTGAACGTGCTGCACCGCTTGAGCACCAGGGCACTAGCACAACTTTCATACAGACTGCATCGACGCCAGCACCACTGTTGAGGAGGTTTTCCAGAAACAACTCCGCATGCACGTTACTTTGACGAGAGCGGCTCCAATCAATGGTTCCAAGATGCACAACACATCCATCATTCTCGATGTAACCGTCCTTCGTTGCGGAAGAGCTGGACAAATCGGTGTTTTCACAACGCCACCCTATCACATCCCCACTGCGCAGAAGTACCACAACCTTCATCAGCGCCACAGTGGCACTGAGCGAGGCGGCCGTTGAGCCTTGCGTGCTGCGCAAGACGCCACCTTCTTCCTCCCCCAGACTGCGTCGCGCTCGTCTTGTGACGCAGTGCCCCTCTTCACTGACCCAAGCGAGTGTCACGGGTATGATGCTGTCGTTCACTAAGGAGCCAAGCGACAAAGGGGCAGACGAGACGACTGAGGGCGTGTGCGACAGCAAGTCGATGCTCGTGGTGGCAGTGTCGATTGTACTCATGTTCTGCAAGATGCGAGCGAAGCGGGCAGCGGGCACCGCACCGCAGCAATGCTCAACCGCAAAGGGCGAGATGGGGGGTGAAGGGGCCGATTCCGTCTCCTTGAAGGCGCTGTCGTGGATGGCGATGGCGGCGGATAGCAGGCAGACCTCGAAAAGGCCTTCGTACACAAGGTGGCGATTGTGATATCCAGCGTTGCCATCGCCACGGCCACTCGGCGCAGTGGCATATCCCGAGAGAAGCGCACATGTCTGAGGGGCGTTCGGAGGGCTTGACCAACAGACAATGTTGCCGAAGAGTGCCAACGGAGGGCGACCCTGGAAGGTGCTCGACTCCCGACGTAAGCCTGACGATACACCGGAGAGCGAGCCCACGCGCAGGCGATGAGAAATGGACGTTGAAAATCGCCAAAATCCGCCGCTTCGTATTCCTCCTTGGTCGGTACCGCCCCCTACACCATAAGCGTGCCGGCCTCTCTCGCGCCTGAGAGGTGACGACGCGACATCATCTGCGGTGGGGTTGGCTGCCCTCTGCATCCACTGTGCCTGTACGACGAGAACTACGGCCATGGCAGCTCCGGCAGCAGCAGGATTCTCGGAGGCTGCTTCAGACTCCTTCGTGGAAACCGGGCGGTCCGACAGGATAGCACAAACGGAGGCCACAGTGCGTGCCTCCACCCCGGTTCCTCGCAGCTTCCCCGTTATCAAGCCTGAGCTGGAGCTGTCTTGCATGGCAGCTTCCGGACTTGGAGTTTCCAGCCACGCCGTGTGGGCGCACTCTACGTACCCGGGCATCGTGCAGCGGGCCACCTCACCGTCCGCCGAATACAGCACAAACGCAAACTCCTGTGTTCGACCTACCACGGCCACATTCTGTTCACCACTGTCGTGTGTATGCTCTCTCGCTGGCTCGCCCTTGCTGCAACTCTTCGCAGCTGACGAGCTCGCCGCCGTGCCGTTGCTAACCGACCGGGTTGCGGCGGCAGCGCGGAGAAGCTTGCTGATAGTGTAGGGCTCCAGCGCAGGTCGCTGGAAGACACCGAGAATCTCCGTGACGGGCGGTTCGCGATACGCGTGAAGAAACCTTCGGGCAGCCGAGGTGTGCGCAGGCGAGACGGAACCTGCTGGAGGGTGTGTGCGAAGAATCCGAAGCGGCGCAGGGAGCGCTGCCGAGAAGAGGTAGCTGGGATGCGCCATCGTGAGGCACTGTACGGACCACGGCCCTACCAAGACGCGGCCGGTCACCTCTGTCACCACGGTCTCGCTATGTGCCGCACCATCCGTCGCCGGAGGCGCGAAATTCAATGATGCCGTGGCGGTGGTGCCCTTGTCCGGCATCAGATAGCACACGGAAAGGGTGTCGACGCAAGGCTCGAGGAGTACCGCAGCACCGCTGCGACTCTGAATGGTAGGCACCGCATAGAGCATCGCGAGAAGGGGGTACTCGTGCATGAGGTCTGCCGTGCCAGGAAGCCAGCGCAAACTCCGCACGCCAGCGTGGGAAGCGGCGAACTGTCCGGAATGCTTCAGCGATGGGGTGGGTGCAGATCGTTCAGCCCGTGGCGCCCGCTGCAGTACCGCACTCAAGTCGAAAATCCCTCGTTGAAAAACACGCCATGCAGTCAAAGGCACATCTGCGGCTGTTGTCATCCCTTCTCTGGGTCGAAAACTCACATAAAACATGGCGGCAGACCTCTCCGCGATGCAACTTTGGGCCGCAGGAGGACAAGAAGAGAGCGAAACCACGCCAGGAAAACACCAGGCAATGAGGATCTCTACAGCAGCAGCGCCCTTGTCAACGTCGTCGGGTCGGACCGGAGGTCCGGTGCCGCACCAATCACCGCGACGCAACGTAGCGCAGAGTGGTCTCAAGTAACTGCTGATGAGAGGGGCAGACACGTCTCTTGCGCTGAATGGTAACGCTGCACACATCGAAACACCTCTCTCTCCTTTGCTGTGACCAGGGGTTATCGCAGGTGGTGGAGTGACCCATACACAGTCGTGCAATCCAACTGACCACTGTGCCCCGAGAGGCATTGTGTGGTGAGAAGACGTGGGTCGTTGTTTGTGAGCTGCGCGTGCTTCCCTTTTCCCATCTGAGGGCGTGAGAACAAACGTTGCCAGAGCTGCGCAACCACACAAGAAGCAGCACCACACCTCCACCGTGATGTCCCTCCGCCCAACCGTGTCACTGCTGGAATTTGCGCCATCAATCGAAGAGGAGCCATCTTGGCGAGAGGGGACTGACGTCGTAGAAAGCAACGGCGCTGCCTGCCGCACAATATGCAAGGCGATCGGCATCGACGGAAAGCAGTCCAGTGCAGTCAACGTCGGATTTTCAAAGACTTGGGCTGCCCGAAGTTCACCCAAGCCGTCGCCTCGAATCCCTTCTGCGGGAGCAGGCGCTTGGAGAGAGGCTGAAGAGCCTGAAAGCAGCGATGCCGAGCACGCGGGCACCAGCTTCAGTTGGGAACCTACCTGTCCATCCACCGGCTGATATCCCGTGGGGCTCATAGCTTTCCCGCACCCTGGACAAAGACTCGGATGATTTTCGAATGCAGCAGAACACGAACCACGCGACTCGACGTTGGTGTGGGTACGCGTAGAACAGGCGTAGAATATACTTCTCAGATCGTCCTTACAACCCGCTGTACAGATGGGTGGCGCGAGCGACGGTGTGGAGCCCAACGGACCTGGAGCACCCAGGAGACCTGTGGAGGAAAAGTGAGCCGTGTCAAACGCATGAGACGTTGGGCCAGACCTCTTGGTCGACCTGGCGGCGAAAATAAATATTAAAGTCTTCGCATCCTTCGCGACCACCACCTGCAAAGCTCCCTCTCCCGCCCGTTGAGCCTCTTCGGAGATGGTGGAAGTTACCAGAGGCATGGAAGCCACGAGTCGCTGCACGTCCGTCCCAGTATGCTCCTCCCCGTTAGGAAGCTTAGGATGCCTTGATGTGAATGCGAGGAGAGAGAAAGAGGGGGAGAGGGGCCTTAGCGGAAGGCCCAAAACCGGCTTTTACCTGGCGAGGAGAAGAAAGACGAGATGAAAAAAAGAAAAGGGAAATGAATGGAGGAAAGAGAGCGGGGTGCACCTTTACTGAAGAGAGTGCGCCAGCGTGCGCTCACCGTTGGCGAGAATCTACGCATCAAGTCATTTTCAAAATATGCGTGGTCGTCATCTCATCTCATGAGAGCACTGGCGTGAGAAACATTGTTTCTAGAGAGTGGGATGAGCAGAGGGAGATGAGCACTACGACATCTCTACACATACAAACTAAGTCTGCTGGAGTTGTACTGAGGACGGCGAGTGGACAAAAGCAGGCGCGCACGCCTCCGCTCAAGTCTGCCCATACGCGCCCCCTTCTGCCTCTCTCACATCATAAAAATCAGCAAGAGAGCAGAAGAGGTTGCTTCTATTATTCCTATTTTGTTCTGTTCACATCCGATCCGTTAACACTGAGCTCTGGAAGTTTTCCTGCCCCCACAAAGACCATTCTTTTCTCAGTCGAGACAATCGCTCATGTTTCTCCGTTGTCAATCCCTTCGCCATCCTCCTCAAAAATCGCAGATGTGCTTGGTCGTCATCATTAAAGCATGCGCGCGCACACACCACACGCACACACTAATGTATACAGCCTCCCGTAAAGCACACCGGCTACCCTCCGCATCTGCAACGTCCCCAGCCTCCACATCAAATCCTCCCCACGCAAAGAAAAAAAACATACAATCGAGGTTTTGTGAGGTAACAAAGAAAAGCTCTACAACAGAGCATCGAGCTCATGCAAGGAGGGCGAAAAGCGGAGGAGCCCTGCCCCGCCTTCGGGTTAACCCTACACTCGCGAGAGAGCAGCAACAGCTCCAACGCGCCCCCCTCCTCTCCGCCTCACTTCACCAGCTCAAACGGAGAGGAAGCGAAAGGAGTGAGAGAGCAACCTTTGAGCACGCAAGACATCTTCACTGGCGTGAGGATGTGCCACTCGTGCAAACCGTACGCGCACCATCTTTTATGATGCTAACCAAAAATGGTTTGCCCCACCCTCCTCCTGCACCGACATCCATCCCTCCACCCACATCCACACACACACACACACACACACACTACTCATTCACCAAGATTAGATGAGCACAACCGCTGCCTCTCTCCCACACACGCCCGAAGGTCGGGCGGGTAAGAGTCATGGGGTGGGGGGAGGGGAGAGAAGAGAGAGACAGACTGGAATAGAGCGGAGAAACGAAGCGCGAGGTGGAGTACGAAAGGTCAGCTGTGAGTGAAGATGGAACAACACAAACAAAGAAGGCGGCGGGGTAAGCAACCTCCCCTTCCTCCTTCGCCGAACCCAAGAGAACACCGTGAAGGCATCCCGACTAGCCGAAGTACAGAAAAGAAAGGCATCCGAGAGAGCGGGGTATACCGAGGAGGGGCATGAGGGGAGAAATTCGTCTTCCTCATGCCCGTGCGGCGTACGTGTAGAGCTCGAGCTGTGTGTGGATGTGTGAGTGGACACAAAGCGGGCGGGGGGATTGAGCAGCTGCGCCGCTAGACAACCACACAGATGTGTTCTGAAGGAGATTGCGCCACTGCACGAATGTGGGAAGGTGCTGTGATTTATATGCAATCGAGATCCTGTTTTTTCTTTTAAGCGCTAGCCGCACCTCTCGACGTCGCAGACGCAGCGGTTCCATAGGCTTCGCTGAAAGGAAGTTGTACCAGTGTTGCAAGCTCCTCTCCCAGCGTCAGGACCTCTAACCCCACCGCACGGACATCCATGGTACGACTTCCCGCGCTGGCGGGGATGGACACAGTCACCTGATATTCGATACGTAGGTCCTCCTCCTCGTCGCGCAAAACGATGAGCGGCTGCCGTTTCACCTCCCGCACCATAATGGTGATGCCCTTCTCGTTGATGCGCTCAAAAAGCCGCGTTTCGTTCTCGGAGAGGTACACCAGTTGCCCGTGCTCTGGTGGCAGCGCGTCGCTCACGTCGTCATCCACCATCTCAATCACTGGAGCACGTGCGTACTTCTCGCGCTCCGGCGCACTGACGGCGCGGCGAGATCGCAAGAGCACTCGGCAGTCCGGCTTATCCATCGAGGTGCAGAAGGCCGTTTGAACGTCCACCCACTCCCCGTAGACCTCCTCTACCTTCATCTGCTCGTTCAAGACAACCTCCAGCTTATCCTTCGCTCGTTTGATGCTCCCCTCGTAGGTGAGACGTGCATTCTTGGTTACCAAGTGGAACCCTTTCGTCGCTAAAAAGCTCTCGATCATGGGTACAGCGCTCTCCGGCACCGTCGACACCCAAGTGTAGGGCTTTGTCAGTTGCAGCCGCTGCTGCAACGTGTAGGCAGAGACCACCGTCTCGTTGTGTCGCATCGCAGCCGGTGTGAGGAGCAGCTTACCGATCTCCACAGTGAGTTCGCCGTCCATACGGAGGTTGTTCATGTTCAGAAGGCACCACTGCAGAACTTTGCTGTACCGTGCCCGCAGTGAGCCCGTTGCATCAGAAGCGGAAAGCGTGTAGCACTCTGTATTGGCGGGAAAGCCTGGAAATGTGGACGTGTTCACGCGACTAACAACGGCCTCAGCGCAGCTTCCAAAAGTGAGCAACTGAAAAGCTTTGGGAACCATATTTGCTGTACCTTGATAAAACCCAGCCTGTGATAAATCAAGGAGTGTCTCCGGCTGTGCCGCACCAGAGCTAGACCACTTGCCATAGTCACCCGCCTTACCTTCTCCACCCATCCCCCCTGCCGCCGATGCCCCAGCCCCTCGCTGGGCTGCGCTGTCTTTCGAGTGCAGATACTCTTCCAATCGTCGCACCACTACTGCCTTCTTTGCCGCTGGATCAATGGTGATGTTCGCGTCGGCCAGAAACGTGCGCATTTGGGCCAGCTGGAGGGAAAAGAGGTTGCCTTCGTTCCACAGCTGCCACACTTCCTCGTAGGTTACCTTCGTCGCATTTGTGGTCAAGGATACTTGTGGTCCCGCCATCGCCAGGTCATCCGCGCCTTTGCCCGTGGACTTGCTACTCTGATAGCGGCGAGACTCGCCAGCGAGGGGGGCGCAGGTTCGCTCAAGCACCCGGTGGCCCGACGAGCGCGAAGCAAAGCACAATCGAAAAGCTAATGTGAGGCCGCCGTGGCCCCGCTGAGACAATCGTCTCGTCAGCGAAAGTGAGAGACGTTGAGTACGCCACATCATTCAACGAGGAGCGATAGTGCTTGTGCTACAGCTTCTTTCGAAAGATCTCAACACAACCGAAGGAGGCCCCCGGTGCAGAAATTCTTGTGTTAAGAACACCCTCGGTCAGGGTCGGCGAGAAAGTCGAATATGGAGAGAGTGAAGAAAGGAAAAGAAAAGAAGGGTGGAAAGGTGCTACCGAGAGATGTGCTCCGGTATGGAGGCACGATAAGGGGGCTACCTGCACAAATCGCAGCAAAACAAAGGCAGCGTGTCTGTGTCTGAGAGTTCGCACACGTTTTTTTTTTTCGCCGAGTTGAAGGAGGAAAGAGGAGGTAGAAGAAAATCTCTTACCGGTGAATTAGATGAAAGAGCGTCCACCTGGGGGAACGTCACACACGGATAGGCAGTCACGCCGATACTTTTTTTTTAAGAGCAAAGAAATGAGAAAATAATTAACGCAGCGACGGCGTCGTCAAACCTTAACACGCCAACGAACGCAAGAGAAGCCCAACCGTGCACCGGATAACGAAGCGTGTAGGAGAGTACGCGTTGGGTTACGAAGAAAATGAAGGAGGAAAGAAGAAGTATCCGACGGAAGTTAGCATACCCCCATACGTTCGGGATGGGTTGCCCTTCGCGCACAGAAGCCCTCACGCAGACAGACTCGTGGTCTGAAGAGGCGAACAAAAAGAAAAACGTTGCCATATCTTCACACACCCATGTCAGTCCATTGTCTTCGAGCTCTTTGGCATGAAGACAGCATCGCTCGGTGCGCACTCATGGAAAAAGCAGCACGTGTGTCAGACGTACATTATCTGGCCCACTCACCCCCACCCTCGACAAAACAATCGATGCGGTGGCAGCGCACCCCATCTCAGGGACGGTCCAAAGGGATACGTGTCCCCTGGCGAGGCTCGGATGTGGCCTTTGGAGGGAGGGAGTTCTCGCTACGAGCCGCTTTGGGACCTGGAGTCGTTGAAAAAGGAGGGGACGGAGGAATAGGAAAGAGAAAGCAGTTCAGCGTGAAGCCCCGCTCCACTGGCACACGTCGACGATGAAGCAAGGAATCGGCGCAGCTACTCTCACAAAAATAAACAAAACCTTGATATCTTTTTTTATTTCGTGTTGCCCGTTCCCCCACCCCTTGATCTCTCTCTTCCCCCTCTGTCGAAAGAAAAGCAAATATGCCCAAAATGCAAATGTTTGGTACCGAAGCAGCGCCCATCCCACTTTTCAGCTCGAGGAGCCACAACTCACCTCTTGCACATCTCTTTCCACTACAAGTAGCCTTTCAAGAGACGCATCGTAAGAAAAGATTGCATTCATGGAGATCCACAGCAAAGAGGACGACAAAAAGATGGAGGAAGAGAAACGTAAAGGAAGGAGGAGAAGGCAGGAAGAGGAAGAGAATGAAAGGACGCCGGTCGGCTCGAAGAGAGCCCCGAGAGGGCATCTTCATTCCGTGCTAAAGAAAGAAGAAAAACTATCTAACGAGGATACGCACACACGAGCCCATGAAAAACATGATATATATATATATATATATATATATGCATCCATATACATCATGGGAAAAGATATCTATGCCATCATCTTCACTCCAAAAAAGAAAAAGGGGGGGAAGGCGGAAATGAAAAAGGGAGTCCGCGTACCTTTCCCTGTGCGATGGCATCCAATTTCTCATTTTCCTACACGGGCATACGCAGAGACGTTCCAACCCTGTATCAACGGTGCGCGCTTCCAGTTCCACCGATGTGCCTCCCTCTCGAAAGAAAGAAATATATTCAACCCAGCAGCTTCCGCCTGCCCAACTTCGGCGTCTCCTTTTCGATGTTCCCCGTTCATTTCACTGCGCACGCTCAGTGATGCTCTCCGTCGGGAGATGCTGGCCCGCCTCTTTTACTTTCGCCACCTTCTCAAAAACGGATGGGAAGCGGCGCCATCACGAAGCCTGGTGAGCTGTAGTGGATGCATTCGAAAAGGGGGAAGGGCACGAGGACGAAGCGAAAAGAGGGGCGAGTGTCCATCTTTTTTAAACGGACCCAACGTCAATCTAAGTGCATCGCTCTGGGCGGTGTCATCCTGTTGGCTACCTCCAAGCTCCACGCCACGCGTGGCAAGGAGACCCCACATGAAGAAAGATCGAAGAAGGAACTTCACCACGATGGTCCAGCAAGCATACGCCGCTCGTCGTCGTGATGGAGGGTGAGAAAAAACGAAACAAAGGCAACCGTAAGAGAACTATTCAACTACGAAGGAGAAAAAACGGCTTGAGTAGAGATAGACACGGAGCCTGCAACAACAAAAAGGAGTAGAACATGTACTCCACTAGGTTCGGAGAGGGACGCATCCACTCGAAGAATCCCAGCGGGCGCCGAAGCTTCAGAAGTAGAGAAGAGATAATACTCCTCTGGGTGGCAGCAACGCATTCTTGTTTCCCTACTTTTGTTGTTGTTCCGTCGCATTCGAACATTCATGCTTTCCGTGAAAAGGATGAACCTTCACTTATGCTTTCGTTCTCTTCCCTTCATCTGACCACATCTGTAAGAACGGCCTGTAGAGCGAAGTTAAAGGCGATCTCCTCCCTTTTGCTCTCAACGATACAGAGGTGACTGAACGCGGGTGCGGGTACCTGCCGCAGGTGCGCAGTGACCGTCATCCTCGTCTTCCTCCCTGTTTACCTCGGATAAAACTGCGGAGGCACGCCGAGGGGCACCGTCAAGATTGACAAAGCCGAAGTCCTCTGCAAGATCCTTTTGCGGATGGAAAGGTGGTGGTGCCCTCGACTCCAGTGCTTCGCCGACGACGCCGCAGATAGATGGAAGATTCTTGTGAGTTTCAGCCGTAGACTGGTTCACCACTTGGCTGGCCATAACTCCAGCATCAGGCGATACCTCTTCCGGCACAGCAGTTTCTGCACGGTTAAAGTGGGGCTCCAGACACCGACTCACCGAATGGGATCGGCTTGCGCCATCGGCTGCCGTACTGCACGTACTGCCGGTTGGAGATGCAGCACAGTCACTGCAGCCGCCGCCTCCTACCGTCATGGTGTGATGAAGTAGACACGGTAGCATGGGTTCCACGGAAAGACCTCCCGTGTACTGGAGCATCTCCTGTTCCACACCACTACCTGGAAGAGCAACTGAAGGAGCTGCTGCCCCTGCCTCGGTGCCACGGCTCCGAAGGGTTGTGTCCGCACATTTCCTGGACTTTTCGTCGGTGTCGCAGTGTCCCACAGGTCTGCTGCCATCCGCGCTACGCGCATGTGGGTGGCGATGTGGTGTACTTCCTGCCTCCAGAAAAGTGCCGGTATTGATAGATTGATTCCTCGGTGTGTGCTCTCCCCGCTTGTCTTTCTTTCGAGTAAGGAGCACTTCAGTGTTCCGTAGCGACAGTGGTGTCACCCACTCGACACGGCTGTCACCTCCGCCCTCGGCGGCCCTTTGCGCACGCGGTGAGATGGAGATGCCACCCCCTGCTGTCGTCGCATGAATTGGGGCAAAGGATACAAAGGGTGGTGGAAGAGGAAGTGCCTTCTCTGCCGGCACGCGCTTCTCGGACGACATCGTATTCATCGCATGTCCGTCGACGGGGCTGCGACGAAGGAGACCGTGGTTGAGATCGTAGATCCTCTGCACCTCCAGCGGGCACGGAGAAGGCAGACGATGTACGCCGCTACATTCCTCGGCGGCGATGCAGGAGCTTCGAATCCAGTTGAGGCACGTGTTGCGTGGTAGACTAGCGTAGACACAGCTGCTGGAATTGCGGCACCCACCATACCATCGGAGGCAGGGATGGCAGTCCGTGCCGAACTCACGACTCTCTGGGCCGGAGTGCTGCGGATGAATACGCGCCCCGTGAGAGCGGAAGACACACGCGGATGGAGCAGCGCCGTTCTGAGCCTCGACATACTTGGACAGAGCAGGACCAGCGTCCGTCGTCTTCGTGAGCGGTGCGTTGTGTTGGTCATTCTCTTCATCATTTTTCACCTCCGCCGGAAAGATGCAGCGAGCTATGGCACGCCCATTCACCGTGGGATCGGAATACGAATGCCTTACTGCAGCGGCGACAGCGGTGGAGTGTTCGCTTTTTCGTTGATCCTCCGTGGCCTCCGAATATAATGTGGTTGTCCTGGCGTCGGCGGGTGCGGTTGTGCGCCCAGCAGTGTTGTTTGGCAGGCGGTGGTCACTGACCTCCATCGAATTTGTCATCGTTAACGCGACGGCGCCACTTTCTATGGTGCGCTGTTGTCCCTCTGAGTGAAGAGGCGCATCGGGCTTTTCCAGGGCCGCTGGGGTAGCCGCCGTCTCTGCTTCGACGTTGCCTCCATGCTCTTGACGGAAGGTGAAGAAAAACGCCTTTGAGTGAATGAAGCGCGCGGCGTCCGCGTTGCAACTCGCCAGTTCCAAGAGCAGCTGAGCGAGTTCCTCTTTGCTGGCATGAAGCAGCTGCTTCCCCAAAGCCGCACTGGAGAGGCCGCTGATATTAGGAGGTGGGAGGATGTTCCCTTCTCCAGGAGTGGTGAGGGACGCACAGACTGCTGGACCATGTCGCATTGCTGACGCCACCGCGGCAGGGGCCACCGTTTGAGTGGCAGGCTGCCGAGCTGCCCACACAGAGGGCTGTAAAGCTGCCCGAGAAGATGCAGAAATGAATTGCCTTGAAGATCCAGCAACGCCGCCGCTTCCCTGCGCATCGTGACAGTACTGCTCAGGACTCAGCCGTTGTGGGGGCACGCACGATACGTTATGACCATTAGTTGTGCGTTGATGTGGCAGGTCAGGCGCTACAGCTGTGGAAGCGCTGCACACGCACGGGAAACCCTGTGCAGGTAGCGCACCGTAAAAGTCGCTGGTGTGGCTACTGAAGCCCTGAACGGGCATCCACGCTGGGGAGGTACCGCCAGCTTTCGCCGCACCTGAAGAGAAATTTGGATGCGCATCACTGTAGAAACTCCGAGGTTCAACGCTGTTTCCGTTGGCACTACGTGACACCGAAAGCCCGCCAGGTGTGCCGGACATCAGCGTCGTGTCGGTATGACAAAACATTGGGGATAAGGGTTTTGTGAAGCCATCTGTAAGTGCAGCGCGCTCACAGAAAGTGAACTCCTGCAGGGACTGCACAGGATGTCGCGGCTGAGTGGGGTGCAAAGATCGAGTATTATACGCGGTGGCACTCCAAGGTGAAGCGTCGTTATAAAGCTTGATATTTTGGCCGCTACCACCGGGATACCCCTGCGAGTACGGGGAGGAAGTTTGTTCCACCGACCGAAAAGGAGCACTCGAGCGTACGGCCCCAGCAGTGCCGCCTTCGGGGCTGAGCATGTCGGCTTCACGGTGGGTGCTCATGATGGGCGTGATATCGTGCAACATCACCGAATCGTCATCGTCATCGCCAGCACCCAAGATGCGTCTCCGAGGTTCATCAGACGTAAGTGAGGGAGGTGGCGCAGGTGCCGTCACACGCTCAAAAAAGGGAGAAGAGGCGAGGGAAGATGCTGTATGGGGCACCACTGTAGAACGGACGATGCAGCCCGCTGCGGCACTGTGCGTATCTCCGCCCTGTAGCGGTTTGAGGGGGTCTGTGATCGCTGACGTCTTCTCACGATCGTCCATCACAGCAGTGAGTGGATGAGCAGCTGCGGTGGATGGCACGAAACGCTGCGGCGTAGCTGACGGTGCAGAATACTGCGTAGTTCCCGGAGAGCCCCCGTGCCCCGAAGATGGCGCAGGGCACTGTGATCGCGAGTTGGGTAGCGCGGGAGTGTCCGACGGGGAAACGCCGAACTGGGAAGTGGCACCGCCAGGACGTCCATTGGGAGATGCAGCGGTTGTGGTGGTACCACACTCAGTTCCTGCAGTCGTTATCGTGGCTCCACCCTTGGCAGCCGTCGCTTTTCCAATCGTGTTGCACCCTCTCCGCGTGGTGCGAGAAAGTGGTGGGTGCACACCAACGGCTGTCGCACGTGATGACGGGGAGACTTCGACGGCACCCGAGTGAGTTCTGCGTGTGGGGTCGCGGAAATCAGGCTGAGATTCGAAGGTCACGCTCCCTCGTGACTGTGGTGATTCCAACTTCACGTGCTGCTGGGAAGGATTAGCGGCGGCTCCGGCGACCGAGGGGATAGCCGAAACGGCACCAACCCCCCGACTTGACGCGCTCTTCAACAGCGCATCCACCCACCGCCCGGATGGGCCTTTGCCACCGTCAGCCTGCTCGACTCCATCGCTCGGTAGGCGAGCAAATCCCTTCGGCACAGTGCCTGTGGGGTCATGCAACGCCGATTGCGGAGTCTCTCGGGGAGCAAATGAGGCATCGCACCCCGTTTTGGAGTCTACAGAAGTTGTTGGTTTGCGAGCCGCGGTACGGCGCGCAAGCACTGAGCCTGACATCAGTGCCGCAGACAAGTGCTCAAAACGGGAAAGGACGCACGAAAGACTCGTACTTCGAAACAAAGTCTCTTCTCGGTAGCTTTGCAAAGATTTTATGAATCTATGAGAAATCACGAAAGGCAATTCACCACCGATCCGGCTCGCTGCCCCCCTCTTTTCCGAACAGTAAACTTTTCTATCGCTACAAGAGCGGATAATTTTTCTTCTAGGCGTTATCGCTTCTGCGCAGCCCCAGCGGCCCACCGTTGCGCCGCCCAACTTCACGCTGAATGGGCTGACCGCTGCCCTCCCTTTTTCCTCTTTGCTTGAATGATGGCGCTGCACGCAGGGAGCAGTGGTTCAGAGATGGATGAAACAAAGGGCGCGTGGCTGCTTCAATAGATCTATAAATGTCAGGGTGTGACAGGAGGTATATCTGCTCCAGTGGTGCCGTCTCCTTCGGACGGCTCTGCAAAAAACTTCGGAAGTTGCTCGTTTGTTTGTTTGCTTTTCTGGCGGTATGCGTCCTTCGTGCGCTCTACTGTTCGTTCTATTCAAGGTTTGTATTGTTTAGGTTTGCTTGTATAAATCCCGAGAAACGGAGTCGTTACAGGAGATGCGTATTCCAGTTGCGCGCAGCTTGCCTTCTTTGCTTTTTTTCTTGCGGTAAGATAGCGAAAAAAAATGTAACGTACTTCTGAAGAAAAGAAAAATCTTCCGAATGTAAATCAAGTTTTTCTCCGTGAAAATAAGCATTTAAAAAAAGGAAAGCGACCGAGGGTCTCTTGAGCGACCCTCCACAGCCACAACAAACGATGGAAGGCTCGCCCCGTATATTGGCAGCGCGTGGTGTACAAAGGAACGAGAGCGAAACAAAAACAAAAGCAAATGCAGAGCGATAGCTGCCCCTCGCAGTGGCTTTGCAACGCAGAGATGAGAACGTTAGCCTAATACAGTTTGGATACGAAATCGGCCTTCTTAAAGACGTCACGGAAACGGAAAAAAAAGAAGAATTGTTGGCGCAGTGGTGGGTTTGTGACCTTTAGGGATCAGCCCCAGCACTTCGTGTTCCACAAATAGCTTCTATGTGTGATCAATCTGCCGTCTGTCTGCCGCACTACGCCGCCTCGTCTTCCGAACTCGGGTCCGCAAAGAAGAGAGATGAAGGAAAAGTAAAAATCGGGGGCTGGGTAGCGGCACGTGAAAGTATATGGGTGTGAATGTATGCTGGTGCGTGTGTATGACAATATCCTCCACCGAAATGAAGCCGGTCGGCGTCGAGAAACAAAAAAGAAAAGGTGGCGAAGGATGCACGCGGTAGAAGGAAGATATTTTTTAATTCGCGCGCTGAAAAGTGCGCTGGTGGTGCGGCTTCGGATGGGGAGAGGCGCCAATAAATTCATGTGTATGAGGGGAGAAATAAGAAGTGGCGAATGGGGAGGAAAAAAGAGCGAGGTGAGGGTAGCGGAGTAATCTGAAGGAAACCAGGCGTGACGTTCGCAAAAAAGCGACGCAACAGTCCCACCGATCATCGTTCAAACCTCCGATGAGGAAAGAAGGAGAAGAAGGCAGAGCATCACTGAGATAGGAAAGAAGACATACCCCAAAGCAAACCCCCTCACGCCGATGCAGAGAAACATCGATCCAAGGAGTAAAAGGAGAGCGGAGGCCAGGAATCGCAAATAAATATCGCAACCACCCGTAAGTATCCTCATCCTTGCGCGCATTCCCTCTTTTTTCCTTATTTTTCTTATCTGCACACGCGCCTTTCCATTGTCTTGTACCGCGCGTCGAGCACTCGTTCACCACGGCGGTCCAAACGGTTGCGACTCTGATCGAGGCGGGGAGCGGGGAGAGGGGGGGCTGACACGTTGAAGCAGCCATGACCCCCCCGCAAAACGAAAAGTATCGCACTGGACGAGTACTTTCGAGACGGTTAGCAACGCCACATCAAGACAACTCGCATATCTATTTTTCTTCGTTGCTCTTCTGTTGTGATGGTTGGCACAGATGCACACTTCTCTTTTTTCCTCGCTTTACTTTTCGACCAGCATCGCGTGAAGACGAGAGCGGCGGCATCGCCTCCTCCTTCCCTCGTCATACACATACACACACACACACACACACACAGAGACACACACGTAGAAGAGGAAAGGGCAAGACGTTGGCTTACCTGTCGTCGAGTAATACACCGACGATACACCTCTCACTGTCACCACCATATGGCCCTACCTGCCACATCCAGGCTTTCCCATTTGTTGCTTTTTTTCTCCATTTTGAAGCACCGGGTGTCAATTCAAAGCCCTTTTTTGCGAGGCCCCGCATTTTGAAAATCGCTCACACAACACTGGCAGCGACCCCAACACCACCCACATTCCCCGAGCTTTCACCACCGCACAGTATTGTAGCGGCCGGTTCGTCCAAATCAAAAAAAAATGTTGCAGATGATCCGGTCCCATCATGAATCAGCCCAGAAGCGAAAGCAGCGAGGAGGGTGACGTCGAAGCGGTTCGTGAGACATGTGTCCCTCTCCCTCCCAGACAAAAAAAATGCTGGTCGCTTCACCTCTGCCGCCTTCGCTGGCTCACTGGTTGGTGGTGGTGAAGAAAAAGGGAAAAGGCAACAAAATAGCACAGAACAATGTCCATGCGCCACTGCTACAACCACAAAGCGAAGCGACAGCCGTTCGTATGCAGCGCCGCTTTAGTTACAAAACATGAAGGAGAGTTGGAGAAAGGGAGGAACGAAGGCCTCCAATGTGGAGCACCGCTCGTTGTGTAAGAGAGAGAGAGAGAGAGAGAGAGAACTGAAGAAGAGAACCGCCACCTTCGCCGTGTGGCCTACGCTCTCTTCAGGCACAGATTACCTACTGAGCCTTATTACTGTCTTTACTCTTTTGGGACGCCCCTTTTTTTTCCGGCTTATTCGCCTCTCCTACTCCTCTTCACGCCTCCCCGTGCTCCTCTCGGTAGCGCTGCATCGCCATCGTCTTCTGCTGATACGCGTCAATCACTTGATTCTGCTGACGTTGTTTCATGATGATAGTCTTCTCTACTTGATCCATACTTTCCTTGATCTGCGCCGCACGAGAGTTGAAGTATTTCTTCGCGTGCTCCATCGACTGTTCCAGGAAGTAGCCGGTTCCCACATCGACCAATACCTTATCGGAGGGAACTACCGTGCCACGAACGAAGAGAGAAGAGGTCATGCACACCAGCACCTCCTGTGGCGTCCCCGACTTGATCGTGTCTTCGCAAACCTGGCGGTACTGATCCACTACATCGTGATTATCCTGATAACGATTACGGCCATTGTAGAGGCCATCGTACGCGGTACCGAGGCTGCGCACGTCGTTGTCGAGCTGCTCCTTGAGGCCCTCGAGTTGCTCGATCGGGAGCTGGTACACGTTGAACGTCATGTCGTGAGGCGTGGGAGGATCGAGATGGTGGAGATACACGTCCGAATAAATGTGTGCGTGTAAGCGCTTGAGTTCCTTTGTTATGTTTTCGCTTCTCTGGTAGGAAAGAGGGAAGTACAAAGAAAAAGAAAAGGGGTGCAATCGATATATGTAAGAAAAAAATTAGAAAGTGAAGAAGAGCAAGAGGGACAAGAGGTGCACCGTGGGAGGGGAAGGAGGAAGAGAAAACTCTGAAAGTTTTTGGGGGGCGCGATTATCAGCGGTGAGCTACATGCGCGAAGGATGGGAGGGGGGACATGCAGGGTCGTGAGGATCTAAGGAAGATTGCCGCACCTGAGAGTCGGCAGAAGTTCGTCCATGACAGAGCATAAAAGCCGTGAGTGGTACCATTGCATATGTTTCGCACTCGCTTCGAGGGGGGCGAGAACAAGGATTCTCCGTACTTCATGGCGTGCCTCCATTTTCTTCTCGTGTTGCCGGGCCAGACTGGGCTAGCTGCACGTAGGTGTGTGGAAAGATATCCGCAATGTGTGTGCAGGACAGCGAGAGAAGTACAAAGGCGAGCATGGGCCGCTGGAGGGCTCGGAGGAGCTACGCAAATCGCTCAGATAGCGGGAAAGAAAGAAGAGAGAAAAGCAGGCTTTTCCATCGTCTGAAAAAGTGAAAACGACTCGACCTGGACAACAATAAGACGCGATTTGCTGTACCGAGAGGAAACGCCGGATTCACCCCGAAAAACAAAGATCGAGGCAAAATGGCGGAACGCTTCACTGCCATTTCTGCCCGTGGAAATGGATCATCGTTTTGTGAGAAGAATCATCCGCTATCCTCTTTTTTTCCTGTCTCCGCAGAGAAAGAAAACCAAAGTGGCACGGCGACATTGTGAGCGCTCCAGGAAGCGCAAAGGAATTCCTTCGCAATACCCGCCGAACGCAAGCGAGTCAAACTCCCGCTTCATACTCGACGGCAGCATTGCTGGATATCCCGAAGGTGAGCGTCGAGGTTGGTTGGGGGCGACTCCTCTGACGAACAGTCGAGACCTCGATAAGCAGAGAAACTAGACTCAGAGAGTGATGGAGGCCATAACAGACGGAAGTGCCACAGCGGGCAGAAGAGAAAATCCCATGTGAGGCCGAAAAGCGCGATGGCCCGCAGCAAAGTCCTACTCCATCTTCCCCGTCTCCCGCCCGCCCTCTCCCCTACTGCACGCGAAGGACTTGCCAGCGGATGTCACCCTGAGAGACGTTCGATGCAATGCGCTGGACACACACCGACACTTCAAAGAAAAAGGTGCAGCAGGAACTCCTCGGGAGGACCTCCACCAGACATGATGCTGCATCAGTTCGTGCCGGGCCTTTCTCTCATATCGGGTGGTAAAAAACGCTGCATGTGCTCATGAGGCAGGGCCGGTAAGTCTTCCCACGTCACATACGTCGACTGTCTCCGATAGAGTGCCGGGGGGGCATACTCTTGGCAGTAATGGGGATCGATGTCGAAGTACTCTTGATAGGGAAGTCCGGGCACCAGGTCGGGGTATTCGCCTCGTGCGTTCGGCACGCTCACCCGCCACACGGGATCACCAGGCACAAGATAGAAGATCACGCAGGGCGAAGGTGGGGTGTACGGAAGCGTGGCATGGTCCCACGCACAGGCACGCCGCATTCGAAAAGACTAGAGAGACAGGCTGAAATAACAAACGATGAGAATGTGACTCACAGGGAGAGATGTCAGACGTCGCAGAAAAAGGAGGAGGAAAGGGAGAGAAAGGGGCATCGGTAACGCTACGGATCCCGACAAGGGCTGTTGGAAAGGGCAGGAGAAAGGGGGGAGGAGGTGAAACATTATTGCGCGCCTACAGAGTTCTGCGTAAGCTCCGGAATGCACTCGAGGAGATTCCCACCGAGTGTATTATGTCCCCCCTCCCCTCGCCGGCTCCTCGGAAGAACTGACAGCGACGCAGTCGTAAACCGTCCACACTCGCCGATGCCAGTGGCGCGTATATTGTGTGTACGCAAAGATACGCAGGATCTGGATGTCTCGCTACTATGGCACGTGCGCAAAAGGGAAAAAATCTCACTTTGAAGGAGAAAGAGAGCAGTACCGCTGTGCAATGAAGCGTAAGAAAGCAAAAAAAACACGATCGAAGAGAGAGAACGCAACGGATTTGGGTGTGCCTCGCGCTCGTTTTGTCATCACAAAGGGAAGAGAAGACAAGCAAAAAAAGCAGCAGAGATCGAGATCGTGGAACCATACGATGCGACTACTTGACAGGAGAAAGAAAAAACAGAAGTTGTGGATAGAGGTGAAATCATAGAGCACATCACTTCTTCTTTTCTTGTCCCCCGCGTATTTTATGTAGGGAAAGGGAAAGAAAGTACAGCGGCATTGAAACCCACCTATGCACCACACTTCTCTTCCTCTTCGGTCATGAGCTGCTTGTATCATCGCTGCTTCCTGCCTCACCGCCACATAACTTCCCGTCACAACAATGATATAATAAGAGGATCTATAGGTCGCAAGCGCAGAGTTGCAAAGGAGAAGTGAGACCCAGAAGAACACGCAGAGTATTCACACACACGGTGGCAGCACAATGCCCACCCGCACCCAAAAAAGGGCTCGAAATCATGGTGAGGGGCGTAAGGGGGAGGGGGGAGGGTTGCGTGGTGGAGGTGTAGCACCGAACGGGACATCAGCGAAGGGAGCGCAGGGCACCCGAAAGAGCAGCTGCCTGAGCCGAGGGTACGGAAGCTCCGCCCCGGTGAGGACCCTCCTCTTCGCTCTCCTCTTCTTCTTCTTCATCGAACTCCTCTTCCTCTTCTTCCTCGTCCACATCCTCTTCTGTGCCGAACGCGTCCTCCTCCTCCTCCTTCCCAGGTCTTACCGTTTGAGACGACTGTCCAGAAGAGCCTCCGTCCTGCGCAAGAGAGCTCTGCACGGCTTTCACGCCTCCATCCATGTCTCCCACGCCGTCACCACGTTGATGAAATTCTTGCCCAATCTGCAGTGGCGCTGCCACCAAAGACAAAATCTGCTCGAAGGCGGCGTTCGGTTTGTTGCCAAAGGAGCGTCCACCGCTGGAGTCGACGCCTAGGGTGGGGCGGAGACTTGCGCTGATGCCAGCAAGCGTCGCATTGTTGGATGGGCGAGCTGCCAACCGCTGCGAAGCACTGCCATCGCGGTGACCATCACCCTCCACTACATTATCCGTGGCATACTGATCCGAAAGTAGCTGTGCTGTCACGTTGAAATATTGAGAATTGTGGGAGAGCGTGAGGGGCGAAGCGAATGCATCAGCAGCATTGACTCTACTGGAACCACCTCCTTTTCGGGATGGGGAAGCGGCTAGACCACCCGTCACCACTGCGTCGTCGGTGCCGCCATTAAAGCTAAAGCCGTTTGCCCGTACATCACCGGAGGCTGCCGCAAGCGAGGTGGCATAAATGGGTGCCGAGCTGTTGTCTAGACCGCCGTCACCGGTGCCCCCACCACCGCCGCCGTTGCTGCCCCCTTCTTCATCGCTAGACCATATGCCGGCATCTGCAGCAAACGGCTCATCTCCGTGGGGGCTCCCGAGTGCGGCCGCACTGTCACCGACATTGTCGCCGTGATCATCACCTCCCCCCGCGTGGCTTCCCGCAGCCTCAGCAGCAGTAACCGCCACCCTACGAGCCCGCTTCCGCTGCTGGGCGTCAGCAGCTTGTTGACCGATGGGGTCAAACGTGTCCCTCACCGCCCGCCCGCCATCAGGGTTGGACTGCCGCAGAAGAGAGAAGCGCGAGCGGCCGACACCAGCACCAAAGCCGCCGGTATTGTCATTGTCCAGATTGAGCCAGTCTCCTCCCTTCACCACCTGGCCCATGTCCACGTCATCCACCTCACCAGGCCGTCGGGTGCCGTTGAGTCGCAGGTCCTTCATCTTGCGCTTGTACCGCGTACGGCGGTAGAAGCACACGGCAAGAAAAACTCCAATGGTCACCGGCACCACCAAAACCAAAAGACCCAGGAAGGCAAGATGGAGCGGTGACGATTTCTTCGAACTGCCGCTTGGGGAGAATTCGAGGGCTTCCACGCGAGCCACGGGCGACGACAGCGTGTGGGAAAAGCCAGGAGATACACCGTTCCTCTTAAACGGCGGTGTGGCTCCGAACAAAAGTTCCTCATCAGCGGGGTGCAGCAGTGCTTTCAAAGCTGATGCATCCGCGTGTTCCAGCGCGAGTGTCAGCGATGCATCTCGTGTGGGGTCTTTTGTCTCAGAAGCCGCCCATACCGAGCCAGACTGACCCGAAAAACGAAGCAGCCACAGCACAACATATACAGTGACAAATGCAGCGGCGGAGCGGCGGCGCATAACTAGCATTCAAAATTTGGCTAGATCTAAAGTGATTTGCAATTGAAAAAAGGGAAAGGAGGGCAACGATTCAGTTTTGTTGGATGGTGTGGTTGAACTCGATCAGGAATCGCCCGAATGCTTCGGCGTTGGGGAACAATCGCGCTCGACACTGCGGAGAACGAAGGTGAGAAAAGTGGTGGACAGAGTCGTGGAAACTGCATGACACCAGGCAGGAAGGAGAAGCGCCGTAGCTGCAGAGAGAGAGAGCTCAGTAGGCGAAAACGAGAGAGCCAGTGCAGCAGAAGAAGGTTTTGGATGACACTGTAGGGGTATTTGAAGAAGCACGCATGTGCTCTCTTCCGTGACTGCACCAATTCTGAAGAACAAGAAGAGGAGCTACGGGGGATGTCACACGGTCGTAGCTGCACTTCCCTCCTCATTTGGCGAAGGAGCAGAGCCACCCCCAGCCGGCCCATCAAAAAAAAAACAGAAGAAAGCCCAATACGAGCCTTCCCTGCTATCACAGGTGAGAGACCCTGTGAGATCACCACAGTTGCCAGGAATGCGTGCGCCTCCACCTTTGGAAGACTCTTTGGGCAAAGCAACGAGAGGAGTGGAAATGGGGTTGATGCACACTGACAAAAAAAACGGGAAGAAGCCAAGAAGGGAAAAGGAGGAAAGGAGGAAAGAAAGCAGTCCACCCAGCTAAAAAAAAGTATCGGCTTTTAAAGATCATGAAGCATGTGGAAGAACAGACTCAGCAGTGGGCACAATGAGAGCAAGAGGACGACAAGGATGATGCCGCGAGGACCTCTTCCCTTAGTTTCGGCTTCTACCAAGGAAAAAAACTCGTGTTCGGCCAATGCTGGAAACGTTCGAAACACTATTTTCTTTGTTTCTCACCTTCGCTCGAGCTCGCCAGCCTAATGAGTTTTCTCAACTCTGCGAAAGCGTTTATATAAGTAACCTTCCTGTCCACACACGAACACCAGCCCACGTTCCTAGACTAAGAGATGGGTGACCGCGATCATGAGAGTGTGAGCAGGGAAGGAGACAGTCTACTCACTTCTGGGGAGGGGGGGGGGGGGGGTAATCCGACAGCGGAAAGGAACCGAATGAAGGGCTCCGCCGGCACCGCTCGACGCAGTCCACCGAAAGCTCTACATAAGATCATCGTTTCTCAGCATCCTTCACTCCTGTACAGACCATAAGTACCGATTCGGGTGACTGTCAGAGAGACCGTCAACTTTCTCTTGCCCTTTCCCCCTTTCTATGAGGTTATAGACTTCACCTCCTCTGTCAAGGCTTTCAACGACTCCGCTATCACCGCCTGTTCCTGGAGCACCTGCCTAAGGCCCACGTGCGACGCATCAGCGTGACCGATCGGCGTCAAGTCCACCGTCATGGGTGGCGTCGTACGCCACCTCACCGCCTCTGCCGAGGTTAGCCGGAGGTATTCCACCGCACGCTGATAGTTCAACTCCGTGACCTCAATCGAGAAGCGATGATCCTCCTGCATAGTAATATGACGGCGGCGAAACACCTCTTCCTGGATGAGCCGCCGCTGTACCCACAGGTCGGTGTTTCCCTCACCATCAGCGTCAGCTGGATAACGAGCGCTCTGCCCGGCACGCGCGTCGATCCGCTTTTCTGAGGGAGCAGAAGAAAACGACGCGCCCACCAAAGCAGATCGATGGCTGCCACCTAAAGGCTGGGTGTGTATCACACTGGCGGCCGACACACGGGAGGCGGGATAGGGGAAGACGATAGGGCTGATACTGGTAGAAGCCTCCGAAGAAACACACAGATTCCGCTCAGTGGAAGGAGACTGCACGAAGGCTCCATGTTGCTTCTCGCCGCTAGAGTAGCCTCGTGTTCGGGACCTGCGCTTGTTTGGACTCGTGTCCGGTGAACGCGAGGAAAGAAGCGCAATGTCTGAAAATGTCTGCGGCACTCCACGTGCATAGGAAGACGCCGACGCCACCACGGCTGACGACACCCCATCAAGTTCGTCCGCAACTGTACTGCCTGGAGAGCCGAATGGGATCCGCCGGGCCACGCGCAGCGGGCGCCTATTGTGATGCGGTGAATCAAGGTCGTCCCTGGGGGGAATTCCACTATTATCTGGCTGAAGTTCCTCGGTGAAGGTAGAGCCACCACTGCCGATGTAGAGGCTCCACGGCTCTGCAGATGCTGCGGCGCCAGCGGTCCTTTCAGTTTTGACAGTACCACTACCACTGCTCGTAAAGTCAATGTGAAGATGGGAAGGGATGGTTGGAGAAACCAGGGGGAGAATCGGGCGGAGCCCGACATTTGCAGTGACAGCCGAGCCGACCGCTGGCGTTGCATCACCACGCCGATCTGGCCCCATAGTCTCCGTGCCTACCGACAGCTCTGAAGCTTCTAGCCTAACAGCTTCGTTCGGCATACCGAAAACCACTTCACGTGCCTCCAACACTCGCGCAGCGAGCACGCGGGGACTGTACAGCGCTAAGTAGCCTGGCTTCATATGCTGAAAAGTCGAGCTGGCCGCCATCCCTGTGCTGCCTGCAGAGCCAATACGACTCATGGGAGTCGGCGGCTGCAGTGATACGGCCTCTAAAGAGAATACGTCAGCGTTGGATGGCCTACTCGCGGAGCTTGGGGGCCGCTCCAGCTCGCACGTCGCCAACGACGGTCTTGGCCGGGCCGTTGTGTGCCGATGCTCGAGTGGAGGTGCGTCTTGCTGCGCCACACTTGGTTGCGAAGCCCATGAATGAGCAACTTCGGTACTTTCACCGTTAATGGAAACCGTACGACGCCACTCGCCTTCACGCGCAGGTTCTGGCCTCCACGAGCAAGTAGGGGGTACACCGGCGCACTGTTCACACTCTCCATCATCGCCCTTTTCCCATGTGATGAGACGCGTAGCTCGAGGAGCAAGGGCAACTTCAAGGTTGCGCCGTGCATGCCGCCTGTCCCTCATTGTATAGGGAAGAGAGCCGCCTCCACCGTACACGTTCCGTGTGGTGGCGGTGTTGGGTGGGTAAGGAGAGTGCACATCGTGGCGTACACCCAACGGCTGAAGCTCGTTTTCTTGGGGAGACGATGAAAAGAAGACAACCGCGCCTTCATTCTGGACGGTGCATGGAAAACCCTCGTCGACAGCCTTGCCAAGACAAGAAAGCTGAGACATAGCACACCACTCTGACGGATCTGCACCAGGGTTGCCTCCGCGTATAGGGGTCCGCTCGCGTTGCCCGGCCTTGCTATCCTCGCACTGAGAGGTGATGCTCGTTAGACGGAACCGCAGGCGAGGCCACGATGCAGCAGCCTCGCTCGAGGAAGAGGCATTCCCAATCTGTCGCATACTTTGTAAGCTCGCCGCGGGTTCTGCAGTGCTGGTGGCCAGCCCTCGTTTGTCCACTTCAGAGAAGACTGCAGCTGCTACAGGTGTGTGTTTAGCAGAAGAGAAAGGATGTGCGATCAAGGGTATTGCCACCGGACTTGATGTCGATTTCCCATTTACTTGCGGTGGAATGGAGCCCGTTGTGGCAACGCTATCGGCTTTGTGTCGATACGACACGGGAGAGGCCTCCGAATCGATGTGCGGCTGCACGGATGATGGTGTCAGCGAGGCTCCGTTGAAGTCGACCTCGTTATTCGAGTTCGGCACCCACCGAACAGACTTCACGCCACCTTCATGCAAGCCTGAAGTGATAAGCTCCGTGGCAGAGAAGTCGGTTTCACAAATCCCGCCGACAGCCTTGTCAAAGCCATTATTGGGATGGTGCGGGAGCACTGTGGGGTTATGGGTCGTAGGCAACAAAGCTTTCGCCGGAGCTGAGGTAGAAAGAGGCGCAGGGTGCGTGCTCCACATTTTCTTCAGAAGGTCTCTCGCATGTTGCGACCCCGATTCCTTCTCTTGGGGCGTCGACATCGGCTCACATCGCTCTTCATAAGGAGATGACGAAGCATTCGTGGTGGATACATCTGGAGCGGTGGAGTGCTGGAAAGCTTCATAACTGTGCTGTAACGAAGTGGTTACCACTCTCTGTAGAGACCCAGATGCTGCGGTCGGCTCACGCGGATCAGAGAGCTGCTCGTTCTGTAGCGATGGCCTTCCGTCTCCGAGAGGGCGCTGCGGAACGCTATCCACCAGTGAACTGCTACTCCTGCGCTGCGAGAATTCTACGGAGGCGGGTGTCACCCTCGTTCTCCACGGAGCAGGAGGCAATGGGGGTGGGCTCGCGTCGTCACTCATGCCAGGTCTCTCCTCGACAGTTCTCATTTCACTTTCTCGGATGCGTCGATCAGTTGACCTCATCGACACCGCGCCAGGGGCAGCGGGGGACAATGTATGCCGGTCTTGCCCTTCGGCGATAGCGTCAACCTCCTCCTGTGCTTCATCATCATCTGTTCCTCGTCCTTGCGTCATCTCCTGCGTAAAAAGGGGGGACGACACGCTCGCTTTTGCAGCGAATTCATGTAGTGATACCGACCGTCGCTGGGACACCGAAGAGGCTGCCAGAGGTGAAGTTGTGGACAGTGTCGGTGCTGGTAAAGCACTAGCTAATTGCGCTGTGGCATTCCCGTCGTCGTCGCTACCATGGCTGCTTTTGGAGCTCCATTGTTGCGGCTGTATTGCCGGAGCGAAAAACAACGAGCTGGACTGCGGCGCAGGAGCCTGTGAGGGCGGGCGAGCACTACATGCATCGACGTATCTTGATGATGCACTTGCGCCGTCATCTTCATCCTCCCAATGGGTATTCATGTAAAGCTGGGGAAGGGAGGATAAACGGCACTCACAACTCTGGCCTTCATCGCGGTCTCGGCTTCTGGAGAACCTGGCTGCACTCGTATCGCTAGCGCCAATGAACGATTCTACCTGGGAGGAGGTAAGCGGCGAGCCTCTTGATGACATGGACTCGGCAGAGCGCGACGGTGGCAGCTGCAGCCCTGCGGTGGGAGACATACCAGAGGAAGCCGGCAGTAAGCTGGAAGGAACCGCAAAAATAGGCCTGAGGGACGTCAACGGCGGTGGCACAGGATAATCTCTTCTGTCACCAGTCGTCGTTGCTCCCTTAGCCTGCTGCGAGCTCGAGTCACGAGGAAGAACAAACACGCCACCTTGGCTGCTGACCGTTGAAGGCGTCTGTGTCTCGACATCCTCCGGTGGGAGGCTGTGCGGGGTGAGCTTGAGAGGTACATCACCGCGAGTTGCTGGAGTGGTGCCGATCTCTCTCGCCAAACGGATGTTTTCAGAAGACTCAGAAGTCCAAGGCCCCGCCACCGGTGGCGAGACTGCTGCAGCGCTATGGATAGGAGAAGGGCTTACCGTTCGCACAAATGTAGAGCTCGTCAGCTTCGCTGATTCGTGTGGCGCTGCACGCTCGCGTGATCCGTTTCGAGAAAGACTCCCCCCTGTTGCCTCCCATTCCGGTGCACGTTGCTGGTGGGGCGCTGCGTGAGGAGCATCCAGCGCAGGGGTGGCTTCGTGAGAGGGGGGCAGCAGAACTTCAGAGCGAGGGATCGAAGATGGCGAATTCATAGAGGATACGAAGTTGTGACTTGCGTTCGCGCAAACATTCCTCTCACTCACTCGGGGCCGAGAGCTGCTCTGCACGGAACTCTGTTGAGATACCTCCTTCTCATCTAGCATGTTTAAGGGTTGAGCATTTTCCAGTGTCACTTCTTTTGTCGCAATCCCTTCATCCGCCCCTGCATGTGTGGGATCGCCAGCAAAGCTGCTCCTCTTCTCTCCCGGCTCGATCTGATCCTTCCACTTACGTATCGTGTCACCGGTCTCCACCCACCTCCTCGGTGCACCGCCGTCATCGTTTTCGTGTGCTGGAGGTGAGACACGGCGGCGGCAATGACGTGTCCGTCGGCCATCGTCGCTGCACTTGCTGGTATTACTACTGCTGCTGCTATACGAAGATGAAGACGATCCAATAGATATTTCCATCTTCAAGGCACATCAAAGGAGGAGGGGGGAAAAGGAAATAGCTCACCGACGTGTAAGTCAATATCTCTCTCTCTCTCAGAATAGGGCGCTTAGAGTCGGTCTCTCACCCGCTCGCTACTCAACAGAAGCGCACACGCACCTACTGCGGAGAACAGAAAAAGAAGAGTGGTACAGATGACACAGCAAAGTGAAAGAAAGAAAACTGAAAAGCAGGTACCTGTTTTGCTTTGGATAACGCTCTTTTACAAAAAAAAATGTTCAAGTTGGAGAGTAGGGGAGGAAGGGGGGAAGGAAAGAGGTCTAACGGTAAACAACAGTGGGTGGCCTTCTGGACGGAAGGCTTCGCATCTCTTGGCGCTCTTCGCAACCCCGTATTCTAGAAGTTGGTAGAAAGGGGAATTCGTCGGATCACGCCTGGCCGGCAAAGATCAGTGGGACGCTGAAATGGGAAAAAAATCTAAGCCCACGGAGAAATGCGGAGCAGCCACTATGCCTCTAGAGCTCAAAAAGAAAGAAGGGAAGATATAAAGGAAATAGGAAGTAGGCCTATGAAGAGAGTCACGATATGCGACTCACAAGAGGCACTAGCTGAAAAACTACACGTAAAAAAAAAAACACCTCCGCGCTGTGGTGGTGGAAGGAGTGAGGGATAATATGAGAGTTGACCTTGATCTTGTGTCGATCAATCACGTATGGTCTCTCCTATTGAGTTTTTTACTGTCGGCAGGGACTGCACAAAGGCGTGGATCCATTCCACTCGCGCCTTCCGTTAAGGAGAATGTGTGGAGGTGGGAAGGCGAAAGAAGGGGGAGGGGGGGGGGAGGGGGGGAGGGGCGGTGAAGTCGCCCGCGAAGAAAGACGCTGCACGTGTGTCCTGTTGTCGCGGAGTACGATGTGCGTCTGTAGAGACGGAAAAAATACAGGTGAAGAGTATCGAAGCATTTCGGCCGAAGAATTCAAAGGCAAGGGAGAGAGAAAAGGAAGGGGAGACACACATGCGTTTGCTAGGAGCGACAGAAACATATGGGCAGATCTATTCAAAAGGAGAGAAGAGAGGAAGCCGAATCGTTCCTGGAAGGACTCATCTCATCAAAGCCAAAGCGCCTTTAGACAAAGAAAACGAGGCGGAAGGTGTGGCACGGTACAGCTGCGCGGAGGGTCAGCTCGGAGAAGGGGATTGAGTGGCATCACCCACGTCAAGCTCCTCAAGAAAAGGTTACGACCTTCTCCCCTTCTTACGTTTCCCACGCTGGTACACTTCTCAGAAGTCTTTTGTTGTGACGTATGGTTCTTTCAGCCAAAGGGTCGATATCCAGAGTCTCAGAAGCGAAGTTCTGAGCTCTCGCATAGAAGCACGCGAAAGGGAGAAGAATAGAGAGAGAAAGTCCCTAACAGACGTGGCGGGAACGAGGCGGGGCAACGCAGAATGAACAGAGAAGATGGAGATGGTCGTAGTTACGTAGCTATGGTGCTGGTAGTGGTGCCCTTCTGATCCCGACACTGCACGTTCCCGCGGTAGGTGACCAGGAATCTTTGCACACGTTCTCAGTGCGTAAAAAGAGCAGCACCGAAAGAGAATTTCTTTCGAAAAAAGGGGGGACTCGGTCATTCGATAATTCTCGCCTACGACCATTGACGCTCAAGATCGCTAAGAAGTTGATTAGCGGGCTACTGCACCGGCCGTTGCGTCTTCGTATGGCTGCCGAAGAGAGAGAGGTGCACAAATCCAACGCTCTCTCACCATCGGTGCACTGCATCTTCATTGATGGGCCGATGCCACGCCTGACCCCGCTCTTGTAGCAAGCGCAGCTGTTTCTCCCTATCTGCAATCTTCGCCCGTGTCCACAGCGACTCGGCCACATGCTTGTTATCCATAAATGCCATCCAGTTCTTCTTGAGGAGGCGGCTCTCGTCCATTGGCGTGTACGGCGCCAGGAGTTCGAATGGTAGCGTGCGCGTTTTTGCGCCTGGAGCACCACGTGGGCGATACTGCGGGCCATACTTCGTAAAGAACTCCTTCCCACGTAGGCTGTGCGCCCAACGCTGGCCTTGCCTGCTCGCCAGCCACTGATCCTCCCAGGCATGGCGGCGCCGCACCTCGTCGACAGGCTGATGAGCCTTCGCCATTGGAATCGTCCGGTGGGGTAAACCCGTGGCGTCCCCTGAGGCCAACGATGGTGCACGCCGAAGCACGCCGCTTATGGTTTCGATGGCGTCTTCTGGGACGGTGTAGAACTCTGGATTATCCCGAATGCCAAGGATGATGGGCTTCAAGTCCTTCAAGAATTGCTTGTACACCCTGAGCTCGGCCTGCTCCATGAGAGTACGTCCTTGCTGACAGGCATCCGCGTAAGCCGCAAGCACCAGATTCCGTTGCTGCTCTGGCGACAAGTCCTCTACGGCAGGGTTCACACGCACACGTTTGAGGAAGCCTGCCGGTGTCGTCACCACCTCCACACGGCCACCCCACGCGTGCCCCACTACGGACATACGGTCAAACCGTATCTGATACTCGTACTTGTTGTTGTAGACGTAGGCGAGAATGCGGTGAAACTGCCGTTCTGGCATGAGACGACGATGGTGCGCCCAGAGCGCGCCACGCACGCGCTCCGTGATGCGTCGGTACACCTCCATGGTCCGCTCTCTGCGAATTCTTGGTGTTTCCTTCCCTGTGATGCCACCCCTAACCACCAATCCGCTAACAATCGCTTTGCAAGCGCGCGTGCGCGCCGTCGAGGAAGGAGCGCGTTACTGAGCTGTAAGAACGAAGGGAAAACAAGTGGTATGTATCGCCGAGGAAACCATCAGAGACGGAGAGGTTATCGCAGAGAAGTTGTGGAGGACAAAAAAAAAGATATAGACGGGGGTTCAGAGGGACAAGGAGTAGAGGAGGATCATCTCGTTGATACACACGAAAGGAAGGAAAATGACATGTGCATGTCCCTCTATCGCCGCCCCGATGCCCAATGGAACAACGCGAGCCCATAAATAACATCGCAGGCCGTGAGCAAAGCGATAAGGAAGAATTGAAAGGAGGGTCAGCCTGTGGCATCCAGACACCATCACGGAGAACCGAAAAAGGGGGATCACCAGCGGTGTTGCGGTGGATCCCAAACCCATCATTATCCCCCGCCCTCCCTCCACACCCCTCCGTGGAACATGTCCGCGCTAAGAGTAACGCCTGCATCACCGCAAAGACAGGGTGACGTGCCGACATATGTTTATATATATACATATATATATATATATATATATATGTATATAAGCACAGAACCCTCCATACGCACACGCTCAGGATGAAGGTAAAGAACTCGGAAGGAGCGAGCAAGCCTCGAAATGCCCTGACTTTCTGTCTCTTCCTTTCTTCCCCCTCCTCTCCTCAGGTCTCTCTTTTCACATCCTCGTTTGGCACAGACGCACAGGTACACCACCTACCCACGCACACACACACACACACACACTCAAGCAGGGAAGCAAGAGCAGCATACATCGAGGTAGTACACTACACCCATCGGAGCTTCACAGCAAACCACACACTTTGAGAGCTTTCATTCCTTACGATGCAGAACAGTACAGTAGGCCAGAAAGGTGATGAAAGGTCTTTACATTAGTGGGCTACAACCGAGCACTCGTATGCCCACGTAAGGCGGTGTGATTGAAGACGAGGAAGCTCGAAACAGCGTCACTGTATCTGTGAAAGAGAGGAAGAGGAAAGCCACTGGGAAAGCAGAATTAGGGGTAGGGAAGAAGCAAAGACGACGTAAATAATGCAGAGGGGGGAATATACCACGCGAGCTTTTCGCATGAGCCAGGCTTCTCTCTTCGTGTGCGCCCTTCTACCCTCTCCACTTCCCGTAAGCCACCCCAATGTGGCACTACTGCTTGTGGCTTTCGTCTTCTTGGCGGCCCAGCACACGAGGAGTGGGCCAGTAGGAGTCCTTCTCACCGTAGCGCTTCCACAGCCCTGGCGGCATAGAGCGGTAATTAATCTTGGCCGTTGCGTTGAAGTGCATCTGCTTCTGTGAGCGCAGGGTCGGTGCCTGGCGTATTTCATTCACGTACTTCGCCGCTGTGACTTCACCCTCGAACTTGTCGAAACTCGCTATCACCTGTCCCGCATTGCGCGCATATGCAGCTACCTCTTTCTTTCGCATGCCCGCGAGCACTGCTGCCTCTTCCCGTTGCTGAACCTTCCGTCGTAGCTGATGCACCGCCGCCCATGGGGCCTCTGGGTTCTCTTTAGCGAGAAGAGCCTTGAGCTGCGCTGCTCTCCATTCGGCCTGGCGTGTATCGATGGTGCTGGTCGGCGACATCAGCGAAGGTCCCTTCGGCCTGCCAGCCTCGTAGGCTGAAAGTCGGCCAGCTGCGTCCTCGGCGAAGAAGCTACCGGCAAAGCGGCGATTACGGACCCTCCGCTGTTCTTTACGACGCTGCTTGGAGGAGGAGAACATATTCGGCTGGCTGCTGTACTGCGTCATCACGTCGACAAAGCGGGAGACACTACCGGTGGAAGGCAGCGACAGCGATGAAGCCGATGCAGAATGTGGAATGGTCGACACCGCACCACTCGCGTCAGAATCACCGAGGCCGATCATGCAGGTGCGCCTTCCGATGAGCGCCGCGGGAGAGCCTCCCATGGATGGAAGTAGAGGTGCATTTTGTTGGCCCGTTGGAAGGGGCTCCCCACTATCATTGCCGAGTACGGCATCGCCATCTTGCGGCTGCCCCTCCGCCCACCTTGCGGTATCAGCAGCACCGCTCGTTTCGTCTGCCTCGTACCCAGTCGGCAGCTCCAAGATCGCCTGAGTGGTTTGCGGATTTTCAATCCCAGTGTTCAACCGGAAGTGGCCAAACCTCTCCGGGAGACTTCCTGTGGCTACTTTCGATCGAGAGGCGTCGTCGTCGCCCTGATGTGTGTCGTACGAGCACGACGCGGTAGCCAGAGGGTGCGCCCTGCGCCACGCGAGGAAACGGTGGCGACGCTTCCGGCGCTCTTCTGCGACTGCCGCGGCCGAAGATTCAGCGGTGGAGAAATAATGGAGGGGCGACACACCGGTCTCCTGCACAGCGGCTGAGCTGACAGGCCCGCGGCCTGTCAATGAAGGTGCAGCACCTTCGGTCCCTTCTCCTTTGCCGAGCGGTAGCCTACAGCGGTAGGGACGCACGTCTCCTGGTACTGGAGCGGTGTCCGGGTTGTCATCTTCGCAGGAGCGGCAGTTGCGAACCACCTCAGTCCCTGGGACTTCTCTCAGGCCAGCCCCATGCCCGCTGATCTTTTCGCGCGGAGGTTCACATCTCAAAACGGTCGCAGGAGCCGCAGCCGGAGCTGAACACGTGTCACCACGTGTAAGCTGGAAATGCTTTTTCGCTTGGGCCCGTTCGAGCAGCCGCGCAGCCTCAATGCGACCTGACTCCTGCAGAAGTGCCGCATGCGTGAAGGCTTCCTTCTTCTGCTGCAACAGATCGCGCAGTTTACCTCCAGGGATCATGCCAGATGTCTCGGTGATGAGGCCACGTAGCAGCTCAACATTCGTGCCATCCTGCGCCGAAACAGGGATGATGTATGGGAATACTTTGCGATATTTGCGGCGGTGCTTTGTGATGAGGCTATAGACCTGCCGCATCACCGAGCACACCCGTGAATGAGGAACACTATCGCACTTGGTCAACACTACAAAGCAGGTGCCATGGACATTCTCGATCCATTCAAAATATTTCACGTCTGTTTTGGTGAGACCCTTCTCGCAGTCAAGACAGAAGAGGACGGTGTTCACGGATCGCCGAACGCCGAAGTACGCGTCTGTCAGCTCAATCGCCGCATCACGCCACTTGTCGCTCATGCCTTCGATACCGTAACCGGGCAAGTCCACAAATGTTAGTTGCCGGCCTCCGCCGGGGAGCTTGACGAGTTGATTGTGGTGCTCCTTGGCATGAAATGCGTGAAGTTCTTCGGGTGTGACACTCTGGTAGAAAGAGATCTTTCGTGTCGTGTTCGGTGTACTGCTGGTCTTGGCTACGTTCTGCCCGAGCAAGGCATTGAGCAAGCTGGATTTGCCGGCGCATGCTTTGCCTACGAAAGCGATCTCCTGGTAAAGTTCGTTGATTTCGAAGAAGTAGTTGTGATCGCGGAACATATTTCTCTCTCTGGAACGGCTACGATAAGGAGCAACACCAAGCAAGCTCCGTTTCGCACAGTTTCGTGCATTAATGCGAGAAAAGGCTGAAGTCGGTGACGCTAGATTGACTTCGATGCACGAGGATGGCGCCCCTGCTGTGGCTTCTACAACGCCACCTGATGTGACGATAGTGGAGGAGTAATGACTGGTGTCGAAGTCGTCTGCTGAGGCACGCGTCCCTGCCCGGCGCACAAGCGAATACGTCTGCCCCAGCATCATCGTATTCCCAAGAACACGAGCTTCGTCGGTGACTCGGCCAAAGCTGAGCGGCGGCGGTGGCACCAACTTTCCATTATATGTGTAGTCGATGGGGTTCGGGTGGGTCAGCTCATACAACACCTCACGCCGCTTCTTGATGGCAGCCTCTCGCTGTGCCGTGAAGACGTCTGTCACGAGGTCAATCACATCCTGGCCCACACCTCGTGCGGCTGGATGGGAATGAGGGTTTTTCTCGGGGACTGCATCACCCCCGACAGCTGCAGCGTCGTTCTGTTGAGGATACTTGCGGTGAGCTTCCCGCAACTCCTGTACGGCAGCGACCCTTACAGCCATACAAGGAAGCAGGGATACAGGGGTTTCCAGAACGATGTCGTCGTCCTGCAGCACTGTCATGTCTGTGCTGGCCGTTCTGTCATTGTCATGAGCATCGCTAGGGAGGATATGCAAAGGCGCTTCTTCGGGAAGGGTTTCATCGTTTTCCATCACAGCAACCGCACACCTTCTCGGTCGCTGCGGATGTGGCAACCTTTTCGGTGTCATTCGCTGCCTGGACAGAGGACACGGCCACTGCTGTGCGGACGGAGGAGCCGCTGCAGATCTGCCCACGATGGACTGCGCGCACGGAAATGAAGGATCGGTGGGAAAGCAGAACTCTTCTCGACGAGCCGCCGTCTGCCTTCCGTCCAGCCCCGTACGGCCGCTCTCCGTGATGGCAATGCGGCCCTCTGCAAGAGAAAAGACTGCCCCACCGTACCTCCTGTGTCGCTGAAATGAGCAGCGACTCATTCTGGTCGCGGCGAAGAGTCCAGCACCTGCCATGGATGAGGTTGATACCGCCCGTGAACCGTGCCGTGGAAGCAGCGTGGCTTCCGAAGGTCTCACTGCTGCGCGAAAGAGCGTAGTGCCATGTGAATTTTGAAGGAATGGATAAGCTTTAGAAGGCAGATGCATCGCTCCATGAAGATGCACTCGCACGCGGGTGCGAGGTCAACGGCGTCGCCGCCTCCTCTCCCTGCGCAGGGGTCACAAGCACGTGCAAGGAGAAGGAAGAAAGCGGGGACGGGTGAGGCAGAGGTGTGGGGCTCTATGCCACCATTACAGCCAAAAATCCCTTTGCAAGCGTCTCACGGTAAAGCAGAGAATTGAAAAAAATGGAGTAATTGCAAAGAACGCGGCGGAGAGACACGCGACGATGGAAGGTCAACCAAAAATAATAGTAGGCATGGTTGGCAGCCCCACCAAAGCGCACAACACCGAAATGTACAGCGAAGAGAAGGAGAGAAAGTGGGAAAGACGGAACAGGTGAAAGAAGAAAAAGGTAACAGGAAAGAAAAGCTTGTTTCCTTCGATTTAACCCGCATTCTGCCGCTCTAGACTGCCCCCCTCAAAGAAGCACTGGAGTCTTTTTGTGTGTCGTCGCACAGAAGCAACTCGTATGATGTGCTGGAAACGAGACGCATATACGGAGGAGCGAATACGGTGCCAAGGCGAACAAGCCCAAGAGAATCTTCACGCATCAGTGGATGGTACATCACCCGCACCTGCGCCGCACTCCCCCAGTCCCCCCTCCCTTCGTTTTCCATACCCAACCAGGCTACTGGGTGGGATTCGACAAATGAGAGAGAGAGAGAGCGTCGGCCGTTGCGGGGCTGTAGACCACCCACCCACTCCCTGATGCTAGGCCCATGCACTTCTTACGGATCCCCGTGTTTACTCCAGGTTTGGCTTCACATGAATACATCGGGGCTCTCTTCACCCCGTCTCTCCCCTCTTACATACATATATATAAGTATATATATATGAGAGTATATGGGGAGGGGAAGGAGAGAAAGGAATGGCACACGTATCGCTGATGTGGCGCAAGTCTAGAGTCGAGACTCGCGCTTCTCCCACGATACCTTTCCCTCGTCTGTTGTTCCCACCATCCACCCTTCGCCGGGGGGGGGGGGGGGGGGATGAAGGCTCTCTGATTCATTCCACACACCGCCATCACAAAGTTACCAAAGAAGCGGAGTACTGAGATGTCTGAGGGAGAGGGGTAGATACGACTTCACAGACACTGCTGGACCGTGTTGTTGTTGTTGTTGTCAACCTAACGAAATTCTTTGCTTTGTCCCATTCAGAAAACACGTAGCACAGCCTCTCATCATGTACACGCCCCGCACACACGCACGCGCACCAACGTAAAAATAAAAAAGACACAAAAAAACGTCAAAGTCGTTCACATCGAACTTGCATCCGTACAGCTGGAGGAGGAAAAGAAAAGAGATGGGGACGACAAAAAAAAAGAAGAAGCAGCGAGGAAAACTGAGCACCTTGGGAGGGGGGGGGGGAGGTAGCAGGGAGACGTAGGCGCGCAGGCAAGAGTGAGGAGAGCGCCTGGATCTTGGTGGGAGGGGATCGCGGTAATCCTAAGGGCTTTCTCTTGCCCCGAGCTGCTCCCCTCTTCTTCTCTCGCGCATATGCGCAGCCCTCTTTCCCGCCCTCGCTCTCTGCGCTCCTCTTTCTTTTCTTGCTTTCCATCTTCGCTGCGTTCTCCCTTTTTTTCATAACTACACTTCTGCTTTCACCGCCTCCCCTTTCATTTTTTGTTAGTAGTTGTTGCTTTGCTTTTCACGGGATTCCTCTATTTATCATGTGCATGTGTGTTTCTCTTCTTTTTTCCTCGTAGCCCACCAGCAGCCTTAAAAAACAAAAGGGGGCATGGCCAGACCTCCCTTCTGCCTCTCCCGCTTTCACCACCTGTCACGGGCAGCCCCATATGGTGTCCTGTCGAATTCTTCGCTGTCTTTCCCTCAGCTAACATGCGCACTTATTCCCGAAGTTCGTTTTTTCAGGGGCAAGGTCTCGTCTGCAAACAGCCGGGGCGTTAGTGTTGCAGGCAAGGAAAGCCCCAAAACGAGAAGCTTCAGCAGAGAAGAGGAGAAACAGTATGCCAGGATGGGCCAAGTAGGATGTGATTGGGGCCCTCAAAGGGTGTGCTTGTCGCAGGTGCAACGAAGATGTCGGGCGCGCCTGAGATCTCGGAGGGAGGGTGATGCAGGGGGAAAGGGAAGACCCGCCAGGATGGCACGTCCGGCAACATGGCCGACGAGGCAAAGATCGAGGGAGGGGCGGTCTACCAAACAAAAAGCTCATCGTGAAAGGGTAACTTCAGCGCAGGAGCACCGTGCCGGCCCTTAGTGGCTCCCGTGCAGTCGTATGGACTTCTTAGAAGTCCAAAGGTGATCGAAGGCGGCAAAAGAGAACAAGCCACGCGCCAGCTAACAGAAATCGAGATGGAGAGACACAAAAAAATGGTGGTGTTTTAAGCCCTGTATTTCTCCGCTTCACTGACCCCTTGACTGATGCTCTCCAGCACTTCTGTCAACTCAGTCCCAGCACCACACGTTTCGCGAAAAATAAGGAAGGGTCATCGCTTCCCCTCCCCTCCTTCCAACATACGTGCACATTTAATTGAGCTAGCCGTTCCTCCCAGCACTTTTATTTCCATCGCCGCCTCATCTCCACATCTCTCTCTCTCTCTCTCCCAAATTATTGAGCTGTGCGGCCCACCCTGCATTGCGCACCACCACCGCCAGATCGGAAGTCTTTCAGCACGCCGAAAGAACAGCCCAACTCACCAGGAGGCGGTGAGGAGGAAGTGCCTACACACGCATACAGAAACAAAAAAGAAACATTGAACAGAAAAGAGACGGTACAATAAAAGAGAGAAAAAAAAGAAGTCGAAACAGACAAAGGAAGGGGGGCAAACAACCTAAACAAAAGAAACTAGAAGCGAGAGATCGCTCCTCACATTCCCGAGGGGGTGCGCACATACACACACGCATGGACGCACAGGAGCGCAAATAAGGCATAGTGAGAAGGTTCATCATACTAGCGCACCCATTTAAGGCATCGCTAATATCTCCATTCCACTTTCCTGAGGTGAATTCGCGTACTCCCGCGCTGCTACTTCACTCTACCAGCCCTCCTCCTCACGCTTCTTTGCGCGCACGTAATGCAGCACACCCTGAAGATCGGCCTTGAGCTCCTTCAGCTCAACCTCCTCCTTGGCCAGCTTCTCTTTCATCTCACGGGCCTCAGCGCCCTCTTCCTCGACGACTTTGATAGCCGTTTCGTACTCGCGACGCTTCTGTTCAGTCTGCTCACGGGAGCTATCCAGAACGCGCTTCATTTGCCGCACCTCCTCCATCAGCTCCGCCAATTCATTCTTCATCGCGGCCACCTGGGCCGTGGTGCGGAACTCCATCTCATCCACTCGGCGCTGACGCGTGGCGCGTTCCTTCTCCTTTGGTACCACCGCCGGGCGGTCCTTGGCGGTACCACGGTGGCGGTGGAAGTGCTGCTCCGAAGCAACCTGCCTGGCGTGCGCGCAAGCCTCACCGAGGCTCTCCATCTCACGCTCGTGATTCTCCGCAATAGCCGCCTTTTCGCGCTCTCGAGCGTCCGTAGTTTCGTTGATCGCCTCCTCTTGCTGACGGTGAAGGGTCTCCGCCTTAGCAGCAGCAGCCGTAAATTTCTTATGGGCCTCTTCCAAGCGTTCGCGAAGGTGCTTCACATCGATGTCAGCCCACTCCATCGTGTCAGGGTCGTGGTGCACCGACTCCTCCTTCCATATCTTCTGCAGTGTCGACTCCTGGGCTTCATCCTCATAGATCGTCACCGTCTCGGCGATGTGGCGGTCGCTCCCTGCGATAGCTTCTTTCGTGGCGACAAGCTGGTGGCGCAAGCGCTTCTCATCGGTCTTTACTACCTCCAGCTCCTTGCGTAGCCCGATCACCTCACTGTACAGCTGCAGACGCTCCTCTAGGTTCTCGTCGTTCTCAGCGATGCGCTTCCGCTCCTTTCGCATCCCTTCCATAGCAGCCGCGTACTCTGCAGGGCTCTGCGGATCGGTTGGGATCGAGTACGCTTCGGCACCCTTGCTGCCGCTGCGAGAATCATGGTCGTGGAGGGCTGAGTGCGCTTCGGCACTCTTGCTGCCGCTGCGAGAATCATGGGCATGGTGAGCTGAGTTCTTTTCGGCACCCTTGCTGCCGCTGCGAGAATCATGGGCATGGTGAGCTGAGTTCTTTTCGGCACCCTTGCTGCCGCTGTGAGATTCAGGGTCGCGGTGGGCTGAGTTAGCTTTGGCACCCTTGCTGCCGCTGCGAGAATCATGCGCATGGTGAGCCGCGTGCGCAGCATCATGCCCGTGATGAGGCTTGGGCTCGGGCTCTTGTTCATGCTCAGTAGGGTAAGTCTCGTAACCATGTGTTTCAGCGTTGGGAGTATCAGCAGCAAGAGCTGCAGCATCTTCGGAATGCTGGCTGCCCATAGAGCCGGAGCGGCGGCGCTCTGCGGAGACGTGGATCCCCTCCGTCGCGTGAGCGTCCGACATCCTTAAGGCGGAGAAAAGAGAGGGAGAGAGGGGAAAAATGGATATGCGATGAGAAGGGAAGCCTTGTGATGGAGAGCGGAACCGCTTTGAAGAGCACAAAAAAGAGGAAGCTGCAATTTCCTTTCTTGTTGCTTGGGTGTTGACAGGGAGCGTGCCCGTACGTTCGCATGTATCGTGTGTGGGCGTTGGTGAACCGCGAAAAGGGTGGGGAAGTACGAGGCAGTCGGATGCAAACAAAAGAGAAGTGGAGGTTGAGAAATGGAGGAGGGCAAAAGTGCCTTGAGAAGAAAACAGAGAAGGGAGTAAAGCCGAGCAAAGCAACAGCGCTCTCTGCGAGCACCACCTCTACGAAAGACGCGAGAGCGGGTCGAGTGAGGAATGAGGGAGGAACAAGGGGGGGACCAGGGAGAGAGAGAGAGTGGCCCATCCCTGCAGAGTGCATGCGTGACGGTTCTCCGAGGAAAAAACAGGCACGATGAATCCATCGAAGTCGTGCCAGAATGCACTGACAAAAAAAAGATGAACCGGGAGGAAGGAAAGTAAAATTGACCAGCTGACACGCCGATCTTTCAAATTGGCGAAATAAATAAAAAAGAGAATAATGAGCGCAAAGAAGTCTTCACGTAGAGGAAAGAAAAAGTGATGCGTCACTCGGTTCGAGTGGAAAGCCCTCGCGTTTCGAACCTTCCCCCCCCCCCTCCTCGGCTCGCCCTTGCCCTCGACTTCTTTTTCTGTGAGCAGAAGGTGAAAAGGGTACCAAACCGAACGGAGAAAGAGAGAGAGAGACACACACACAGGCTTGTGCGCAAACACCCACATAGATACCAAATGATAAAGAAGCGCCGATCGAAACTACGAGAAAAAAGAGCCCACAAAAAGTAGAAGAAAAAACAAAAGACAGTCGGCGGAAAGGCAGAGAGAGAGAGGGAGAGAGAGGGGGGACGACGATGAGAACGGAAAAAGGCAACCAGGAAGAGAAAGGGGGGAGAAAGATCGATAGTCCCTTCCCCCTCCATCTCCAGCCCTCGCTCTTTTACCACCGCGATGCAGCTGCACCTCTCCCACTCCTGAGTAACCCCTACGGTCTCATCCTGTTTCGCATGCCAGCAGAGAAAGAGAAGAGGTCTGCTTAAGCTCTAGCTGTAGCACACAGGCACGCCGCTCCTCTGGTTTGCATCGTGTGCAACGGGCAAGAAGATGGGCGAGCAGAGAGTGTTAGAGGCTAACGAAAATATTCAAGAGGGAAGAATGGGGGGAGAGGAAGAGTCGGCTGAGGAGCGAAAGAGTAAAAGTGGTTTGCCCGCGGGGAAGGGGGAGCAATGAATAACGGAAGAGACGACCTCGAGAAGCCTCAACATGAGTATGGACTAGCACGTCTCACTGACGTCCTTTGGTGTTGTTGATTAACAAAGGTCGCTGCTACTATCATAGGCAGGGGCTTCCCCGACCACCACCCCTCCTCCCCTCCATAGCTCATACGCCACCATAGACTTGACCTTCCCCCCCCCACCCTCATTCCGCATACATATCTCATCTTCATCCGATATGCACAGAACCACAGCAATACAACGCAGAAGAAAAAAATTATGTGGACACATTCTGGCGCACCTAAAAGCAACAACGAAAGAAAGAGTGGATAGCTTTATCTACAAATATATATATATATATATATATATATGGATATAAAAGTATATGTATCACCTAGAGCTTTCTACTTCACCGAGAACATCAGAGAATACGAAAAAAAAACACGGAAAAGAGAAGTGAGAGACATGCACCCGCTTCTTCTCCAACGTTTGAGAGCAGGCCGATAGAAAAGAAATGAGCTCAACGGAGAAACAAAAACACGATTGTTTCCTCCTTCACCGAGTCCTATCGACGAATGTCCGTACACGATTTGGGGAAGGACTTGACGGGTGGCAAAACATCGGAGAAGGACGCGGAGGACAGAGAAAACTCAAAAAGGAGGCGTCGTGGAAGAGAGAAAGGGACGGAGGGAGGGGGGAAGGGCGGAAAAAAAAAGGGGGGGGAAGGAACGCAAGAACGAACCCACGAGCCTCAAAGAAAAAGAAGACTCTTGGACAAAAGATACGCGCAGAGCGCCGAAAACGAAAGGCACAGGTGTGATGGATGTGTGTATATCCAGCAAAGAAATCATTAAAAATGCAGTGAATATGCATGAAATTGAAAAGGGGAAAAAGGGGGAGGAGACAAAATAAATTTGCAGCACATCCCTTTCAAAAGGCATGAACAAAGCAGCTCAAGGTGAAATAAAAAAAAGAGTGAGCACATCAAGAAGCAGAACAAATCGAGTTAAAAGGGGGGGAGGAAGGAGTGAAGAGAGAAAGAAATGAGCAAAGAAAGCGTCATAGACCGCAGCAAAAAAGAAAAGAGGGGCAGAACTTTAAAAAAAGAATAAAGGATGAGAGGCAAGAGCAAAAACAAAAGGTCGAAAAAAAAAGAGTACCCATACAGAAAAGAAATACCGTAGAACAGGGGGGGGGGGCAAACAACATGACAATTTTTTTCCCGTGAAGCCTTGTCATCGAAGCCAAGAGGAAGCGAAAAGGGGAGGGTGAGAGAGGAGGTCTGAATAAACGTATGCAAGAGAAGCAGAAACGGAAAGATTGAATGGAGCGCATACTTTTCAAAAAAAAGGTATCTGTGTTCTACGTATGGAGAGTGAGCGCGTCGAACGCGAGCTTACGGAGCGTCGTTTCAGCACGTGCAGGGACATCAACTGTAGAACGTGATATGAAACATCAAATATGGGTAGCAAAAAATAACAATCGGGAGGGGGCAAAGTAAAGAAAAAGTAAGAAAAGGGAGACGTCACAAAGCCACCGTCGAGGATCCACCTCTTTTTCTCTGCCTTTTTTTAGCTCGGAGAGAGCAAAAAAAAGAAAAACGAAACTGGGAATCGTTTCCTAATTCAAAAATAAATAAAAAGAGCTGAGGAGCTCATGGAGACGTGAGCGCAAGGAAAAGAAGAAAGATGAAGAAACAAAGAGAGGGGGGAGTGGGGAAAGGTGAACAGCTAAGAAACAGGAGAGTTGTGAGAAAAGAAGAAGCCAAGCGCGAAACAACGAGAGGGAGGAACGCACCGATTTGGAGGAAGGGGAGAGGCATGCGTCAGAGGAAAAAAAGAATTGCTGGTAGAGTCCATAGGCATGTGATTCATCGGCTCGCTCCTAACCGTATCCGCGGAAGATGACCAAGAACACACACACACAGGTATATATAAATATATATAACATCACCGTCTGAAGATGAAAAAAATGGCGGCAGCAAAAAGTCATTTTGATATTCCATCAGTGTACTCGCATCATTCCCAACATGAGCCATTTCACCACCCTGCTCGCATCACAGCGCAGCACAGGAGGGGGGAACGGCGCCAGCCTAGTTTACCTTTGTTCTACGAGGGAATAGAAGTCGGCGAGTATCCATGGTGAAGACGGTCTTCTCCGTTACGACACGGCGTACAGTAGTAGAGCACCACGCTAGAAGCGTGAAACAGGGAGGATATCTACCAAGGCATCTCTCCTCATTTCTTCCGCTAAATCGCTTCAAAAACCCCACCGCGATTGACTGAACACACGCCCACACATACTTCGTCCTCCTCATGAAGCAAAAGACGAGGGTTATTGTCGAACATCACAAAAAAAGTTCATATGAAGACGCCCCCTCTCAGGGGAAAAGAAGGTGGAATACAAGGGCAACACTCGGTCGCACCCAGTCAGCTTTCGCTCGCTGCCACAACAAAATGTAGCACTTGCATCGTAGTCCTTCTCTCTCCTTAGAGTTCACCTGCAACTTCGTGTTTCACCTCTTCATCTGCGGTAGCCGATGTCCCATCCTGGTACGAAGAAAAGCTCTTCATAGTACAAGCAGCTTAGCAGAAGCGATGGTATCTCACGATGGCTACCTCCAGCCCTACACCCCATTTGAAAGCATCCTCCTTCCCCCTTGACGGCGCCTTGCCATCTAAATCAGCTATTTTTTTATTTTATCTTGCTTTACAACTTCTGCCCTCTTTGCCTCGCATGCAGGTATACTACGCCACCACCACCACCACCCTTCCCCTCTGCTGTACCAGATTATGCCTTTGCCTTTTATCATCCTCACCACCATTCGATCTTTTCCTCGAGAAACGGGATGGCTTTTGAGAGGAAGAGCAGGTATGAAGACAGAGGAGTATCCTCCACTGGAGTCACGGCGCTCTTCCGCCGATGTTTTCCTCATCGAAACACGCTCGGCATGACGGTAGGTAATCGAAGAACATCACCTCTTTACCAAAGGCTCAGGAAAAGACATGGAATTGCACCACCTCAAAATTCTGTGGCCTCCCATGAGCCTTTTTTCTTCTTCAATGCTCCATTAACGATGCTAGAGCGGAGACAAGCAGCACGCACGCGATCGCACACGGTTTTTTTATTATGATGATAAACAGCGCACACCACAAGAATATCTCGAGAGCGCAAGATCATCTGCACCGAGAAAGTTGAAAATGAAAGAAAAAGAATGTGATCAGGGAGAAAAAGAATGGAGAGAGGAAGTAGGGTCTACTTCATTCATCGACAGATCGAAACGTATAAAGCAAAAAAAATGACGAGCATAGGCGAGAAACCTCTCAGAAAGGCGAAGATGCGGGAGGCGGCTTGACCGAAATATCTCCATACCGCCTTACTCCGTGCTTAGAGCAGGCCTCCCAACCACCACCTCGCATAGAGGCAAGGGAAAGACCATCTTTGGAAGAAAAAAGGGGGTAGAGATCAGAGCAAACTACACAGAACAAGGAGCCTCCTTACTGGGGAGGGAGGGAGGGAGGAAAGGGAGGAAAGGGAGGAAAAAGTCCCGTTCAAACATGAAAAGGGGTCTCGTAAACCTGGGAGAAAGGGAGAAGGCTCGGGCACAAGCAAAGTGAAAGAGGTATTTCTTTTACAACACGACAGCTATCGCGTATACACACACACACACACACATATATGTAGATATATATATATATATATGACCCTAGAAAAAGGCACGCGCCAAGAGAAGCTTTTTCCTGAAAAGGGGGCGGGAGCAAACGGGAGCGCCGGACGCATATCATGATGAGCTACTACGGTCTGCACTCGAAGAGATGAATGAAATGCCGCTACGTGTGATGAAAGGGACACGGACGAGCAGACGCACGGAAAACATAGTCAGGAAGATGATACACTGCTCGCTAAGATATAGGATCGGAACTAAGCAAGTCGCACATGACGAAAAAAAAAGGGAAGGTGGTGAATTCCAAAAAATATTCACGGAGAAAAATCGGCAGGCAATGAGAGGGCGTACCTCACCGATCAATACCCACCCACCGTCGCACACAAGCCGCACGCACCGACTATCCGTCATCCGGTGAAGAAGGCCTAGACCAGCCACGCAAATGTCACGGTGCGATGGACCTCATAAAACAGTAGCGAGGCAACGATAAGGACATCTGACGTGGAGGAGAAGGAAAATTAAACCCAGCGGATGCGCGCGTCGAGAGAAGGTGGACAACGATCAGAGCGGAGCAGCGCATGCGACTTCCCTTCCAACAAGCAAGTAAAGGTGAAAAGGGGATAGGAGGAGAAACAGGAAATTGGGGAAGGCAGCAGGCGCTGAGGTCTCATCGTCCTTTTCCTTTTTTTAAGTGGCTCTTGTGGATCCGACAGCAAAGCCATATATACGTGAAGAGGAGTCCATTCGAGAGCACTGCTACACGGCAGGAAGAAGTAGCGCAGGGGGGACTCTGAAGTCCTGCATCAGCGCAGTTGTGCGAGGTATCGTTCGTGAGTAGCTGTAAAAAAAGGAGACACTTCCTCTCTTTCTCTCCTCTTCCTTTTTTACAAATCTCCTTCACGGCGACCTGCACCACTTCGGGGGCGTTCCTCACATTGATTAGCGCGTCAACAGGGTTTTCATTCTGTCTTGCAAGGATAAAACAAAGAAGTGCCTCGCCCATTATCCACTCCTCCGTCATTTAGATGGTGCCCAACACACATAAGAAAAACATAAGCGGATATATAGATTCATACGCATATATAGGTGAAGTGCAGTGGCCAGAGAGGCATAAAAAAAGAAGACTTCATCACAGGACGGAAATGAGGCTGAAGAAAGCTACGAGAGACCAAACTCCTACATCGACACCAAGAGAGCGAAGAAGCGAAAACCTCCCATAACTATTTTGGTTTTGTTCTGTTTCGCTTTGATTTCGATTCTAAGATTGGTCGCAAAGGGCAAAGCCCTGAAAAGGAATATAAAAATTCACAAGTAGAAAGATGTGGAAGGGCGAGAAAACGAAAAAAAAGAAGGGGAGCGCCAAAAGCAAAAGGGAGGAGCCAGAAGAAGTAAGGGCTGAATAAAAAAATTTTCACGTCAATTTTTTGTTTTGTTCTTCGAAGTAGCTTCCGCGTGAGAAGAAGACGGAGGAAGAGATCGAAAGGGAGGTTTTCGCCATGGCGAGTGTGGAAGGAAGGGGGGCAGGAGGAAGGGAGGTGCTTATAAGGGATCCACCTGCGTTTTTTACCTCAGGCAAACCTGTGGAGTACGCATGGGGGCACTCAACATCGACAACTTCTCCTTTTGGAAAGGAAAATGAAAGAGAGAAGAGAGCAGAAGATAAGGGGAACCGTTCGAACGGGGAGGATGGCCTGAGCAAGGAAACCCTCGGCTCCCTTGCCCTGAATAACGTTATTGGTGAGGAAGGAAGCGGTGCGATACATCAGCCACCTTGTCCGTTGGTGTTTGGGTGCACCGAAAGGTATTTTGCTAAGCCAGCGGTAGAAAAAAAAAAGACGAGGAGAAGTAGGGGAAGTTACAAAATCAACCCTCAAAAAATAAAGAATACGCTCTCTTGTTACAGCAAGAGGTGAGCCCACGTGGAGATATGCGAGAACGCAAAAGGGATTGGAGAAAACAGAAGGGGAAGGAAAGGAAGACAAAAAGCACACACAAAAAAAAGAAGAAAGTCAGAGAGGGAGAAGATTTCCTCGAAACCTCAACAAAACAAGAAAAAGCATCGCACCTCCACTATTCGTTCACTTTCCCTCGTCCAACCTCCTCGCGTAAACGATGACATCCATCCCGCCTCTACCTGTTTCTAGTACGGCTTGGGGGGAGAGAGTGAGTGGTGCCGTAGGTCTTTGGGGTTAGCTCGGATGTCGAGCGCATTCCTTTGTCTTAGCCATGACTTCCGTAGGTCCTTCCGTGTCTGCCGAGGAACATACGTATGGGCCGTCCATCGCTAGCTGAGAAAGTATTGCGGATGCCACCCAGTTGGCATCTTCCCCTTGTCCGCGTTTCCTCTCACAGCTGCGTTCACGCACCTCTTTATCCTCCTCTGTCATCTTACCGAGCATGAGCTGCCAGCACGCATTTATATATGTGCGATGGTTCTACACAGCGATGTATATATATATGTATATACGTACATACTCCCCCCTCCCCATCCTCGCGTCACAGCGGTTGAGCTGCCGTAGAACGGGCCGCTTACTACAGCAGACTGAAAGGAAACGTGGAAAGGAATGACGCGCTACCCTTTTTTCTTTCATTATTCTTTCATATCGAATGCGTCACCGATGGCACTTGCACAGAGACGAGAAGATGTGTGAGGCTGCCGCCGCTGCTGTTCTCACAATTCTCCAGCGGGGCATCGGCTTTGCGCAAAGAAGATGTATGGTAAGGATTGTGTTGCCAGTAGGTCGAGGTTGAAGATGCCTGACCCTGGTCCAGAGACTTCATGAAGCTGTTGTTGCGGCTCGTTCCCCCCCTCACAGATGTAGCGTCCAGTGATCGAGAGTTCATCTTTTCAGAGCTGTTGGGCGTGCCCGATCCAGCCCCGAGCAGCCCCACAGCTGAGGCGCTCATTGCAGGGAGGCTAATCGACACGCGAATGCGACTGCCATTCCCCGCAGGGTAGCTGTGTGGTGTAGCAGAGGAAGCCGATATGGCAACGTTCCCGGGATAACTACCCATACTTCCACCCAACACACAGGACGCGACACCACCACTCTCTTGCTGCGTTGACTGCAGTGGTGCCATAGCTCCACCCCGCATCTCATCTCGATAGTCATGTAAGCTATTCGGAGGAATATCTTGCGAGGAAATGCGGTCAGTAGCGCCGACGCTACGGGACACTCGTTCACTTAGCGGCACTAGCAGAGGTTGGCTCGTGAGGGCCGGAACCTTGACGCTCGTCCGCGCAGATCCATTGGTGCTGTCGTGGCTAGCGTTCCTCACCGAAGACCAAGGTTCCTGGTCCTGCTGTGGCGTATTGCCCCACGGCTGACGCGAGGTAGCAGGTGCAGCGCTGAACAACGGCACCCCAAAAGGAGCGCTTGGTGGCCCCGCGCTCGTTACCCGTATGGGCGATTTACCCTGCTGCTGTTGGAGGCTGATGGTGGTGAAGACGGAATGTCGTATCGGTGCAGCACCAGTCGCTGCCTTCGCAGCCTCGGGCACGCTGACGTTTGTGGACCCGAACGGGCAAGGGCCATTACACGCATTCTTGGCCCTGTCCCCGTCAACGGCAGTCGCATGCGTTGCGCCGGTGACAAATGGCGAAGCGGTACGGTCTGCCGTGACGTTTGGATCTTTATTTCGGGTGTCCGCGGTAAGCTGTGTATCGACGGCGGTCACATGCTTGCAGAGGTGGAGAAACTTGCACTCTTCCGCGTAGCGGCAACGATCCAATGCGTGTAGACGGCACACCGTTGCGGCAGATGCGTCGATCATGATCTTTTTCTCAGGGAATCCAGTTGTGATGTCTGGCGCATCGATGCGCCCATCGAGCGGGGCCAGAACGCTACGCTGGTCCTCAAGAAGACGGTGTAGCCCGATCGTGTAGCTGACGCGTTCCAGCGGAATACAGCCACCCTCAAAAGCGGTGCATCCAGGAAGGTGAAGGACCATATCCTTCAGCCGCACAGTGGGCACAGCGGCAGCAGCAACGTCCATGTCACCAAGACTCCCGCTTCCATTTTTGCTTCGATGATTTGGGTGATGAAGGGGCGCACTGCTGAAAATAATTGAGTCACGAAATAGTGTGTTCTCAATAACCCCAAGGTGATCTGCATCGCCATGGGCTGGGCAGCAGCGGGGGAGGCTGCTGATTTGCAACCGCATGCGTTGTACAGCATCCCAGTCCGCGTGTACTTGATAACAGCTCGCACCCTGCCGGCACCGTCCAGATAGAAAAAGCTGGCACAGGGATGGTAGCGTATCGCGCAGCTGAGCACGGGTTTCGAAAATATCCCGAGTAGGTATGAGAAGCTTGCGAGTTACAGGGTCAACCACAGTTATGCACAACTCACCGTCAGCGTTATAGCAGGTGTGGCGGCCAGCCCTTCCCGTGGCATGGCGCGGCATTTTGTGCGGAAGTCACTGGAGCTGGTCACTAGGACGGATACAATATCAATGCGGGAGCGTAGCGAGCATGCTCCCAATAAGCACGGCGGCCGAGAGAGAGGGATGGGAGAGGGGGACAAAATAATAAGAAAGATAGACGGTAACGATATGCGAAGCGATTGAAAATATCGCCGTCGTTGCACCCTCCGGGCCGATACGTGCTGTATGGAGAGAAGGGACAGGGAGAGGGGAAGATGGGGGGCCCTCAGATAGGCAACAAAAAGAAGGAGGTGGAAAGGGGGGAGACTACAGGAAGCCCTATCCGCGGAAAATGCAACGATGTGCCTTCGTTTTATAAATTTATGTTCGACTGTTTCTTTTTCACTCACGAACACTTTTCAGGTGTTAAAGTGTGTGTGTGTGTATGTATAGATGTATATATATATGGTTAGACTAAATAAAAAGAAAGTGTTCACTACTGCAAAGGGAAGATGACGTTTCGGGAGTGAGGGAGAGGCGAAAGGAGAGGAGAAACCAAAAGCAGAACACAAAGGCTTAGCTGAAGTGAAGAACAAAAGGGATATAAAAGGAGCTAGTGAAGAGACACAGAGGAAAGGGGGGGAAGAAGTTTGGAAACCTTTGAGAAAAATATGCGGTTGTTTCCTGTAGGTAGTTCCCTTTTGTGTGTGTGATTGTGTATGGCTTGACTCAAGCACGAGTAATCCGGTTTGTAAAAGAGGCGCAGCGATGGACCAAAGGAAAGCATCAGGGCATCGTTCCAAAAAAGGGGGGGAATCGACGTGTGATGTTTCGTTGTTGTTCGTTGGAACGCCGCACATGCGAGAGGGGTCCATGAAAGTCATGTCAAAGGAAAGATAGAGGACGCAAGCGAGCATGAATAGGATCTTGCAGAGGAGGCAGGGACGCGAGAAGCCAATTCGATTCGTGCGCGTGCGTGAACTCTCCTTGAGGAGTCCTTTTTGGTGGTCTCTCCATATCACCGCGCTGCTGTTCTCCTTGCCTCATTCTCTGCCGTGGCGTATCCCTCGCATCAGTAGAACACACAAAAAAAAAGATTCCACGGGGGGAGGGGGGGACAATTTACACGCAGGCACGTGGCCGCATCGCTTTGCGCTCCAGAAAGACTGTATCTCTACATCACTATGGAGGGAGGGGAGGGTGGGCTGGAGATCCCTCCGCAGTAGCAAGCATGTCTACCTCTGTGTTGTCTGCGCTTCTGGACAAAAAAAGGGTGCAGTACCCGTTCTATGAGAACGCTTTGCAACGACACAAATCCACTGGTGCGTCGAGTGTGAGAAGGAACGCATTTTTCAGCTTCCCCATCGCCCATATCCGGTGGCGATGCCACTGCTGGGTAGAAAGTTCACGCCATTAGCGCTGCATGTACTTCCCTCTTTCTCCCTCCCTCCCTCCAATTCTGCGAGGACACAGGTTGTCAACGCGTTCTTTCAAGAACAACAAGATAGCTACGAGGGAAAAGCCTCCGGTGAGTCTCCTCCCTGTGTGATTGGCGCTTGCCTCATCGCTGAAACGACGATTTTTTCTTTCTTATATGTGTATGCGCGCGTGCGCTTTTACGGAGACGCTGTCGTTCATAGGTTTCATTCCGAAGTGTAAGAGGAGTCGTTCCACACCAATGAGCTTTTCTCCACCCATTCACCTCAGAGGCTTGCTCAATAGGAATAACTACATCGCGCCAAGCGCGGGGGGAATTCGGAACGGCTACAAGAAAACCTCATTATTGTGGGACCCTTCATACTGTTAAGCGTGTTTGCTTTTCCTTTTCTCATAAAACCTCTTCTCAAAAAGTGCAGCCACAACAAAATCAACGCCACCCATCATAACAAGACCTGGAGTTCCTTTCCTCAGCAACATACGCATGTAAAAGTCCCGTAGCGGAAAAGTCGCGTGTCGCGTGCAAGCTGAAGGCATCGCCAGAGCGTGTTACAGTCCAACCTACAAGAAGAAAAGAGGACAAGGGCATTGCCAATGCACGATTCTACACCGCAGCCAAAAGCTGCTCTCATTCGTATGGGTATGCGAGCAGGAGGGAAAGCGTATTGCCCTTCTTTTCGGTCGTTTCAGTTTCTCCAGCCTCCTCCCAATCTTTTCTCGCTCTTTCCTTTCACTGTTTGTTTTGCTCGCTTCAAACAAAAAAAAAGGACGCCATTGGTGGGTACGCAAGGCCGCTGGAGACCGCTTTTACCCGTTTATTATCGCGCAGGTTGCGTTCTTTTCCCCTGCGCTGGTGCGTAGGGAGAGGAAGAGGGGGGGCGGAGATTATGTATGGGCGGGCGTGTGCGAAACCTCCTCTGTAGCCTTGCCTCCTTTCCCCTGCCACACTCCTCGTGGTGTCAAAAGATTACGATGGATAGATATCTATATATATATATATATGGAAAAACGGAAGAGACTTAGAACTCGAGCCAGTACTAAAGGAAAAGGTGAGTTTCAGGGAGGTGCCATACATGGGAGAGGGTACGCGGAAGCGATCGTGGCCGCTGCCAGAGAGGAAGAGAAAGAGGTGGGAGAGAGGGGAGAACGACAGGAGCACCCTTCGCTGTCCTCCCTAGAGGTCATTTTAGGAGAGGAAAACAAGACAAGAATGGACGCCTATCAAAAGTGAAAGAGAAAGAGGAGACGAAGCCGATCAACTCCACCGTCTTCTCACCCTTTTACTCTCTCCATTCTCACCTCACTCGAGAGACGCCTACACGCCACTCCCCTCCTCCTCCTCCCCCTCCTCTCCTCACACGACACGGCGAGAGAAGACGTTGCCCTTTCCTTGACAGCCCCCTTCCCCCCCCCCTTCTTTGAGGGGGGGCGGAACGCACCTCAAGTGAGGGGTCAGCTGGTTCGTCGTTCAAGTTTTGAAAACTCGTGTCCCTGCGCACCTCACCACTAAGAAATGTAGACTTACCGCCGTGGTCATCACCCTCTTACCTAGAGCTGCTGGACAGGCAAGTATCACATTCGGATACGACTCTGGAGAGTATCACACGCGCGCTAGACCCAACAGCCCCTATCCACTGCCCACATTTCTCGATGAACATAATAATGCTGGGTGGGTGGGTGGGGGGGGGGGGGGGGAGAAGGAAGAAGATGAAAGCTGTAGAAGATATTCAAAAATTTGGCAGGATCTGAGGAGCGATGCGCAGATGCGTTTGCGTCACACACGTGGAGAAAAAAATGCGACAGTAAGAAGAAAGAGTTGACCAGGTCAATGCACAAGCCCAACGGAGCAATTCGAGAGGGAGAAAGGTCAGAAAAAAAAATGAGATGGCCGCTTACACCCAAAGAGGTGGTCGGGAAAAGAAAAGCGCAAAAAATGCTTTTTGGCAGAGATCAAGACACGCTCACAGAGAAAAGAGAAAACAGAAAGGGGGGGAGGTGAAGAAGGGAGAAGGGAGAGAGAGAGAGATGTTGTCAAAGGAGATCACAGAAAAAAAAAGAGGACAAAACAAACGACCAAAAAAAGAAACAGGGCAGGCGCTGCACTGTAGAGGAATCGGAAAGATGTGTGCTGGAACCAAAAAAAAAGCAAAAGATGAAGAAGGTGCATAAGTCCCTCGCATCACCAACAATACGCGCAGTGGAGGCGAGGTGGAGGCGCGCACCTGCGACCAGGATGAAGACAACGCGTACGCTGAGCTTCCATATCTCAACTGGCAATTCAATATATATATATATATAGATAGATAGATATGCATATATCACCGCCACCTTCATTCGTTTTTTCCCGCGAGCAGTTTAACAGGACCGGGTCTTTACTCTCACACACCCGCGCTTCAATTCCTACGGAACAGTTGTTACCACCTTCATTCATCACAGAAACGAAACGTTTCTTCGTCAGAGCAGGGAAAACATATTACGTTTCTATCATGGAAGGAGAAGACAAAAGAGCCTAGGGGGAGTGACTGGAAGCAGAAGAAGTGACGAGATATCGTGCGCCTCCAGAGGAGCCTCAACAGCCACCATTCCACTCATAGAAATTTCCATTTAACGTCTGCATCCAGCGCCTCAGATAAAAGAAAAAAGGAGATCAAGGTCTTTACTCATCAGTGCTGGTGGGGTTTGAAGAAAAAGAAGGGGGTCGCACGGTGCCGCGAACATGAGGAAAAAGGGGAGGCACGTGGAAGGAGAGCCATGGACTTGTCCTACAAATGAAATAATGCCAGTTTCCACGAGGCAAGAGGGGCGCAGAATGCCGCTTCGTTTTTCCAGTGATAAGCGTGTATGTGGGTAGAGGGGCCTCCTTTGTTCGCAAGTTCACCATTCATATTCCTTTTTTTCCTACATCCCTCCTGAATTGAGGCTCAAGTAGAACGCCGTAGCCCTTGTCCCTCCCCTTTTTATTTTGATGATGATGATGATGCCCTGTCGTTTCATTATTTTCTATTTCGATCCTTCTTGTTATCCGATGCTTTATCGTATTCTTTTCTTGTTTTCTCCCCCCCCCCCCTCTCTCTCTATCCGCTTGTCCGTGCTAACGAGAAGGTGACGAACACATTACTTTCGTAACGTCAGGGTACAGAAAAAAATCGAAAGAAGGTAAGTAAAAGGAAGTGCGAATTGCTGGGGCACAATCCCAAACAATCTTTGATGGGGGGGGGGGGGGGGGGGAGGTGAAAAATGTGTGGTTTTTT